>CM040118.1:58715877-59098809 GCA_022559845.1 Amorphophallus konjac | reverse complement strand
AGGGCATGTGAGAACAATAGAACAATTAACTGGCACATGATCCAAGGGTGATCCTTATTGGAAGAAGCCACCACATGGGGTCCCAATCGTTTAGGTTCTGACACGTGGCAAGATTCTGCTGAAGCTTCCAGGCGGGAGTGTTCCCTCCACAAGCCTAGGGCATGAGCGCGTGACCTCAGTCTGAGGGAGTATATAAGTCATCCTTCTGCAAGTTAAGAAGACAACTCTTGGGTGAAATCAAGAAGAACTAATAGGGAGCAGAAGAAGAGAAGAGTAGAGAAAAGAATAGGAGAGTTCAAGAGAGAAAAAGAGAGAGCCTGCAAGAGAATGAAAAAGAGAAGATAGAAAATGTCACAAGAAGAGAATTCAAAGAGTAGCAGGAATAGGGAGAAAAAGGAAGTGAAGAAAGAGCGAGAGAGCTGAGAAGTGAAGAGAGAACTAGATAGATCTGAGAAGAGAGGTCGAGATCGAAGCAACCGGTTCTTAACGCGAAGATGTGTATTCATCTGTTCTAGGATCAAATCCTGAATAGTCCTGCTCCAGTTGGAGGTACATTTTTCTTTCCTTCATTTGTATTTTCCTTTGTTCATTTTCTGATTTCACTTTGTTTTTCGATTCTCTGATTTGAGGTCGGGGTTCCTTTTGCCGTCTCAGGAGAAGAGAGACTTGGGTCTCTAGTTGCTGGTGACTGGGCGTCGCTAGGTTCCCTCCGATTTGGAGGAAGGGAGGATTGGTCCTCCGGTTTGTGAGTGACTTGGTGTCGCTCGTAGTTGTTCCCTCTTGTGTGGAGGAAGAGAGGTCTGTGACCTCTGGCTTGCAACTGAATGGGTGTCACTTGTGCTTTCCCTCTGGGTTTCAGAGGAAGGGAGATTTGTTCTTCGGTTTGCTAGTGACTGGGTGTCACTAGTGGTTCCTTTCGGGTTTGAAGAAGAGGAGTGTGTTCCTCTTGTTCAAGCTATTAGGCAGTGTTTGTAGGCAAGCTATGAGGCCCAGTGGTTTCAAGCTGTTTGGCAGCGGAATTCACACTCAGGTTTGAGTGAGGGGTGGACGTAGGTTTGGAGGACCGAACCACTTAAAAATCTTTTGTCCATCGTGGTTTGATTGTTTATTCTGCTCCGCTAGATGTATGCTTAGGATTGTACATGATAGTTTGATCTTATATCTAGTGTGAGATTGGTTTGCACACCGTGCGTTTGATTCTAGTCTTGATAGAGTCAAGTTGTTTAGATGAACTGAGTCATCTCTTCAATTTATATAGAGTAGATCAGAAGTACAACGTATCTGATCTTCCTTCCATCATTCGAAGAGAGCATCTAAGCTGATCAAGGCACCGATGGGTTTTAATTCCACATCTCTATTTGTTATAAGTTTTAATTGGGCAAAGTTTTAGAGAGGGATTCATTCACCCCCCCTCTGAATCCATCGCACCGGTCCTATCAAACCCTCCTACTGAAATTTAGAGTTTTCTCAGTTTTGCTTCTATTGTAGCGCCTTTGACAAGGCTGACAAGGAAAGGAGTGAGGTTCGTATGGTCTGAGGAATGTGAGCGAAGTTTCTAGGAACTGAAGGATCGTCTGATGTCAGCACCACTCTTGGTCCTACCCAATAGCATCGACATGTTCACTCTCTACACTGATGCTTCAAGGCTTGTGATCGGGTGTGTTCTGATGCAGAATGGTAGGGTTGTCGCATATGCCTCCAGGCAACTGAAGGAGCACGAGAAGAATTACCCTACGCATGACTTGGAGTTGGCCGCTGTTGTCCCTGCATTGAAGATCTAGAGACATTACTTGTATGGGGTCAAGTTTGAATTCTTCACGGACCATAAGACTCTTACATATTTATTTTATCAGAAGGAGCTGAATTTGCGCCAGAGGCGATGGGTCGAATTCTTGAAGGACTATGGTTTTGAATTGCAATATCATCCTGGAAAGACTAATGTAGTGGCTGATGCCCTTAGTCGGAAGAGGACTTTGATGCAACAAGACTGGAAGATGATTGAGGATGCTGTATGTTCCATGACATCGATTGGGCCTCAACTTTTCCAGGCATTCATTGCTCAGCTATGCCTCAGATCAACAGTTATGGATCGAGTAATAGAAGCTCAACGGGGTGACCCTCAGTTACAAGGTCTGATTGGTAAGGTTGGAGTGGCTCAAGATAGAGATGGTGTGGTCAGATTTCAACATAGAATTTGCGTGCCTGATGTGGTCGAATTGAAGAATGAAGTTATGGAGGAAGCTCACAGATTGAAGTTCTCCATTCAACCTAGTAGTAACAAGATGTATCAAGATTTAAAACGGTCCTTTTGGTGGCCAGGTATGAAGCAGGATGTAGCGAAATTTGTGTCCAGATGTTTGGTTTGCCAACAGGTTAAAGCTGAAAACCAAAGACCGTCTAGGTTGATGTAAAGGATCGAGATACCACAATGGAAATGGGAGGATATCACCATGGATTTTGTTACAGGCTTGCCCCGATTATCGAAAGGCAATGATTCTATTTGGGTGATTGTGGATTGGTTCTCGAAGACTGTACATTTTTTGGCCATGAAGAACAAGCAATCGGTGGAAAGCTTGGCACGTCTCTATATTGAGAACATCGTCAGATTGCATGGAGTTCCAAAGTCCAATATTTCATATAGAGATCCTTGCTTCACATCAAGACTTTGGCAAGGATTGCATAATGCTTTTGGGTCCCAGTTGAAGCTTAGTTCAGCATATCACCCCCAAATAGATGGTCAGTCTGAGAGGACTATTCACACTTTGGAGGATATGTTGAGAGCTTGTATTCTTGATTGGAGAGGAGATTGGGAGCAACATCTACCGTTGGTAGAATTTGCCTACAATAATAATTATCATGCAAGTATAGGCATGGCTCCATTCGAGGCTTTGTATGGGAGGCCATGTAGATCTTTTCTATGTTGGGAAAAGGTTGTGACAGGCAGTTGATCGGGCCCGAAGTGGTGCAAAGTACATTTGAGAAGGTTCAGCTAATCCGACAAAGGTTGAAAGGAGCCCAAGATCAGCAGAAGAGCTATGCGGATAACAGAAGGAAGGATCTGGACTTTGTAACAGGTGAGCATGTTTTCCTCAAGGTATCACCGATTAAGGGAGTAACAAGATTCGACAAGCGAGGGAAGTTGTAGCCAAGATTCATTGGACCTTTTGAGATTCTGGACAAGGTAGGGAACGTGGCATATCGGTAGGCTTTACCTCCATCTATGGCGGCCATTCATCCGGTGTTCCACGTATCCATGCTCCGTAAATATGTCCATGATCCGTCGCACATCATCAGCTATGAAGATTTGGAGTTCCAACCAGATCTATCATTCGAGGAGCAACCAGTCAAGATTTTGGATCGCAAGGAGCAAGTCCTCAGATCGAAATCTATTCCATTGGTGAAGGTCCTATGGAGGAATTTTTCTCATGAGGAGGCTTCGTGGGAGCTCGAAGAAGAGATGAAGAAGAAGTATCCCCATCTTTTCGGTATGTGCTTCACTTTAAACTTCGAGGATGAAGTTTCTTTTAAGGGGGAGAGGGTGTAGTACCCAAGAATTTTTTGAAATTAATAAAGTATTTCTATTATTTACATTAATAAAATATTTGTTTGTGCATGAAATATTAATTCGTAACTAAATAAATAAAATGAATAATGCATTAAATATAAGTTTTTTGATAATTACAAATTTAAAAATTTAAGCAATCAAAATTTTGGAACTTAAGTTAATTGTTGATTAAAACGTTTCTTGCATTATATCTATTCAAAAAGGAGAGCACATGAATGCATATACACAATTATTGAAAGTTTAGGATAGGCTGTGACTCATGGCTTTCACTATTCACGTTTATGAGTTTTATTATTCACTCATTTTCATTCTTCGTCTAAAATTTTATTTCATATTTTTCCATGATAAAATAAATGGTGGTGAGAAATGGGTAACAAATCGTATTTGTAAATCCTTTTTATATTGTTAGATTCAATTTTTCAAAGGGATGGATGAATAGTGCTCCCGATTCCTACGGCAGACGTTTCAACATGTGATTTTTTTCTTTCCTTATTTATCTCTCTCGTAACCGTGGATTTCCTTGAGCAATTAAGTGGGTCATTATCCCTTCCCTAAACACCGTAACTGTTAGAGGATTGGGGTGGAACCCCAGCCCTTTTCACGACAGTCTTTCTTTTCTTTTTCTCTCCCTGGGGTTACGTTCCTGCTGTGCTCGGGGATGGTTCTGAAGAATCCAAAGAGGGAGCCCAAAGAAGCATAGCAGAGGGAGAGGGGATCGTACCTACTCTTGAGTGGCTTTCTCGTTCCTCTGGTTTTCTGCTAGACAGTGGTTATCTCGAGAAGAACATCGTCTTCCCGTCTCTAGCCGGAGGCGGACGATTTTTTCAAATCATTGTTTCATATGATTCAAGGCAAGATCTGAAACCTCAAACTCTCCTTTTGTGCACGATATAATATCTTGAAACCTGGGTTAAGAATCATGGTTTGTGTGTGAAATATGTTGTTTCTACTTTGGTGAAGTTCGGTTTGATTTTTGGGTACTCAGACAATAGCGGAGATGTGCAGGACAGTGTCATTTTCTGGATGCAGGCCTAAGTCAACTTCGGGCCCTGCAGAAGTTGACTTAGCCTGTGCACCCTACCAAGTCCAGTTCTGGACTTAGGCCTAAGTCGACTTCTGGCTCTGCAAAAGTCAACTTAGCCCGTGTGTCCTGCCTAGTTCAGGTTCTGGATGTAGACAGAAGTTGACTTCTGTCCCTGTAGAAGTCGACTTCTGCCCTGCATATGCTGTTCAATGCTTTTTGGACGTGGGGAAAAGTAGAATTATGCTTCGTAAAAGTTGACTTTTCCTCTATGCAATCGTTTTACTTTCCCTTTCTACTAACTGCTCCCTTGAATTTTTAGCTACCCACTATATTACATGCTAAAATTTTGTAAACCAGTAGGGTTACTTAAATGATCTGTTCCCATCATATGGTGACTATAGAAGTTCATATTTATTGCATCTTTCTTGCATGGTTGCATATTCTAAAAGTTCAATTTCTATCCTTCAAAGCTGTCCTTCTATTGCATATTATTCCTTGTCGTTGTGAACCCCTTATGCTATGAGATAAATTGTGGACCATCGGGACATTGCTGCCAAAGAAGGGCGTGGATCCAAACCATAGAAATGCTCCTGTGGGGAGGCTCAATATGTTTCTGACCCTGAGGGCACAGGGGGTGAAATCCTGGAGGTGGACAAGTTCCACTGGTTAAGGTGGGGAAGATTTCCCTCTGGTTCTGCGCAGTTAACCAAGACCTTATCGCCATTGCCTAGGTGATTTGGTATCTGTTTCTGACCTTCTAGTGGTGGTTTGGGCATTGTGTCTGGGTCCTCTGTTCAGTTCAGAACTTTCGATAATTATGATCAGATTATACCTACTATTTGACTCTGTTATATGTTATTTGGCATATGTTATCCATTCTGTTTAGTTCTGAACTGACCTCTGAAACTGACTTATAAGTTCTGATACCTATTCCTTTTCAGGCCATGTACATATGCATACATATTCCATTAAGTTCTGATTTCTGACCCCTTTCAGGCTGCACATAGATGCATGTTGTCTCCATGATTCTATATTGATTTTGTTAAGACTTGGTATACAGATTCTGTTCAAATTCTGCTATGCATGCTCTTAATTTTCTCACTGCATGACTTAGTATAGTCTAGTGCATTGTCACATACCTTTTTCATAATTGCATATCAATCGGTTCACACCACTGTGATATGTTTTAAGATTTTCTGAAACCATGTGCTTGTTTCTGCAAGCTGGTAAGCGATGAGAATTTGTTCCGGTTAGAAACCGGCCAAGTATGTTATGCTTGTATAAGAGGTATGTTTTGAGTTTTTGAATCTTGATAAGTCTATTTGTAGACTTACACTTGATAACTTTTTAGGCGATTCCGCTGGCGAGGACGAGGATTTAGCGCCAAGTGAGTCCGAGTCGGAAGTCTAAGTGTGGCTATTTGTTTAGCTTACTTTTCTGTTCAAGGTAGCTTGAAAAAAAATAAGAAAGGGACTTGAATTTATGAATTTTGGATGGTTATTGTATCATAAGGTGGAGTTTAATTTCTATTGAACTATTGTGATGTTGGTATTTGCTCTTAGCTGATGCAATGAACTTCTTCTTCCGTTGTAAATTTTGCTATTTTATTCATGTAAACCTCAACCCGTCTCCGTTCTGTTGGGTGGTTCCCACTGTGGCGTTGCCTCCTATATCCGTTGAGAGTGATATACTGGACCGGGTATAGGGTGGGGTGCTACAGTCTATGTTCATTACAACATGAAGCTAAAGGTTAAGCATGTGCATATGGATGTAAGGAGAGGAGAGGGACACTAAGACCCAACAAATGTTGTGTACTTGCGAGATGATGATGACCCTATGATTTTATGGGTTGCAAGAACAACAATCGAGCGTGGTGAGGTGGAACTTGATGAGTAGGCCAAAGAGCCAGGGGAGACACCATGGTCTAATACTTTTCTCATAATAGTGTGCAGTAGGCAGTGGGGGAGGGAGATGACACTGATGTGTAGATGGTTAGAGGCGAGTCAGTGGTGGGACATCATGAGGAAGTTAACTTGGATGAAGACCTCATCATTGGGGGCAGCGACATATCATATGCGTAGGATGATGCAACATGAGAGCAATTGATGCAGCTTCTAGCAGACCCACGTCCACCAGTCTCGCAGGTGAAATAACCTATACATATTGAATCACACATTTTATTAGAGAGTGTAGGCATATATTTAAGTACTATGATGTAAGAAAAAAATTATTGGCCAATCTGACATTTGAACAGTGGTCTCGGATTGTTGCACCGCAACATTCAGTATCTACAGAACCCAGAAGTACATCCACTTCTTGAGAGACTAGGAGGAGTTCATCATTTAGAGAGGTGAATTATGTTAGATGAGAAGATTTATATGTTAAACTGCAGTTCATTGCTAATTGAATTTATTGGCTTTTCAATTCTGTAGTCTTTGGTAGCATCCAAACAACCATCTCAGTCTGCTGCGCTACAGCGCTCGACGTCTAGGGCACCCACTCAGACGTCTCAGGTATACTCATACATATTTAGTTACACAGTATGAAATTACTTGAAGTTCTTATCAAACATGACCTCCGCTTCTCAAGCATCCGGAGGGAGACAACATGCCACAAAGAAGCCACCGCCTGCTCTACAGAAGAAGAAATCATCATGGACTACATTATTCAAGAGCAAAAAGGACACGCAACCACCAGTAAATCCAATGGACATTACAGACTTGGAGACGTTAGATCCCAATGCAGATGATGACACTCTCGAGCCATCTGTAGAGCCCCGCATCAGTGGGAGTCATGATTCCGATGATGACAGTGCATCGGCAGGTTCTTTGTCCCATAGTGGTGGTGGTTCTCGTGGTGGTCAACAGAGTCATCATGGGCATACTAATGCTGGTGGCCAAGAGTATAGCAGTGGTCAAGACAGAGGTCATGGGGCCCATGAATGTGGCCGTCACGAAGGCATGGTATGGACAGAGGAGCAAAACTTCACACATGTCACATAGGATGAGGACCACAGTGCTCACCACTTGGGGATTGATGAGCAACTGATTATTGGGATCTCTACTATGGAAGTTTTGTTGTAGACAATACCATCTATCAAGGCATACTATCTGATTTTCAGAGGATGAGCACACATGACTCTCACGGATCTGACAATGAGCGTGGATGATCATGGCAACAACAACCCATATATCATGACGATTCTGAGAGTAGTAGTTCATTCTTCCCATTGTACGTATATCCTCATGGCTATGCTTCAATGTCATAATATACCAAAGGATACGATCAGCTCTCAACTACGCCACCACTGATCGTGTACTCACAGGGTTCCCAAGAGTATGAACACTACTTTCACATATATTGGGAGCACTATGCAGGCTCCTGTGGACGCACTTTTTTCACTTGGTTATTCTCTCGTGTTGTTTATTCGTTTATTGGGTGCATGGGCGTGCCAGTCACCGAAGTGATGATTTATTCGGGCTCCGAAGAGCCCATGGTGCGCTCGACCTGACTCCTTCAGACGATTATGTGGTTCGTGTCGGGACCGGATCCCGTCGCGCCATAAAGGTCACG
Source organism: Amorphophallus konjac (assembly GCA_022559845.1). NCBI lineage: Eukaryota > Viridiplantae > Streptophyta > Magnoliopsida > Alismatales > Araceae > Amorphophallus > Amorphophallus konjac. The sequence continues at coordinate 59,090,647 of CM040118.1, read as the reverse complement.
ACGTCATTTACATCCCTCATACGAGGGAATACCCTTGATTAATTGCCGAAATTAGGGGCCCCGCGGCCGAAAAGGATAACACTAACTGTGCGAGAGAGATGGGGGTAGATCACACTGGAGGTTGTATTAATGCCACAACTGTCGGCCATGTCGGCCACCCGTAGACCTTTTCATATTCGGACACAGGTCCGTGGCGTAGTCAAAATGAGAAAACCGAGGTAGACCCCTTCGAATGTCTGCCGAGCATGCGGCAGTTTCGATGAGGATTCGGAAGGCATCCGGAACGAGAACCAAACCCGGTCCGATTAAGATGTCGGCCCGAGGTTAGATCAAAGCCCGGCCATATCGGGGTAATTCCCGAGACTCAGGTTCAACCCAAAGGGCGGCGTTGTTGTTCCTTTTTGCCCCGGGTCACGGGGAGAGATGGGGGCTGCAGCGTGGGCTCTGGCGTCTTTTATCTGGGGTTTTCCTAGCTATATGTTCAAGGATTTCTGATTTGACGTTCGCCGTTCGCTGCTTCTTTATGCGTTGTTCCGGACGATTTCTCTTCTTTTATTCATTATTGTTATTACTATTACTATTTATATTTTTTTTATTACCCCTCCCGCCTCTTTTATTATGATTAATATTATACATTCGGAGTCCTTTAATTATCGTAATTTTTATTGATTTATTCGCTATTGTTAATGCCCTTATCAGGTCATATATACGTGTATGTATATAGTGTGCCGGCGAAGGGGATAGGGCGTACCGCTGGAGGCTTGGGATGTGCCGCTGAGGGCTGAAAGGGGCGTACCGCTGAAGGCCAAAGGGCGTACCGCTGAAGGCCAAGGGGGGGGGGGCGTACCGCTGAGGGCCAATGAGAGTGTACCGCTGGGGCTTAAGAGAGTGTACCGCTGAAGGCTGGGCGTGTGTGTGCCGCTGGGGGCTGGGCAGGGAGTGTACCGCTGAAGGCTGTGTGTGTGCCGCTGGGGATTGGGCAGGGATGTACCGCTGAAGGCTGGGGGTGCGTGCCACTGAGGGTCAATCAGGGGGGAATGTGATGGAGGTTAATCCAGCTTTTAATTACCTGTTTTAAGGCTTTTCTTTTCTTCTTGTTTCAATTTGTAGACAGTGTTATACAAACTTCCCCCTTGTTTTGTTCTGTTCGGCCTATTCGGCGCCAGTCGGAAGTTCGAGTTGCCGTGCGACTAATCAGTTCGGTTCAGCTCTCGTTATGGTGCCGGCAGTGATTTGATTGGTTGTAGGGTTTCATTACTTATTCTGTTCGTTTGTTGCTTCCTTTTGCCTCTTTTAATATCTTGTTATTTTCTCGCAAAAATTCGGCAGCATCTCCCCTTGACCCGGGGCGTAAGGGAGATGAAGGGAACGCGCCCACATAGAGTGGCGAAACCCGACAATTGGAGGTGGGCCCCCGGGGGAGCAACACCTATAAAGAAACTCGGAAAGCACGAAGGAAAACAACGGGCTCGGGCTTGGCCAGCAGGTGTACCGCTGGAGACCAGGAGAGTGTACCGCTGGGGCCAGCTGGGGGTGTGCCGCTGAGGGCAGATGGGGTGTGCCGCTGAAGGCACTTGGGGGTGCACCGCTGAGGGCACTTGGGGGTGTGCCGCTGAGGGCTGGTTGAGGATGTGTCGCTGAGGGCAGAATGGATGTGCCGCTCAGGGGCCAAAGGGATGCATCGCTGAAGGTTCAAGCAGAGCGTACGAGCGGGGAGACTTGGAGGCCATTCAGGAAAAGCGAGGGGATGTGAGGCCAAGGAAGGGCTGCTGGAAATGAGTGAAAGGGGTCACCAAGTCAGGCTTCACAGGGGAGACATCACGTTGATGCAGTGGCTCGAAAGAAACCGGAGGAACAGAGAAAATGGGCAACACACCACATACATTGTAAAGGCGGGAGCAAACCAACAGAAATAGCAGGAAAGGCCCAAGGAGGGCGATTGCTTTCATTCATGGGAGGCCAAGGACCGTAGCCCTACATGCATATTACAAAAGAAAACACCCAAATGAGGCCATGGACAAAAGGAAAAGAATCCAAGACTGAGAACGGAAGGGGGAATGGAATCCAAAAGGGAAGAGAGCAATAGGGCCTAAGACATGGGCCACCGTCCCTAACCCTCTCCCCCATTACATCAAGCTCTCTCTCTCTTACTCTTGCTTCTTCCCGGTGGCCGTCGGACAGAGCTCAGGCCGGGAGGGCCTCTTCTTCTCTTCTCTCTTCTCCTCTTTCTCCTGCGTGTGTGTCTTCTACTGCCGGAGCCTCTCCCCCTCCGTGTATTCCTCTCGATATCTCTCCCTCTCCTCCCCTTTCTTTTGAAACGAAGAGGAGGGGTTTTTATACCCCGGGCGGCGGGAGCCTTCGAGCACGGCCGTCGAAGCGGGAAGTGGCCCGTGATCATGAGGTTTGACCTGCCTGTCCTGGCTGTCAGTGGACTAGGCCACGTGGCCCAACGATCGGCTGCCACCTCCGATGGCTCCACTGCGCGCCAAGGATGTGTAGGGCATGGGCCTCACGTCGCTTGTTGAAAAAAACTTCACCGCTGTGCCGTTGAAGGGCTGAATAAGCGTGCCGCTGTAGTGCCAAAAGGGCGTACCGCTGGAGCCCCGGATGGGCGTGCCACTGAACGACCTGAAGGGCGTGCCACTGGGGACCCTGCAGGGTGTGCCGCCGAAGACCCCCATGGGGTGTGCCGTTGAAGACCCCCCCCTGGGGGGCGTGCCGCTGAAGACCCCCCCCCTGGGGGGCGTGCTGTTGAAGACCCCCCATGGGGGTGTGCTGTTGAACCCCCTTGGGGGTGTGCCGGTGAACCCCCATAGGGGTGTGCCGTTGAACCCCCTTGGGGGTGTGCCGGTGAACCCCCATAGGGGTGTGCCGGCGAGCCCCAAAAGGGGCTGTGCCGGTGAAGGCCGCTGCAGGGTGTGCCGCTGAAGGGAGCGTGCCGCTGGAGGGTTCTGCCAGGGCGTGCCGTTGAAGCCTCAACTGGGCGTGCCGCTGAAGGGCTAAATGGGCGATTTTGAGCCCGTTGGGAGCATGAGCTGTGGCCCATTTGATTTTATTCGAGGCCCACGGGCTGTGGGGCCCTTTATGCTTGATTTCCCCGGGGTTTCTTCACTCGGCGCCGTTGTCGATGCTGGGCCGAGCATGACATTTAGATGTGCGATTTTCGGTGTCCACAAATGCCCCCCACCCACGGGTAGCGTGGGCGAAGGATGAGCCGGGCGGTGCCCGTGGGTGTCCTCGTCTCTTCTCTCTTTGTCGATGCCGACGAGGCGTCGAGAGCAGACCTGGTTTGTTTGTTGGTCTCCTTGTTAGTACCGCCGTGGCGTCGGGAACTGAAATAGTATGTCGGTCTCTTAGTCTCTTTATCAGTGCTGACGAGGTGTCGGGAACTGAAGCAGTATGTTATTTCTTGGTCTCTTCATTAGTGCCGACAGGGTGCCGGGAACTGAAGTAGCTCGTTGGTCTCTTTGTCTCTTCATCAGTGCCGACGAGGCGTCGGGAACCGAAGCAGTATGCTGCTCTCTTTGTCTCTTCATCAGCGCCGACGGGGTGCCGGGAACTGAAGCGACATGTTGGTCTCTTCATCAGTGCCGACGTAGCGTCGGGAACTGAAGCAGTATGTTGGTCTCTTCATCAGTGCCGACGTGGCGTCGGGAACTGAAGCAGTATGTTGGTCTCTTCATCAGTGCCGACAGGATGTCGGGAACTGACATGATATGGTGATCTCTTTTGTCTCTTCGCCAGTGCCGACAGGATGCCGGGAACTGACATGATATGTTGGTCTCTTGGTCTCTTTGCCAGTGCCGACAGGATGCCAGAAACTGACCTGGTTTGTTGATCTCTTAGTCCCTCGGTCTCTTCGCCGGTGCCGACAGGACGTCGGGGACTGACCCGATTTGTTGTCTCTTAGTCTCTTCGCCAGTGCCGACAGGACGTCGGGGACTGACCCGATTTGTTGTCTCTTAGTCTCTTCGCCAGTGCCGACAGGACGCCGGGAACTGACATGCTTTGTTGATCTCTTAGTCTCTTCGCCAGTGCCGACAGGATGTCGGGAACTGACATGCTTTGTTGTCTCTTAGTCTCTTGGTCTCTTCGCCAGTGCCGACAGGACGCCGGGAACTGACATGCTTTGTTGATCTCTTAGTCTCTTCGCCAGTGCCGACAGGATGCCGGGAACTGACATGCTTTGTTGTCTCTTAGTCTCTTGGTCTCTTCGTCAGTGCTGACAAGATGTCGGGAACTGACTTGGTTTATTGTCTCTTGGTCTCTTCGTCAGTGCCGACGGGGAGTCGGGAGCTGACTTGGTTTGTTGATCTCTTTTGTCTCTTTTCTTTCTCTCTTCTTTTTGAACCACATTATCGATACAAGCGCCCTTTCGGGTTTTCGCCGGTACCGGCCCCCCCTTGCTTTTGCCCACGCGCCCTTTCGGGTTTTCACGTGGCGGGGTACCCAATTTTGCCCGTAGCGCCCTTTCGGGTTTTCGCCACAGCCGGGTTGTTGCCATTTTTGCCCTTGTCCCGGTGTAGGGACAAGTCCGGCGGGGCATCTCCATTTTTAACCCCATTTTATTTTTTCTCTTTTTTTTTTTGACGAGTGAGTGATATGCGTGTGTAGGCTAGGGCACGAAGCCTTGCGCCGGAAGATAAGGTTCACTCGTTGGCAAGAATGGAATGCCCGCGCAACGGGGGAATCTGTGCCGATTCGGACGTAGGGTCCATAATGGCAATATTGTGCGGAGTGGGTGGCTAGGGCACGGGGCCTTGCGCCAGAAAGGGATTTATTCGTTGGCAAGAGGTTAATGCCAACGCAAGGATAGGGGTTCTGCCGATCCGGGCGTAAGGCCTGCGATGGCGATTTTATATAATGTGGGTGGTGGCTGAGGCCCGAGGCGATAAGCCAGGGACGGGCTTATTATTTTTTTTTGCAGGGGAACGGCACCATTTCAAAGGTGGCCGTGTGCAGAGGTAAAGTTGTTTTGCTTGTATGGACGCCCGCATGACCAGGATTGTGGGGATGGAGCTTTCCCCGGGGACATTTATTACTGGACGTTACCGGCTTACTCCTCCACGTATGTGAGCGGATGAGTGTGTAAAGGGGTGTCAGTGTGTGGGTACATATATACATATATGTATATATATATATATACATTTATTTATTTTAATATCTTACATATATTTTGCTTCCCCTTCTTTTATTTTCTCCTTTTCTTCTCTCCTTTTTATCTCTATTTTTTGTGTCTCTCTTTTATCTTCTCTTCTCCCTTTTTATTTCCACGTCCCCCTCTTCTCCCCTTTTCATTTTCTTTCCCTCTTCCTTTTTTTTTCTATTCATTTTCTTTTCTTCCCCTTTTTCCTCTTTCTTCCCTTTTATTCTCCCCCTTTCTTCTTATTTATTCTTTCTTTTATTTTTTCTCTCTCTCTCTTCTTTTTTCTTTTCTTTTTTTCTTTCTCTCTCTTTTTTCCCTTTTTTTTCTCTTCTTTTTTTTCTATATAAAAAGGGGAGCGGGGGACTTCAAACGGTCAGCCCGTTCGAATCCCCCCCTCTCTCATCTTCCCTCTTTCCCTCTCTTTGGCGACCGAGCGGACGGGAGCCCCGCCCCCTCGCCACTCCTCTTCTTCTCCGGGCACGGCCGCCGTTGCTGCCGTCGTCGTGGTGAGGACGCCTCCGTGGAGCCCCCCCCTTTTTTTCTCGTCTTCCCCTTCCTCTCCCCCTCTCCCCTGTTCTTCCTTCTTCGTCTTCGGGTAGCTGTGAGGTCGGGGGAGCCCTAGGCTCCCCACCGTTTTCTTCCTCTCCCCATCCCCCTCCTTCCCCTTTCCTTCCACCATTTTTTTGGTTCCCTCCCTCCTTCTTCTTCGTTCTTCGTCTTCTTCTCCGGCGTCGTGGAGGGGCGACGGCCGGAGCGTGCCGGGGAGCGGCGGTTAGAGCGCGCCGGTGAAGACGCCTCAGGGCGTGCCGGGGAGAGGCTCCCCGGGTGCACCGGTGAACAGGGTAGGAGGTGTGCCGGGGAGCGGTCCCCCCTGGCGGGTAGTGTGCCGGGGAAGCTCCCGTGCACAGCGTGTCGGGGAAGAGGCTCAAGGGCGTGCCGGTGAGGGGCCCGTCTGGGCGTGCCGGTGAGGGGCCCGTCTGGGCATGCCGGTGAGGGGCCCGTCTGGGCATGCCGGTGAGGGACGCCTGGGGGTGTGCCGGGGAAGCCTTGCACCGAGCGTGCCGGGGAAGGGGCCCGTCTGGGCGTGCCGGGGAAGGGTTAGAGGGGCCGTGCCGGGGAAGGCCTCTAGGGGCATGCCGGTGAAGGCACCCCAGGGTGTACCGGTGAGGGCAACTGCAGGGTGTGCCGGGGAAGGGCACTGGGCAGTGCATCGGTGAGGGTCTCCAGGGGGAGTTTTTAGCTTAAGGAAGAGGACTCCTTCGATCGGCGGACTTCTGGTGTTGCCTCTCGGGGCCCACCATGCTTTGTTGGGGCCGTCACTCCTTGTGGACGCGCACCCGTGTTTTCCCTTACGCCTCTGGCCTAGGGGAAACTCTGCCAAAATTTCGTCAGAAATTGCCAATATTTTGTTCATTTGACTTGTAGCAAAGCCCTTCTTTTACAGTCTTTCACTTCCTTTTGCATGTGGCTTATCCTGATCTCTTGTTTATGTATCTTTGCAGATAAATGGCTGCCCCAAGTGGTTCCTCGGCTCCTGCTGTTGCTATTGGTGCTGATCTTATCCCACGGGGCCCGGTACCAGCAGTTACCTGGTTAAATGTAGAGAACCTAGACCGAGAGCATGCAGAAATAGCCGCTTTGGCAGAGTCATCCGAGTCCGACGGGGAGACCATGGATTTCCAAAGGCTTGCCAGAGTTGACAGCGGCTTCACATTTGACCGGGTCACCGGGGAGTACAGGAAGGACTTCCCGAAGGACAGACACCTGGTTCAATTTCTGAAGCATTTTCGCTCGCGGGAAGGGCGAGACTTCCGGGTTGTGAAGAAGGCCGAGCATGCTATATTACTGGCCCGGGATAGCTTATTGTACAGCGTTCCCCGAAGTATCCCGATGTACCTGGTGGGAGAAGCCCAGGAGTGGAAGCCAGTTCTGGGGATCGAGGGGGTGCTGCCGACCGAAGACAAGCTGGTGCGGGCGCCTCAGTTTACTCCGATAAGATGGGACTTGTCTGCCGGGAAGGTGTACAACGAGGCGCCTCGGTTCGGCCTATTCTTGGCTCCCTGAAGTGGGGCTACAGAGAAGAGCCCTTCATCTTGGACTGTTTGGCCATCAGATTCAAGTATGATTTATCACTGGGCTGGTTCGGGGAGATGAAGCTTCAGGATGCCCACACCTTCCGGGAGAGGGCGGTGGAGTTCACGGAGCATGTGCTGTTCAACTATGCTCCTTTGCTGGTCCGGGTCGGCATTTATCACAGCGTGTACGCCTCCCGATATGGCTACCCCATTTCCAAGGGCCTCTGTTGCGGCATGATAGAGGTGTTCAGTGCAGCGACTAACACCTTCTACACGGCGGAGGGCGAGACTTCTCTGATTTATGGAGTCTCAGCCAGCTGAGCGGCCTGCCCATCGACGGGGAGCCTTATGAGGAAGTATGCCTCCCCGACCTGATCAAGGACGAGACTAACGGGGATGGCTACTATTCTCTTGGGTACTCATACCGGTATCTGATGAAGGCGTACCGGGAACTATACCAGGCATCGCACAAGGGGAAGCAGCCCGCCCGCGGGGACAGGAAGAGGGTGCGCATGCCCCTGTGGCTGGAGTATTTTTTTGACGGGCCGAAGCGGTACGAGGAATTCCCCTGCGTCGGTACTGCCGTGGCTCCCAAGAAACACGCGAAGCCGAAGCTCGACGTGAAGATCCCGTCCAGAGGGCGTCGGAGCGGCCCTAACCCGATGGGCTTGGATCCCCAGACCCACTGCGCCGCCTATCTCACGTACTGGCTATGCTCGTTTGCCATGCCGTACGGCGACGAGACAGTTATCCGGCCGGATGCCATCTACCCGGCGTGCCAGATGGCGTGGGGGATCAAGCTTTCTCTGTGCCCGGCGACCCTCTGTTTAATTTACAAGGCCTTGGGGGATATCAGCACGCACCAGTTTCCGCGGCAGGCCCGGTATGTGTGCCCACTGCACTTCTTCAACGCGTGGGTCTGTTCGCTATTCCCGGAGTTTGCCCCGCGAGTTCTCCAGGATTGGGGGCTGATACCGAGGATGCTGGAATTTGCCAGCGCCGAGCCTGGCTCCGCCTCCATGCGGATGTATGATATCCGGGGCCGGTTAACAACGGTCCCCCGGGATGCAGTCGGGTCTATTCATTTCTGGACTCTGGCGGCGCATTCGAGCCCTCTGGTGAACAACAAGAGGGAGTGTAAAGACGACCAGGTGGAGAAGTACGCCCACCCTATCAGCCAGGAGAATGTGATTCGCCCGCTGCTGGAGCCGGAGCTGAGGGATTGGGCGCTGTCAATACGCCCGAGCGTGCTGGTGTTCAGGAAAGGGGAGAACGTGTTGCTGGAGCCGTACTACCCCTTCCGGTTCGGTCGCAATTTCGGGTATGACCAGCATATCCCTGCTTATCACGCACAGTTCGGCTTGCCTTCGCGGAACGTCCGGGGGAGCTCAGTTCCTGAGCACGCCAGGAGCTGGTGGGACTTCTTCCACCGAGCGGACTCCGCCTCCTTCAGAGTACCGGCCCCGGGTCGTGTTCCCCGAGTGACCCAAGATTATATAAAGTGGTGGAATGCCCGGACGGCTTTCTATCGGTTGCACAAAACCGATTGTTGGGATGGCGCCGAAAGGAGGTTCCTCAGCCGGCAGCCAGTGCCAGTACTTGATATTGAGCCAGATCATCTTCTTCGGCTCAAGAATAGGTAGGAGAAGGAGGTGGCAGCATATCTGGCGGCTCACCGGGAAGCCCGGGATAAGAGGCCGACGCCGAAGGTGGAGCTACCCCCGGTGGCCAAGGATGACTACGAGAAGACGCTGCGGGACTTGTGCCGGGTGGGGAGCGACCGTCTGGAGCTCATCAACTACCCATTCCCCATAGAGGAAGAGGGGACTCCTGCCAAGAGCTGGCGCCCAGAGAGGGACTTGGCCTGCCTGTACCGCACGTTCATAAGGCGGGAGGAAAGGAAGCCCGAGAACTATAAGGATACCACGTGGCTATATGTCCTTCTCCGGGTAAATGGGATGAAGATTGAAGATGTGACGGCCTCCATCCTGGGCAAGCGCCTGCACATCCCTTATTATTATGCTGATGGGTGGGGCATAGACCACTTCAATCTTTTCTGTCACCTCTCTTCCAAGAAGCACGCGGATCTGGCCAACCTCACGGACCGGTGTCAAACCATTGAGGACGTTTGCTGGCTAGTCCGGGAGGCGGCACGTCGGGACAAGGAGACGTCCCTGAGCTACTGGCCGATCACGCTGCGGCTGTACACTGGCCCTCATGGTACTCAGTTCCCCCTTGCTCTTCGGTTTTGTCCCTTAGCGCTGCGGCCTTTACGGTGGGTTAGGTACTAATGGTATATGCATGTTCGTTCTTTCCCCTCTTTTCTTTGCAGACCATCCCGACAGCACGCAGATGGCCACGTACCGGAATCTCCTCCGGCTGGTGAAGAAGCCTGCGTATTTTGAAGCAGCGCCGCTGGCCCCGACCACGGCTCCTTTGCCCAAGGCCGCGAAAAAATCTCCCGTGAAGAAAGCAATGGATGCCGCGAAGGCGGCCAAGCAGCGGGATACGAAGCGACGCAAGACGGAGGCGGCCAAAGCCCCGACCGCCGTTCCTTCAGTGCTACGGGTCCCAACCTTCGAGGAATTTGAAGTCGCTCGGCCCGAGCCCAGCCCGCCTGCCGGTCAGTGCCTTCGACCGTCGGCACCTCCTTTAAGTTTTCTCTCTTTTTTTTTATATATATTGTTTTTGAAGCAGGGCCCTGATGCTTGACTGTATTTTTTTGTCTCAGCCCTTGTGGAAGAGCCCGTGTCTGCGCCCGCCCCTGATGTGGAGGGGTCGGCTCCTATGCCCGCGCCTGTCATGGGTGCGACCGCGGTCGTAGCAAAGGCGGCCTCGGTGGCGGCTCCGGCTCCCTCACTGCAGGCCAAGGAAAGGCCTCGAGCGAAGTCGCCTGTCAAAAAGGCGTTGGCTGCTGCCAAGGTGGCCGGGGAACAGGCGGCCAAGCGGAGGCGGGCCAAGGAAGCCCTGGGTACGACAGTAGCCTCACCGGCGGCCGCTATCCCGTCCTTCGAGGCATTTGCGGCCGTCCAGACCGGGCCGAGTCGTGATACTGGTGAGGCTCGGCGGTCGCCTACGTCGTCCATGGTGGATCTCCCTCCTGAACTGGCTCTGCGTACGCGCATGGAGACGACGCGTTTCTTCCTCGGGGGCGGCGTGGAGGGACCGGCGCCCGTGTCAACTCCGGGTGAGGGCAAGGCTGCGACTCCTGAGAAGGCTTTGCCTATCAAGGAAGTCCGTGGGTCGCCCCGTGCTGTAGAGGTCGAAGAAGGTATTTGCCTTTGTCGGCCCATTTTACCTCTTTCATCCTTTGGGAGCCGATTGGGCTTGACATGACCCGTGCCCTTTTTATGTGACAGGTGCAGCTGGAGCAGCTACTGGGCTATTTGGCCCCCGAGTGCACCTCCCGGCGACGCAGCTGTATGTGCGAAGAGGCTGAAGTCCGGCATGGCGGCCTCACCCAGTCCACGAGAGGAGGCGCCGGTCGTCGAGCTCGAGGTGGAGGCCCCTTTGCCGGCACCGGCCGAGCCAGCGGCAGTCGAGTCTCCGTCCGGGGAAGAGGTGGACTACGACTACTCTTCCGACGAAGCGGCTCCCGCTGAGGTAGCGTCTTGAGGCATCGGGCCGTCCGAGCTGGCCTTTAAGGCTTCTTCATTTGCTAAGTCGCTCGGTTTGATGGAGGCCGCTGCCGTAGGCGTGGCTTCATTGGCGCAGGGCTGCCTGTGTGGTCGCCTACTGATGCCGTTTTTTGTTGTGCCGGCTCTTTGCAGGAATCAGCTAAGCCAGAGGTCGCAGGAGGGGCTGCTCCAACTGCGCCAGTTGACCGCCCGACGGGGGTTGCTGTTAGCATGGGCAAACTGGCCCTTCTGTTCGAGGCCCTTCAGGAGGACGCATCGCTGGGACCTTTGGCAGGCGAGCCTCTGGAGGAGGGGGAGATTGCGCCTGAAAGCGGCATATCAGTGGCTGAGGTAAGCATGCGGGTTTCGAGATCTCTTTTCGCCTCCTGCCCTCGCATGATTTATTCTGGATGGCGAATGGCTGATTTCCCTCCACATGGTCAGGCGATGCCGGAACCGGAGAAGACCTCTGGTCGTGTCCGAAAGGCCGTGGCCAAGCGGCGACCAGGCGTCGCCCCGATAGCGGTGGAGGGGCCAGCTCTCGTCTCCGACTTAGGGGCGGCGAGTCTTGCTGCACTAGTGGAAGCGGGGCGTCTACCCCGACTGATGGTTCCACTTCCGCCTTTCCCGAAGCTTCCGGCCCAGATGGAGGACCCGCTCCTGAGGCAAATATTTACGGGGCTTCGGGCACATCTGGAGGGATCCCAGACGCGAGAGAGAGGTTCGTGGATGGCATCCTCGGGTCCAGCTCTGCTCGAAGCTCCTCCTTTGGCCAGAGTAGAGACAGCTGCACCCTCGCCTGCCGAGCCAGCGGCCGAAGCGGACGGGGCCAGGGCAGAGGCAACAGGGGAGCAGCGGATGATAGAGACATCGGATGCTTCGGCGCTGGTCTCGGCCACTTCCTTGGCGGTGGTTGGCCAAGGACTCTCTGTCGAGCCATGCCAGCCAGGCGACCTGACTCTTGCCCTTCCATCTTCTTCCGTTACGGTGAATGCCAGCTTGTGGGCGGAGGTGGACAGCACAGTGGAATTTACTCCCCCAGCCCCGCCTTCGGTCGGCCACACCTCGTCGGAAGCACCGGTCCGCCATATGCTGACCACCCTACGGGCGATGCTCCTCGCCGATCCCTCTTTGTCGTATCGGGAGGTGCACACCATAGTGACGCAGCTGACCGGGGCGCTGCAAGTGCTTGGCTGCCCGCTGGGGGAATGGTCGCGGCGGGTCTTGCTATTATTGAAATACATCAAGCGCCGTGACTTCCTCGAGACCCAGGCTCCTGACGAACGTGCCGCGTTGGATGCCCAGGCGGACGAGTATCTGCAAGCCTTGGAAACACGGCGAGGCGACAGGGAGCGCCATAGAGAGGCTTGGGAGGGGAGCGAGGGCAAGGTCCCGTCTTTGAAGAGCCGAATTATAAAATTAGAGGGCTACCTCGCTGCAGCTAGGCTTGATCTCGCCGTGAACGAGGAAGTGGCCGAGAGAGAGAGAGAAGCCTTCGGTGCCGCTCAAGCCGAGGTGGAGTCCATGGAGGCGAGCTTACTCAGCTGGAGAGCGGAGGGGGCGGCTCCGCGACCGGACGAACTTCCCTTGCGTAGGGATTCTGCCACTCGAAGACATCTTCAGGGGCCTTGACTAGGCGTGGCTCCCTTATTTTTTTTCTTTTGTAACACAGGGGTATGCCCCGAAGTGCCTGTAATCCTACCCCCCTTTTTGAATACAGAAAAACTTTTATGGCTTCGCGCGTTCCTGTGTGTGCGTTTGTCCCAGAGAGACCTTTCTTCCCCTTCTTTTCTTTTGTGTACATTAATTTCTTCTTCCTACTCCCTCCCCTGTTTCTGTGCCGAGACACATCGGCGGGGTGCAGGTTTCCGTGAAGATTCGCTTCGGGAGAGCCGGGCAGGAACCCACGTCAGGGCACAGGAGAGTGCTCGCCTTCCCAGGGGGAGGACGAGGGGACCACTCCACCGTGCCAGGCGGGCACCTTCCTAGTCTCACCGCGAGGTTGAAAGCTCGTGCCGGCCTCAGGGGGGACCTCGGTCAGAGACCGTTTGCTGGCCGTCCAGAGGGCACGGAGAGAAGAGTTGGTCTAGTCAATGACCTGGACGGGAGGTCCAAGCCAAAGGGGTACTCACCGCCTGGGGAGGACGGAGAGAAGAGTTTGTTTAGTCAATGACCTGGACTGGAGGTCCAAGCCAAAGGGGTACTCACCGCCCGGGGAGGACGGGGAGAAGAGTTTGCTTAGTCAATGACCTAGACGGGAGGTCCAAGCCAAAGGGGTACTCACAGCCTGGGGAGGACGGGGAGAAGAGTTTGTTTAGTCAATGACTTTTAGTACCTCCGCTGATGCGGGGTGGTGACTGGAAATGGGGGCTTCGCCTCTTTCCTTCTCTGCTTTTCTTCTGCCCTTGTTCTTTTCTCCGTCTCTTTTTTTTTCTCTCTTTTGTTTCTTCTTCTTTTCCTTCTCTTTTCTCCTCTTTTCTCTCTTTTATTTTCTCTTCTTCTTCTTTTTTTTTTCTTACTTTTTTTTTCTTCTTTTCTTTCTTTCTCTCTTCTTCTCTCTTCTTTTCCTTCTCTTTTCTTTCCTCCTCTTTTTTTTCTCTTCTTTTCTTCTTTTCTCCTCTTTTGCTCCTTTTTTTTTTCTCTTTTCCTTTTCATTTCTCTTCTTCTTTTTTTTTCTTTCCTCTCTATTCTTTTTTTTCTTCTTTTGCCTTTTTTGTTGAAAACGTGGATAGTGGTTAATTTATTTGGGACATTAATCGAGAAAACCCGCCCGAAACCGGGCGGAGGATAATATTATTAATTGAATGGGGGCGCCGGAGCGTGATACAACCTCAAGTGCCTTCCATTAAGAGGCGGGAACTGAACTTCCCCGCGATGGTTGACAATTACATAGGCACCACCTTCGTAGACTTTTTGGACTACGTAAGGTCCGAGCCAGTTCTCATTCAACTTGCCCTTAGGATTGGCAGCCATGAGGTCTCTTCTCTTGACCATAACAAGGTCAGCTTTCTTGAATTCGCGCTCCTTGACAAGCTTGTCAAAGGCGCGTGCAATCCGGGCCTGGTAGACCTGAATATTCTGTTGGGCTTGAAGCCGCTTTCCTTCCAGGCTGGAGAGTTCGTCGAGTCTTCGCTCGGCATTGGTCTGCCCTTCAAGGACAAGCCCATGCTGAATGGCGACCCGGAGGGAAGGTATCTCCAGTTCGACGGGGACGATTGCCTCCGAACCGTATACGAGAGAAAAGGGTGAGCAACCCGTTGGAGTCTTGTATACAGTTCGGTATGCCCATAGCGCCTCGTACATCCTCTCTTCCCAGTCCTTCTTGTTAGAGCTGACAGTCTTGGCCAGAGGGTGCAGAGTGTCTTGTTAAAAGCTTCGGCCAGTCCATTAGCCTGCGGATTGTAAGGAGTCGATGTCCTCCAATCAATCTTGTATTTCTCTGCCAGCCGGTAGGCCTTCTGATTGCGGAAGTGGCTGCCGTTATCCGATACAATCCGGTCGGGCACGCCAAACCGAATATAATATTGCGGCGGATAAACCTGACTACGATCTCTCCGGTGACCTCCCGCAAGGCTACAGCCTCTGCCCAACGGGAGAAGTAGTCGGTTGCCGCCAGAATGTATTTGCAGCCTGTGGAAGATGCGGGTAAGGGGCCCACAACGTCTGTTCCCCATTGGGCGAACGGCCAACTAGGCGCTGTTGGGTGCAGTTGCACGGGAGGCCTCCTGGGTATAGTGGCATGCTCCTGGCATCTCTGACATGACTTAGCATATTTGCAGCAGTCGTCGAACATTGCAGGCCAATAGTAGCCAAGTTTCTTGATTTCAATCTTCATTTTCGGTCCCGCCTGGTGTGCACCCGCCGTCCCGGCATGGACCTCCTTCATGACCCTCCAAGCTTCTTCAGTGGACAAACATCGGAGGAGCAGCTTCCGTCTGGCATCTGCCACAATTCGGAATAATATTCCGCTTCGGAGCTCATAAGAGTCCTTGGTTCTGACTAGCTTGATCTTTTCTTCTCTTCGGTCAGGCAACCGCTGGTGTTTGAACCACTGCATCAAGGGGTCTCTCCAGTCGGGCAGGCTGACGGCTTCCACTGTAGTGACCTCTAGGTCTTCTTCTTCTGATTCCTCTTCTATCATGCTGGGCATCTGGCGTTGGTTTATTACTTGGATGCTGAGAGATCCATCTGGAGGCACTGCCAGTGAGCTTGCCAATTTTGCCAAGGCGTCGGCCTGGGCGTTCTCCCCTCGGGCGACATGGCCTATTTCGAGGAGGTAGAACCGCTCCATGAGCCCCTTTGCCTTAGCGTGGTAAGGGAGCAGCTCGGGTTTCCGGACATCAAACTGCCCCTGTACCTGCTTGACGACTAGCAGCGAGTCGCCGAATACCTGGAGCATTTTGATCTCCATGCGGAGGGCCACCTGGAGGCCGATAATCAGAGCTTCATACTCCGCCTCATTATTTGTACAGGGCTTGCTGATGCAGCAAGAAGTGTGTAGCACCTCTCCATCTGGAGATTTGAGGACGATGCCCGCTCCGGCCCGCACCTTGGCACGTCCGGACGGGGTCGCTTCTGTTCTTGAGGCTCCGTCAAAGTACAGCTGCCAGATGGCTTGTTGTACTTGGTTTACCTCTAGTGTTTCATCTTCAGGTAGTTCGGTGGCCAGAGGGGAGTCTTCGGGCACGGGGTGTGTCGCGAAGAAATCCGCGACGGCTTGTCCCTTAACGGCCTTCTGTGGCACGTAGGTGATGTCGAATTCCATGAGCAGCACGGCCCACTTGCCAAGGCGCCCCTTTGGGACTGGCTGGAGGAGAATGTGCTTGATGGGGTCGGCCCTGGATATTAAGCTGACTTCATGGGACAGCATGTAGTGCCTCATCTTCTTGACTGCGAAGACCAAGGCAAGGCAGATCTTCTCAATCGGGGTGTACTTAGCCTCTGCACCCACCAATCTTCGACTGAGATAGTAGAGAGCCTGCTCTTTTCCCTCATCATTATTCTGGGCGAGCATTGCCCCCAGTGAATATTCGGTGGCCGCTATGTACAGAATCAGCGGTCTGCCTTTGACAGGTGCCCCCAGGACAGGCGGGGTCTTCAGGTACTCCTTTAGCTGATCGAACGCGTGCTGGCATTCGTAACCCCAGCTGAAGGGTGTATTCTTCATCATCAGTCTGTGGAAGGGTTGGCAACGCCCTGACAGGTTGGAGATGAACCTGCGGATGTAAGCTAAACGCCCCTGCAGGGACCTCAGCTCTCCCAGACTCCTCGGAGGAGGCAGCTCCTGGATGGCCTTTATCTTCAGGGGGTCGATCTCGATCCCTCTATGCCGGACAATAAAGCCGAGGAATTTCCCACTGGACACGCCAAAGGCGCACTTCAAGGGATTCATCTTCAGTCCGTACTGCCGGAGCCTTTGGAAGACGACACTGAGGTCACTCAGGTGCTCGTCTCTTTTCTTCGTCTTGACGACCAGATCGTCAATGTAGCACTCGACCTTGCCGTACAGTAGCTCGTCGAAGATCTTGGTCATTGCCTGTTGATACGTGGCACCGGCATTCTTGAGGCCGAAGGGCATCCTCTGATAGTGAAATACCCCTTTGGGTGACCGGAAAGCTGTATGGACCCGGTCATGGTCGGCTATCCAGATTTGGTTATAGCCGGACGACCCATCCATGAAGGACAGGGCCTCGTGGCCAGTGGTTGCATCAATCATCACTTCGGTGATAAGCACCGGGAAGTCATCTTTCGGGCAGGCTTTATTCAGGTCGCGGAAATCCATGCAAATCCTGATCTGTCCATTCTTCTTTTTCACTGGTACAATATTGGCCAGCCATGTGGTGTATTGATTTTCCGCCACGAAGCCGACATTTATGAGCTTGTCGACCTCTTTGCAGATCTGGCTGGTTAGCTCCGGCCTCATGCGCCGGGGAGGTTGCTTCACTGGTTCCACCTTGGGATCAATGGCCAGGATGTGCTGAGTCACTTCGGTGCTGAGCCCAGGCATCTCTTTGTAGTTCCAGGCAAAGTAATCCCGAAATTCTTGCAGCAACTTCGTGTATTGTTCTCTCTCCTGTAGGGGCATGAGAGCACTCAGAAAAGTTGGCCTGGGGTCGCCTTCTGTACCAAGGTTGACCTCAATCAATTCGTCGACCGTGACCTGGTCGCCATTTTCAATTTCTGGCGGGGCTGGCGACAAATCGACGAAGTCTTGGTCTTCATTGTCCTCGGGCTCGAGGACGCCATCTCCCTCTTCTTGTTCATCATGACTGGGCATGGAGGCTGCATTCACCTCGCACTCCTCCTGGGCCGTAGCCGTCGAGTAAGTGAGGTCCGCTGGTTCAGAGGGGCATAGGTCCATCTCGGGCTCCTCCGTGTATTCATCATAGACCGCTCCTGCGGGAGCCGGGGTAGCCGCATCTTCGGGCGCCTGGCGTTGGATGGACACAGTGTAGGCTCCTGTCCTAGGGCTGTCTGCCACGTGGGGGCGTGGCGGGGCTACCACGTAGTCCCCCATTCTGAGCTCATCCCTGTCAATGAGGCTTTGAGCAATGTCTTTGAAGACATAGCAGTTTTCAATGGCGTGGCCCAGCATCTGGTGGTAAGGGAAAAATAGTGGGTCCCCGCTTCTTCGGGTGTCTTCGCAGGAGACCTTGCCGTAATGGCAAGCCCAATCGAAGATGCCCCGGGTCTTCTCTCTCGGAAAGGAATAAGGCTTCTGCAGCTTCTCTTGGAGTGTCAGCCCTTGCCTGGTTGGCCGCTCGATCAGCGAGCTTGCCATGTCTCTCATTTCCCGCCTTGACAAGGCGGGGGTGTTGGGACTGGTGCCTCGGGGCCGAGGCATCCGGCCACCCCATGGGGGGAGAGATCCCTGGATCAGGTCGGCGACTAGCGAGGTCAACCCCGCCAGTCGTACTTTTAGCATCTCGATCTCCCGTTGCTGCCTGTGGTACAAGGCGTACATGACGGGGTCGTATCAAGGGGAATTTGGAGCGTGGCCCATGCTACTGCTCCTTGCTTCGTCGGTCGGCCGAGGTGAAGGTGCCTCGCAGGCGTGCCCTCTCGAGGTTGACACTTCGGAGAAGGAGGGGGTCTTCTCCATGCAGCGGCGGCTGGGAGGCTTCCACAGGAATACTTCTTCGTCTTGTGCCTCTTCGGCCGGGTCCCCAGGACATGTGTCTTGGCGGGTTTCCCGCGAATTTGTAGCTTCTGCGGGGTCGTCGCCGGGCCATGTTGAGACCGATATGACATTAGTCTCGTAGTAATCTTCTAGTGAAAAGCCCAGACCGGGGTGCTTGGTGATTTTCAGCAACCGTCGATCCAGGTTTGGTGGGTTCCACATTCTTTCAAACATTTCCTTCCGGCTGGAGGGCTGGTAGGGAGGAATCTTCTGCTTTCTGACCATTCTGGCTGCCTGGTCAGTCATGTGGGGAAGTCCCGTAATGGGGACGTGCGGGTCATGCAACTCGTCAGGGAACCGGCAATCATCGTCTTCCCTGACTGGCTTCTCCCCGGCCACATAGAAAATAGTGGGCGGCCCCTCAGAGTTAGGCACCTCGAAGGTTTTCAGTTGTTCAGCTGCTTGGCATTCAATTTCGCTATCGGCTTGACGATCCCTGGCGGGACCCTGACATCTTCTAGCAGGTCTTCGAGGCAGAGTGCCCCCGGTGTGGGGTAGATGGCGAGAGGGGCTGCCCTAATACCCCTTCTTCTTGTGCAATAAATGGTACATGTGGGGGAGCCACATAGCCCGGGGGCGGCGGAGGAAACCAGCCTCCTGATTCCATTTTCTTCTTTCCCTTGTCTTGGATGACTTGAGGAGCTTGCTTCGCCTTTTCCAAGTACAGATTAGCATCTGACAAGTGACACTCGAACACCTCGAACGGGTGGAGGTCGGCGAAGATTCTGACTTCCTTTCCCTCGCAGGGGTACTTGATGCATTGATGCAGAGTGGAGGGTACCACTCTGTTCTGGTGTAGCCAAGGCCGGCCAAGCAACGCCTTGTAGGAAGTGCTGGAGTTGATGACGTGGAACTGGACCTTGGTGGTGAAGTCATCAAAGGTCAAGCTGAACTCTGCAACCCCCATGGGCACCTCACATTTCTGGTTAAGCCAGCAATCTTGACATTTTTAACCTCAACCAGGTGTACATCAAAATAGTGCTTCTGGTACACCCGGTAAGGGAGTATATTCACTGCTGCCCCTGGGTCGATCAGGACCCTGTTGATGGGCTGGCCATTCAATTGCCCCTTCATGTAGAGGGGTATGTTGTGACTGCAGGTTGGCAGAAGCATGTCATCTTCTGTGAAGGCCACGGCCACTTCAGGCGACATCTCTGCCAGACAGGCTTCAAGCTGTGCTGGGGTCTGAAGGGCGGCTATGATGGCTTGCCGTGTTTCTTCGTTCAGGGACAGCATCTCCCACACAGTGAACCGGGTCGGGATCTTCTTGAGGTGTCTGACTATCCGCTCAGAAGCCCGCACCTTGAGCAACTTCATCTCTTCGGGCTTGCCGCGCCTGCTCCCCTCCTGAGGCTGTGGTGTCTGATCAGGGGACGCCTCCTTTACGGGATCTGTTGTAGCCTGTTGAGCGGGCGGGGCCTGGTGGGCCTCCTCCGCTGTTCGCATGAATTCGGCGAGGTTTGGGGTGCCGCTGAATTCTTCCTCTGGCTGAGCAGGAGTTGCAGCTGGCAGGGCTTGGGGGATGCTTGCTTTACTGGTCGCAGCGGACCCCTGGGGGTGCGCCCGCCTTCCTGCTCGAGCTGACAGGAACTCGGCGAATGACGGGGCGCCTTGACTCTTGGTACCCCCGGGATAGAGACCTGATGGGGGAGGGACCTCAGTGCCTCGGACCTCGGGCTCGGGAACCTGGTATGGTTGTTCCCCCCTGAGCATGATGCTGAGGCTGCTCTGAGGAGGGTGCCCCCACTTCCTCCCTGACCTGGTGGCGTGCTGGGGGGTGGATGCTTCAGCTTGACTCACCTCTGCTGGCTCATGGGGTAGTTCTTCTTCCTTTTCTTCTAGGGAGAGAGCGGTGTCGAACAGCGCCGAGAGGGTGTTGCAGGCGAGGATGACCTCCTTCTTCTTCTTGCCCCTGGGTCTTCTTTTCTTCTTCTTCTTGCCTATCGCAGCGGATGGCAGCTCTCGAGGAAGTTCACCCCACAGAGGAGGTTCTTTGGCTGCTTCAGCTTCTGTTCCCGGAGCCAGCTCGAGTAATTCGAACTCCTTCCAGGGGACATACTCCTTCAGCTCCACAGGTTGGATTTTGGGCTGTTCATAATCTTCAAGCCCGTCAATAATAGCCTGGAGTCTTTCAACCGCCGGGCTGGCCTTCTTATACATCCGCATCGGGATGGAGCTCTTTTTATTGTGGGTGGGCCGCCTCATGACTAGTCGGGGGGCCGTGTCATGACAAACCGGGCTTGCCGGGGGCAGTGCGGGCTGGGGCGTCGCCTTTCTCGGGTGATTTGCTGGGGTAGGTCGAGGGGCGCGCTCCTTTCTATTCTTTCCGGGCACAGTCTGCCAGCCTTCTTGGTTTTGAGCTGGGGCCATGACGAAAGTTTCATAGGTGGCGCGGGCACAGGCCTCCGCCCACTCTTCAGGTAGCTCCTGGTATAGTGAGACCATATTAGCGGAGGAGGTTATGCTGGGCAGCTCATGCGGCTGCGGGGGGTCTACTTTATGCTCCCCCATGTCCAGCTCCCCATTCTTGATTAAGGACTCAATGACATCTTTGAAGACGTAGCAGTCCTCAATAGTGTGCCCAAGCATCCGATGGTATAAGCAGAAGCGAGGGTCATCCTTCTTCTTCAGGTCGCCGGGCCTTTTCGGCTCGGGCAATGTGATTTTGTTATAGCTGGTCGCCCATTCGAACAGGAGCTTGGATTTGTCTCGGGAGAAGGAATATAACTTGTTCCTCATCTTCTCCCTTAGTGAGGGGCCTTCCCGCCGTTCTGTGGTCCGGGGCGGAGGTAGGGTGGCAGCCCCCTTGGCTTTTTCTTTCTGCTTTTCAAAAGCCTGGAAGTCTAGTGTGTGCACCTCGGGAGGCGCCGGCTTCTTCTCGGCCTGCCTGGCCCTCTGATTTGACATGGCTGGAGTGGAGGAGTATCGGGCCAGAAACGCTTCGATCTCTGCTACCACATTGTTCAAGCGGTCAAATGTTTTGACCTCGGTGCCGATCATTCTTTCTAGGATTTCCTTTTTTAAATTTTGTTTGCAGATCTGCACCGCGTCCTCCTGATGCGGGGGGCGCTTGCACCTCATATTGAGGTTTCTCCATCTTTTAATGTAGTCGAGGGCCGACTCATCACTCTTTTGCTTTGTGGCATAGAGTTCAGCCATAGTAATTTCCCTTTCGGCAACATAAAATCTCTCCTTGAACTTCTTCTGCATGTCAGGCCAGTCAGCAACGGACCCGGGTAGCAAGCTGGAGTACCACTCAAAAGCGAGTCCGGTAAGTGTTGAGCCGAAGAACTTCAGAAGATAGGCCTCATCAGCAGCTAAATCTCCCATGATGTTTACATAGTAGGCAATATGTTCCCTGGGGGATCCTTGCCCGTTGAACTTTTCAAATTTCGGCGGCTTGGTGACGCCAGCCGGCAGCTTCCTTGCAGCATAATGGGCCGGGTAGGGTACCCGGTAGACGTCAAACGGCCTCTCGGCCAGCTTCATATCTATCATTTGCTCGAGCATCAACCGGCTGACTGCCGCCGGGTCGACTGGGCTCGGGTAGAAATGAGCGGGTTGCGCACTCGGGGTGGTCACCACGGTCGCTCGGGGGGCCATGGGGGACCCTTGTGGGAGCGGAACCTGTGGCGGGGTCACTACCGTGCCATGCGCTTGCTGTGAGGGCGCGCCCCCGAGAGGGTTGAGAGTTGTTGGAAGAGTCGCCTCTGAAGACTGCCCCCTGTCCCTGGAGGTTTCGGGTATGCCCTCCGTCTGCCAGGATACCGGGGGTGGCGTGCTTTGCTCATTCAGTTACTTTTTAAGTGACTCGATCTCCTGCTGGAATCGCTGTATCACGAGCAGCATTGCAGGGTCAGCCGTGGGAAGACTAGGCATGCCCCCTGTCTCTTCAGCCGGGGCGTCCTCGGCTGATGTCGAGGGTCCGCCACTCGTGTCGCCTGCAGTAACCACATTGGCCGTGAGGGCCGCAAGGGGCTCTTCGGGTAAAGTTCCTTCGGCGGCTGTGGGTGTCGCGCCGCCTGCCGCTCTCCCTCTTCTAGTGAGGGGTCCCGGTCTGGCGGCTATCCTGGCCACTTCTTCTGGATCGGCGGGCAAGGCCCCATACCGACCATGAACTCCTGCCATGTTGCAGGTGAACGTGTGCCAATTTCTGTTCTTATTTCTTCTTGTCGCCCTCCTGGACGACCTTCCTGGGAATGTCAGCCTGTCGAAGATCGATCGTCGGGGCGGCACTTCCTCCCGTACAGGGGACTGGTGCGGCTCCTCCGGGCAGGTTCTCGACTCCATGCTAGGTGCAGGTCGCCCCTCCTCTTCCCGGAAAGCGGAGGCCATTGCCCCCAGCAATCTCTGGCGGCCGGCGGGGGTGCTACCCGGGCCTCGGAGGTAGTTCCTCATGGCCTGCTCGATCCCTTCCCACTCCTGGTCGGGGAGAGCGGCCTGAGGTTGCACGTCGATGACAGCGACAGGAGGGGAGTAGGCCGTGAGGGCCGGGCGGGCGGCAGTGTGTCGGCGCCCCCGGCGACGACGGCGAGCATTCTCAGGCTGCGTCGGGACGACGGATGCCAGTCGGAGGGTCGGGGTCGGCAGTTCGACTCTGTCGTCCCGTTGGGCCCTCCTTGAGCGGGAAGTGCTGGGCCCTGCTTGGACTGGTGCAGCGGGCTGGACCTCCTTGGGTACCCAGACCTGCTTCAGTTTGGCCGGCCTCTGAGCTGGCGCCTTTCTCGGTGTTGCGACCCGGGGTAGGGGCATCGCCTTCTCCTTCAGCCTTTCCAGTCCTCGGAAAGAGTTGCGGACTGGAACGGTTGGGACGATGCGGTCCGGTGTCACCTGGGACCTCTGCCCGTCTAGGCGGACTCGGAGGGCCCCAACTGTCATGGACTTCCCGGAGTTGGAGGCGCGACGCCCTGCTCCGGCGCTGGTGTTGCTTCTCCGGAGCCTTCTCCGGTGGGATGTCGACCCTTGATGGGATGGGCCGGTAGCTTGGTGCACATGGTGCACGTTGCAGCTGAGCGTCGTTGTGGGGACGCTATTGTTGTCCTCGGCCACAGCTTGGCCGACAGCAGCTTCAGTAGCCCCCGGAGCGGGGGCGTTGACCTGGGGCTCCTCGGGCGTTTCCACGTCGAGGACCTGGAGGAAGGCTACCCCCAAGAAGTTGGGGAAGCCCACGGTGGGAGGGAAGCTCCCAAAAGTGAGGGGTACCGCCAGGTAGCCACCTCGCACGTGATTCTCCACAACCTCGGGGCTGCAGATAACACCCATTGTCGGCTCCATGATGCTTCTCTCTTTACTTTCTGCATTTAAGAAGATAGCGCAATTAGTATTACAAGAAGGGGGCTGTGGGGCCCCTAATTTCGGCAAAGAGATGAAGGGTGGATTGGTCCCACCGGGCGTGCCAGAGTTGTGGACGCACTTTTTCCACTTGGTTATTCTCTCGTGTTGTTTATTCGTTTATTGGGTGCATGGGCGTGCCAGTCACCGAAGTGACGATTTATTCGGGCTCCGAAGAGCCCATGGTGCGCTCGACCTGACTCCGTCAGACGATTATGTGGTTCGTGTCGGGACCGATCCCGTCGCGCCATAAAGGTCACGACGTCATTTACATCCCTCATACGAGGGAATACCCTTGATTAATTGCCGAAATTAGGGGCCCCGCGGCCGAAAAGGATAACACTAACTGTGCGAGAGAGATGGGGGTAGATCACACTGGAGGTTGTATTAATGCCACAACTGTCGGCCATGTCGGCCACCCGTAGACCTTTTCATATTCGGACACAGGTCCGTGGCGTAGTCAAAATGAGAAAACCGAGGTAGACCCCTTCGAATGTCTGCCGAGCATGCGGCAGTTTCGATGAGGATTCGGAAGGCATCCGGAACGAGAACCAAACCCGGTCCGATTAAGATGTCGGCCCGAGGTTAGATCAAAGCCCGGCCATATCGGGGTAATTCCCGAGACTCGGGTTCGACCCAAAGGGCGGCGTTGTTGTTCCTTTTTGCCCCGGGTCACGGGGAGAGATGGGGGCTGCAGCGTGGGCTCTGGCGTCTTTTATCTGGGGTTTTCCTAGCTATATGTTCAAGGATTTCTGATTTGACGTTCGCCGTTCGCTGCTTCTTTATGCGTTGTTCCGGACGATTTCTCTTCTTTTATTCATTATTGTTATTACTATTACTATTTATATTTTTTTTATTACCCCTCCCGCCTCTTTTATTATGATTAATATTATACATTCGGAGTCCTTTAATTATCGTAATTTTTATTGATTTATTCGCTATTGTTAATGCCCTTATCAGGTCATATATACGTGTATGTATATAGTGTGCCGGCGAAGGGGATAGGGCGTACCGCTGGAGGCTTGGGATGTGCCGCTGAGGGCTGAAAGGGGCGTACCGCTGAAGGCCAAAGGGCGTACCGCTGAAGGCCAAGGGGGGGGCGTACCGCTGAGGGCTAATGAGAGTGTACCGCTGGGGCTTAAGAGAGTGTACCGCTGAAGGCTGGGCGTGTGTGTGCCGCTGGGGGCTGGGCAGGGAGTGTACCGCTGAAGGCTGTGTGTGTGCCGCTGGGGATTGGGCAGGGATGTACCGCTGAAGGCTGGGGGTGCGTGCCACTGAGGGTCAATCAGGGGGGAATGTGATGGAGGTTAATCCAGCTTTTAATTACCTGTTTTAAGGCTTTTCTTTTCTTCTTGTTTCAATTTGTAGACAGTGTTATACAAACTTCCCCCTTGTTTTGTTCTGTTCGGCCTATTCGGCGCCAGTCGGAAGTTCGAGTTGCCGTGCGACTAATCAGTTCGGTTCAGCTCTCGTTATGGTGCCGGCAGTGATTTGATTGGTTGTAGGGTTTCATTACTTATTCTGTTCGTTTGTTGCTTCCTTTTGCCTCTTTTAATATCTTGTTATTTTCTCGCAAAAATTCGGCAGCATCTCCCCTTGACCCGGGGCGTAAGGGAGATGAAGGGAACGCGCCCACATGGAGTGGCGGAACCCGACAATTGGAGGTGGGCCCCCGGGGGAGCAACACCTTTAAAGAACCTCGGAAAGCATGAAGGAAAACAACGAGCTCGGGCTTGGCCAGCAGGTGTACCGCTGGAGACCAGGAGAGTGTACCGCTGGGGCCAGCTGGGGGTGTGCCGCTGAGGGCAGATGGGGTGTGCCGCTGAGGGCACTTGGGGGTGTGCCGCTGAGGGCTGGTTGAGGATGTGTCGCTGAGGGAAGAATGGATGTGCCGCTCAGGGGCCAAAGGGATGCATCGCTGAAGGTTCAAGCAGAGCGTGCGAGCGGGGAGACTTGGAGGCCATTCAGGAAAAGCGAGGGGATGTGTGGCCAAGGAAGGGCTGCTGGAAATGAGTGAAAGGGGTCACCAAGTCAGGCTTCACAGGGGAGACATCACGTTGATGCAGTGGCTCGAAAGAAACCGGAGGAACGGAGAAAACGGGCAACACACCACATACATTGTGAAGGCGGGAGCAAACCAACAGAAATAGCAGGAAAGGCCCAAGGAGGGCGATTGCTTTCATTCATGGGAGGCCAAGGACCGTAGCCCTACATGCATATTACAAAAGAAAACACCCAAATGAGGCCATGGACAAAAGGAAAAGAATCCAAGACTTAGAACGGAAGGGGGAATGGAATCCAAAAGGGAAGAGAGCAAGAGGGCCTAAGACATGGGCCACCGTCCCTAACCCTCTCCCCCATTACATCAAGCTCTCTCTCTCTTACTCTTGCTTCTTCCCGGTGGCCGTCGGACAGAGCTCAGGCCGGGAGGGCCTCTTCTTCTCTTCTCTCTTCTCCTCTTTCTCCTGCGTGTGTCTTCTACTGCCGGAGCCTCTCCCCCTCCGTGTGTTCCTCTCGATATCTCTCCCTCTCCTCCTCTTTTTTTTTGAAACGAAGAGGAGGGGTTTTTATACCCCGGGCGGCGGGAGCCTTCGAGCACGGCCGTCGAAGCGGGAAGTGGCCCGTGATCATGAGGTTTGACCTGCCTGTCCTGGCTGTCAGTGGACTAGGCCACGTGGCCCAACGATCGGCTGCCACCTCTGATGGCTCCACTGCGCGCCAAGGATGTGTAGGGCATGGGCCTCACGTCGCTCGTTGAAAAAAACTTCACCGCCGTGCCGTTGAAGGGCTGAACAAGCGTGCCGCTGTAGTGCCAAAAGGGCGTACCGCTGGAGCCCCGGATGGGCGTGCCGCTGAACGGCCTGAAGGGCGTGCCGCTGGGGACCCTGCAGGGTGTGCCGCCGAAGACCCCCATGGGGTGTGCCGTTGAAGACCCCCCCCCTGGGGGGCGTGCCGTTGAAGACCCCCCCCGGGGGGCGTGCCGTTGAAGACCCCCCCCGGGGGGCGTGCCGTTGAAGACCCCCCATGGGGGGTGTGCCGTTGAACCCCCTTGGGGGTGTGCCGGTGAACCCCCTTGGGGGTGTGCTGGTGAACCCCCATAGGGGTGTGCCGTTGAACCCCCTTGGGGGTGTGCCGGTGAACCCCCATAGGGGTGTGCCGGCGAGCGCCCAAAAGGGGCTGTGCCGGTGAAGGCCGCTGCAGGGTGTGCCGCTGAAGGGAGCGTGCCGCTGGAGGGTTCTGCCAGGGCGTGCCGTTGAAGCCTCAACTGGGCGTGCCGCTGAAGGGCTAAATGGGTGATTTTGTGCCCGTTGGGAGCATGAGCTGTGGCCCATTTGATTTTCTTCGAGGCCCACGGGCTGTGGGGCCCTTTATGCTTGATTTCCCCGGGGTTTCTTCACTCGGCGCCGTTGTCGATGCTGGGCCGAGCATGACATTTAGATGTGCGATTTTCGGTGTCCACAGCATGCTAGGGTGAAGGGTGGATGCGTTAGCTGTAACAATCCTGCCTAGGGGCGTCACGCACCCTGACGCGCCACTCTGAGTGCGTCAGGCGTCTATGACCCCCAACGGTCATAAACCACGGTCGAAACACTGTAAAGGTCTAGCATGAGGGCGTCACAGCCCTGTGGCGGTCTATCGTGGGACCGTCAGGCCCACGAACGCCAATACTCAAAACAAAGGGAGCGTAACGCACCTGCCCAGGCGCGTTACACACTGTGACGGTCACTGAAAAGACCGCCACGGCGTCCCGGCGGCGAAACGGCGAATTCACACCCAAATTTCTGTTCCACGCCCTGATCATCCACTGATGATGGGGAATACAACGGGGAAGCTCCCCTATGGCCCCTAGCATGCATCTAGACCCTCGATTCGGTCTGAAACGCGGTAGAACGGTAGATCAGGCGCACACCCCAAAAACATGGAATTTTCCCAAATCGCTCAAATAAACCCGCTCGGCTCACCGTAGCCTACAAAACTTGTGGGAAAAGAAAGTGCCCGAGCTAGGGTCCATCTCCCTACCTCCACCGAATATTTCGCGCCCCGAGCTCGCCGATCCGCGAAGAAACGCCGTTTAAAGCCTCGCCGGCTCGCGAACCCACGAATCGCCTCCACCACCGCGCTCCTCATCTCGAGCCCGTCGCTCCACGTCCCATGAGCCACGCCGCCCCGCCCTTGCCGCCTCCGTCGGCCGCCCGGAGTGAGAGGGGGAGAGGAGAGAGTGTGAGAGAAGAGAGAGGGAGAGAAGAGAGAAATGAGAGGGGAGAGAGAGAAAGGGTTAGTATATATAGAAAAATCCAAAAATTTTAGAAATTCAATAAATTATGAAAAATTACCTCTGCGATCCTCGGGTGGAGCACGACGCGCCGGTACAGTCCTGGAGTCGGAGAACGCCACGGTTTGCCCTGCACAGAGTTCCGAAGGCGCATCAGGGAAAAACACGTGTAAAACATAAAATACGCTCCGAGACCCACTAAAATGATCCGAAAAATATCCGAAAAAAAAAATCCAAGGCATTACAGCCCTCCCCCCTTAAAGGAATTTCATCTTCAAAATTCAAGACTAACACCAAGTCACAGGGGAAGAACGCCTTAACCAACTGACAACGCCGTCAGAGCCCCAGCACAGAAAACCTCGATTCTCACAAAAACACCGACCCTGAGGGACACAGCCAGACTTACAAACACATACAACACCTCGCTCCATGCGCCGAGCACACCGGCCATCGGAGCAGGCACTCATAAAGAACACAGTCTAGCGTCACCCCAGTCGCAGCATAATGAAACACGGCACCGCAGCCACAAACTCGCTCACCGAGGAGACACAGCGCTCGCGCGAGAGAGAACCACCGATGCAACCCTGGTCGGCAGATGACCCAGACGTCAGTTTCGTAAACCCGCCGACTGGTCTCATGCCCGACACAAAGGAACGGCCAAAACCGAGCTCCCACCAGCTCACGCAGCCATCTTGACAGACCGCAAAAGGAACAACGGCTCAGCGCCAAGAAACACCCCACACATGGCAAGCCGAAAGCCAGACATAACACCGTGCCAACCCTTGTCAGAAGATAAACTTCGACAAAGTCAAGATCCCGTCCAGAAGGCACATCACAGAAATGACCACCAAAGTCCTCACTGATACACAGCTCTCACCGCTCACGATGCACAACCAACAGCATCTTCTGTCTGTGAAAAGACCATCCACTGGTCGCCAGATACACGTTAACGGGAAACCTCCACCTGCCCAACAGGCACGATCCAACCCACAGCAGGTCATCCGCTGACTCACACACAGACAATTACCACATCTCAAGCTGCACTCCTCTCGGACACCGCATCCAAACTCGATCATCGCACCAACTCGACCCTCTCGGGGGGCACGATGAAACCAAATGACAAGATCTTGGTGTCCTCAGTCATCAGCTCACTCGACTCAGGCTCACAGGGGAATCATCCCATGCTGGTCGCCAAACCAGGGATAACCATTGCGACACCAACGTCCCATCAAGGACCACCCTCCGACGCCTATCTCACAAAAAGGCCTCCGCCCACAGGCGTCACTCCTCCATCTGGTCTCATCAAATCCTTCGATCAATCCAAGGGGACACCTGCCAATCCCGATTCTGCCCTTACCACAGAGCCACGGGATACCACCTGAACAATGCTCACGGGTCCCCAAGCAACATACATCTCACCGTGGTCGGCTACGAGACTAGCCTCACCAGTCACTCGCAGCTACCAACAGGGACCCATAGCCTGCCAGAGATCACTTCTCTAAAAACGATCTCATCTGAGGACACGATTGGGAACACAAGTCGGGCACCAAGCCACCGACTCTGACCAACACGTCCTCGACCTTCGTCAGGCGACATCCTCAACAACCTCATCCAGGTCCAACACCGACGCTTGACACGGCTTCCATCACAGGAACAGGGTACTCATGCGGCACACTAGCCAGCACATTCCCCAACACTCCATCCTGCCAGTGCCAAGAATCACGATACCTCAATCAACGGCACGGCAACAACATGTTTCACACAGAGTAACCAATCGTCCAATGCTCAACGCAAACTCAGGAATCCTCCCGTAGGAACCAACGCTACGATCCTGAACCAGTGGGTCACAAGCCCACCACGCTTCCGCTGTGCACTCTGATCCACGCACGCACAACCGAGAAAGCAAACACCGCCCAACCGGCACTCGTCCTTCCCGAACAGCGCCAGCACATCCTCACACGACAAGGAAATAGGCACAGCTTCTCACAGGCAGCCACCTTGCCAATACAAGGAGCAGGTCTCGCTCGGACTTCATGGCACACAAGGCCAACTAATCCGGGCACACAATGCAAGATGGCAATCCTACCCAAATACAATCTCTCCAACCAAAGGAGAAACCAAACGCACTTCCGACCATCGGAAGAACTCCACGCTCGACCTGATCTCGAACCTCGCTCACGCTGGAAACAGCACCAAGGAAAACAACCGCTTCCATCAGGTCAGCGCCTCCGACACACTCGACGAGTGTCACGTCAGACCATAATCACAGCATCTCTCGATGCACCACTGTTGCAATTCCTCGAACTGCAACACACCACGCCAAGAGCCGCAACACGAGCCATAACGACAACCGCCGACGCTCATCCTTGAGTCCCGAACTCACCGTGGAGCCTTCACATCTCAAGCCAACTCCAGGGCGAACACAACCCATCCACTGACAGAAGCGCAGGAGCAAAGACTTACCGGGACATCTCTGCCAAATCCTGCCTCGAAATCCGCTGAACAATCAAGATCGACACGTCATTCTGACGCCACAGAGCACGACAAGAACATCAGGCTCGACGAAACAGTAACTCACCGAGAAGATATTCCGCTCACCCGAGCACACTTCTCGATCAGAGCACCCGCTCTGTCACCTTAAACCATGACCTGAACACCTCAGGGGCTGGACAAACCTCAAGCTGGAGTGGCCAAACTAACAGCAGCTCCCTCAGAGCACGCTCACGGCCACTTAACCACGAACAATCCTCTCCAACCACCTGACCACGCTGCAGATTCCTCGAACGCAGCACCGCGAGCTCACGCCTGCCAGCAACCTCTACCCAACGCAGCACAACCAGGGCCACCACCGATGAGGGAGAAGGCTCTCGACCTCGATCCTTAGACCCCATGCTGGCACGAAAGTCACGGACATCAACCATCTTCACTGCGCCACGCAACGCACTCAAGCTCTCAAGAGAGAAGTTAGGCGGTAAGCGAACACAAAACCCTATGCCAACTGCCGACTATACTGGACTTTATGGACTCTGATCACTGCAATATTTCGAATTCCTATGCATGTCCACAACCTCCGCTCTGATACCAGCTGTAACGACCCGAGAATCCGATTACCGGGAAGGCCAGATACCATTCGAATCCTGACCCGCCGCCCACGAGCCGGGAGGGCTCGGAAGGGCTAAAAGGAGTGTGGAGGCTCAAAGAAATAGGAAATAAAGCAGGACAATCTAAAAATTAACAAGAATAAATAAACAACTACTACTACAATAGAGTCCAGTCCAACAGAAAGTACAGTCTAAAACAGTAAAAACGTACCACATGCTGAGTGAACACTCGGCCCGGCGAACTGGTAACTAAGGACCTCTGAACCGCAACCTCGAACCTCGAGGATGAATCGCCACACCTGAAAAATAGGGGTGAGCCTCCTGTCACTGGCCCAGTAGGGATCCCGCGAAACCCCAACTGAGAACAACGGCGGCACGGAAAGCTGTAACTATAAGAGCAACAGTAACAACAGAAATAGTAAACCCGATGGCCAGTCGAAACTCGGCACTACAGCTACTCTTACTGTACCGGTCAAGCAGAAAGAGAAGTCCCGATCTCACAGTCGGGAACCGGACCATACTAGCACCACTTACCGAAGTAAAAATCGACGGTAACCCCGCCGTAGAGGCCTGTCTCCCAGGACACGGTCAACCTGGACACGATGTCCAAGGTACAACCCCGACCGTTCGGTCGCGGGTACCGCACAACAAGACGCAACCTCGGTAAAGCTACTAGCACTAGTCTCACAGCATGAAAACTGACACACGCGCCACGGCAAGACAACCGAAACTCGACGGTTAACACGACGAAAAACCCGAAGGTCGAAGTCACAAAGACTGACTGACAGTCTATCACTCCCGACTCGACAGGAGTACCTCCCACTAGAAGCAAGGCCTAATGCGTCCACTGACGTCTTAGTCCACGCCTCAAGTGTCTCCCTCCAGCCCAGCGGGAACTGAGACACCGTACAAGTAACCACAAAGCAAGCGACTAGCTGGGGTCACACCCGTCAACGTGGGTCCAACCGCCCCCAACCACGTGTGCACACACAGACCGTCCGTCCCTGGTCTGGCCCTCTGATCGGTTTTCCCGTCAACCAGACTCTGGCTGCTAGACGCGGGGCCCGACGAAAACCAGTCTAAAACCGTCCTCAGGGTAAGCCCGTACACCTACTCCCAGGTGAGACAAGCACACGCGTACTGGTGGGCTACGACTAGTGGAGGGTCACTAAAGGAGTAGACTCTCAAATCAACGAAAAATCACGTCCGCATCCGACGCCGTACGGGGACCGGCCCATGTACCAGCACCGTCGCACGATGACCACGGTTGGAGAAGAAACGCGACTCCCAGTCCACGGGCCACACACTCGGCCACGCAAAAAGCGCAGAAGCACGATTCCCAGGGCAGCACACGAGCCGCCACGCCGATTCCCCATCCCAGGGAAAGCGGGAAACCTTCAGCCCCAGGCCGGATAACTGGACTCGCAGTCCAAGGCCAAACACATGGCCCACACGGGAATCGCCTTCCAAAGAAACTCACGACATGCGAGGGAGATCCCACCGCACACACACCAATACACGGTGACTCGATCGAGCGTTACACGAAAGTCCGGAACACGTGGGGTCACCGGACCCCCCACACCTATGGGCATACTAATCGAGGTAACACGGTCCTCCCGACACCCTCAAAACACGGACACAGAATCCCACGGGTGTCAGGGGCATTCATGAGACCGCAAGTCGATCACTAGGTCACAACCGGGTCAACCAGGGATCCACACATCGCGGAACGAATGCGGAGAACACGAAAACTCACCTCGGCGCAACACAGTGCCTGGCGGTCTAACCTTGGGCCGTCACAGGCTATAATGGTCCAAGCCTCGACCGTCACAATAACTCTGACGCTCCAACACATGGCCGTCAGAAGGCGAGTAAAAACTGAACGTAACGCGCTCCCCCAGGGGCGTTACGTCACCTAACAGACCAACGCCGGTGCGTTAGGCCAGAGAGCTACACAAGCCGTGACGCAGACCGCTCGGTGCGTCACGCACTCTAACGCACCTACCCAGGCATGCTAGGGTGAAGGGTGGATGCGTTAGCTCTAACGCTCCTACCCAGGGGCGTCACGCACCCTGACGCGCCACTCTGAGTGCGTCAGGCGTCTATGACCCCCAACGATCATAAACCACGGTCAAAACACTGTAACGGTCTAGCATAATGGTGTCACAGTCCTGTGGCGGTCTATCGTGGGACCGTCAGGCCCACGAATGCCAATACTCAAAACAAAGGGAGCGTAACGCACCTGCCCAGGCGCGTTACACACTGTGACGGTCACTGGAACGACCGCCACGGCGTCCCGACGGTGAAACGGCGAATTCACACCCAAATTTCCGTTCCACGCCCTGATCATCCACGGGTGATGGGGAAAACAACAGGGAAGCTCCCCTATGGCCCCTAGCATGCATCTAGACCCTCGATTCGGTCCGAAACGCGGTAGAACGGTAGATCGGGCGCACACCCCAAAAACATGGAATTTCCCCAAATCGCTCAAATAAACCCGCTCAGCTCACCGTAGCCTACAAAACTTGCGGGAAAAAAAGTGCATGAGCTGGGGGTCCATCTCCCTACCTCCACCGAATATTTCACGCCCCGAGCTCGCCGATCCGCGAAGAAACGCCGTTTAAACCCTCGTCGGCTCGCGAACCCACGAACCGCCTCCACCACCGCGCTCCTCGTCCCGAGCCCATCGCTCCACGTCCCACGAGCCACGTCGCCCCGCCCTCGCCGCCTCCGTCGGCCGCCCGGAGTGAGAGGGGGAGAGGAGAGAGTGTGAGAGAAGAGAGAGGGAGAGAAGAGAGAAATGAGAGGGGAGAGAGAGAAAGGGTTAGTATATATAGAAAAATCTAAAAATTTTAAAAATTCAAAAAAATATGAAATATTACCTCTGCGATCCTCGAGAGGAGCACAACGCGCCGGTACAGTCCTGGAGTCAGAGAACGCCACGGTTTGCCCTGCACAGAGTTCCGAAGGCGCATCAGGGAAAAACACGTGTAAAACACAAAATACGCTCCGAGACCCACTAAAATGATCTGAAAAATATCCGAAAAAAATCCAAGGCATTACAGGTTCGTTGTTCCTGCTGTAGTTGTAGCTTTCCTTTCCGCTACTGCTGTTGTTTCCAGTTGGGGTTCCGCGGGACCCTTACTGAGTCTCTGTTTTAGAGACTCATCCCTGCTTTTCAGGTGAGGCGGTTCTTCCTTGAGATTCGAGGGTGCTGTTCGGAGGTTCTCAGTTGCCAGCTCGCCGGACTGAGTGTTCACTCGGCATGTGGTACGTTTTTACTACTTTAGACTATACTTTCTGTTGGACTAGACTCAGTTGTAGCAGTGGTTATTTATTTATTTCTGCTAATTGTTGAATTGTCCTGCTTTATTTCCTATTTCTTTGTACCTCCACACTCATTTTAGTCCTTCCGAGTCCTCCCGGTTCGTGGGCGGTAGTTCGAGTCTCTGGCTATCTGGCCTTCCCGGTAATTGGATTCTCGGGTCGTTACAGCTGGTATCAGAGCGGCGGTTGTGGACGTACATAGGAATTCGAGATATTATAGCGATCAGAGTCCATACGGTCCATTATAGTCGGCCGGTGGCATAGGGATTTGTGCTTGTTTTCCTGCTTTGTTTCTCGTTTGAGAGCTTGAGTGCGCTGCATGGCGCTGAGAAGGTGGTTGCTGTTCGCGGCTTTTGTGCCGACGTGGGGTCTAAGGATCGAGGCCGAGAGCCTTCTCCCTCACCAGTGGTGGCCCTGGTTGTGCTGCGTTGGGCAGAGGTTGCTGGCAGGCGTAAGCTCGCGGTGCTGCGTTCGGGGTATCTCCAGTGTGGTCAGGTGGCTGGAGAGGATTGTTCGTGGTTAAGTGACTGTGAGCGTGCTCTGAGAGTGCTGCTATCGGTTTTGGCCACTCCAGCTTGAGGTTTGTCCAGCCCCTGAGGTGTTCAGGTCGTAGTTTAATGTGGCAGAGCGGGTGCTCTGATCGAGAAGTGTGCTCAGGTGAGCGGAAGATCTTCTCGGTGAGCTGATGTCTCGTCGAGCCTGGTGTTCTTATCGTGCTCTGTGGCGTCAGAAATGACGTGTCGGTCCCGATTGTTTTGCCGATTTCGAGGCAGGATTGGGCTATGGTGTCCCAGTAAGTTCTTGCTCATGCGCTCTTGTGTGCGAATGGATTGTGTTCGCCTTGGATTTAGTTTGAGATGTGAAGGTTCCGCGGCGAGTTCGGGACTCGAGGATGAGCATTGACGGTCGTCGGTTAGGGCTCGTGTTGCGGCTCTTAGCGTGGTGTGCTGCGGTTCGAGGAATTGCAGTGGTGGTGCATCGATAGATATTGTGATTGTGGTCCGACGTGACACTCGTCGAGTATGTCGGAGGCGCTGACCTGACATGGTGATGGTTTTCTTGGTGCTGGAAGGTGCTGTTCCCCACGTGCACGAGGTTCGAGGTCAGGTCGAGCCTGGAGTTCTTCCGTTGGTCAGAGGAGTGTTTGTTTCTCCTTTAGTTGAAGAGATTGTATTTGCCTAAGGTTCGCTGTCTTGCAGTGTGTTCCCGGATTTGGTTGGCCTTGTGTGCCATGAAGTCCGTGCGAGACGTGCTCCTTGTCTTGGCAAGGTGGTTGCCTGCGAGGGTTGTGCCCGTTTCCCTAGTCGTGTAATGGTGCTGGCGCTATTCCGGAAGGACGAGTGCTGGTTGGGCGGTGCTAACATTCTTGACTGTGCGCGCGTGGATCAGAGTGCGCAGCTGAAGCGTGGTGGGCTCATAACCCATTGGTTCAGGATTGTAGCGTTGGTTGCTATGGGCGGATTCCTGAGTTTACGTTGGGCATTGGAGGATTGGTTTCTCTGTGGGAAACGTGTTGTTGCCGTGCCGTTGCTCGAGGCATTATGGTTCTTGGCACTGGCAGGATGGAGTGTTGGGGAATGTGCTGGCTAGTGCGCCATATGAGTACCCTATTCCTGTGATGGAAGCTGTGTCAGGCGTCGGTATTAGACCTGGATGGGGTTGTTGAGGATGTCACCTGACGGAGGTCGAGGGTTGTGATGGGACAAGGCGGAAGAGTGACGCCTGTGCGTGGAGGTCTTTGATGGGACGTTGGTGTCGTAATGGTTATCCCTGGCTTGGTGACCAGCATGGGATGGTTCCCCTGTAAGTCTGAGTCAAGTGAGGTGATGACTGAAGACACCAGGATCTTGTCATTTGATTTCATCGTGCTCCCCTGAGAGGGTCGAGTTGGCGTGATGATCGAGATCAGATGCAGTGTCTGAGAGGAGTCCAGCTCGAGATGTGGTATCGGTCTGTGTGTGAGTCAACGGATGGCCTGTCGAGGTTTGGAATGTTCCCTTCGGATCTGGTGGAGGACTAGGAAAGAAGGAAGAACCTGAGCAAGCTGAGGTTTCCCGTTGACGTGTATCTGGCGACCAGTGGATGGTCTTTTCACAGACAGAAGATGCCGGTTGTCGTGGCTCGAGCGTGGCGAGAGCCGTGTGCCAGCGAGGCCTCGGGTGGCTGATTTTGAGGTGTGCCTTTCCGGACGGGATCTGGGCTTTGTCGAAGTTTATCTTCTGACAGAGTTAGCATAGTGATATGTCTGGCTTTCAGCTTGCCATGTGTGAGGTGTTTCTTGGTGCTGAGCCGATGTTCTGGTTGCGGTCGGTTGAGATGGCTGCTTGAGCTGGTGGAGGCTCTGTATTGGTTGTTCCCTTGAGAGGGTGTGCGACCTCTCAGCCGGTGGTGAAGCTGACGTGTAATTTATCTGCTGACCATCGGATGGATCGGTAGCTATTTCTCGTGTCGAGGACTCTGTCTCCTAGGTGAGCGAGATGGTGGCAGCGGCGCCACGATTGGTTCTCGCGTGTCTGAGGTGATGCCGGACGGTGTCCTTTGGTGCGTCTGCTCTAGTGGCCGGTGTGTGCGGCATGCGGAGCGGGGTGTTGTTCATGATTGTAGTCCGGCTGTGTCCCTCAGGATCGGTGTTTTCGTGAGAATCGAGGTTTTCTACGGTAGGGCTTTGACAACGTTGTCAGTTGGTTAAGGTGTTCTTCCCCTGTGACTTGGTGCTAGTCCTGAATTTCGAGGACGAATTTTCTTTAAGGGGGGAGGGCTGTAATGCCCCTGATTTTTTTCAGATATTTTTTCGGGTCATTTTAGTGGGTCTCGGAGTGTATTTTATGTTTTACACGTATTTTTCGCTGATGTGCCTTCGGAACTCTGTGCAGGGTGAACCGTGGCATTCTCCGACACTGGGACATTACCACTGCGTTGTGCCCTTCCCGAGGATCGCGGAGGTAATTTTTTATAATTTTCTAAATTTCTTTAATTTTCAGATTTATATATATATACTAACCCCTTTTCTCTCTCCCCCTCTCATTCTCTCTTTCTCACTCTCTCTCATCTTTCTCTCCCCCTCTGTGATGTCCCGGACCCTTTCGGATCCTTCTTCTTGGGTCCCAGATCTGCGTTTTCGGTGAACTTGGCTCCATTGTGTCCGGAGTTATGTTTTGGACATCTTTTGTGTTTGGATTGGTACGATTCGGAGCTGTTTCGGAGGCTCGGAGTGTGTTCCGCGGTTTTTTCCGCGTATTTTTCCGATTCCCGCGTGTGTGTTTCGGGAAAAGCTACGGAACCCCATAGCGGGTGAACTGGGTCGTTCACCTACCCGCGGGTGGTACCGTTACGATCAGTGCGTTCCGAGGATCGAGAGTATGTATTTTTCTATTTTTTGATATTTTTGGTATTTTCTGGATTTTTGATAAATACCCCCATATTTTCCCTTTTCTTTTTCCCCTTTTCTTCTTTTCCTCTTCTTCTTTCCTCCTCCTGTGAGCCACGGCCGACCGTTGCAACCCCCCTCTTGCCCGTTGGACTTTGCGGCGCCCCTCCCCCTCCGGCGATGGGTGGTGGACATCGGTGGCGGCGCGGTGACGACGGCGGTGGCGAAAGGATCGTGACGGTGCCCCCATTGGTGTGTGGGAGAGGAGTTCGTGTTCGAGCAAGATTCGGCGATCTGGTGCTTTTCGAGCTTCTTTAAGGTAGGGGGACGGATCCTTGTCCTCTTTACAGCATCCCCCGTGATTTCTAGGCCGTGGAGAGGTCGAGAGGGATTAAATTCATGCCGGGAGGGTTATTTCCATGCTTGGGGTTTGAGCGTCAGATCTTCAGTTTTATGGGGTTTTTGACAGCTCTATAGGCTAAGATGCATGCTAGGGAGGTTGGGGGAGGTTCCCCCTTTTGTTTCCCCTTCACTTGGGAGTGAATGGGGCGTGGGATTGAGTTTTTCGAGTGAACTGCACGAACCGGGCTCGGCCTGTTGTCGCGCTAGGTTCCAGGGGCACGTTCTTATTGAACGTGCTGAGTCGTCCGAGCGCGTTCGTCCGAGAAGATGAACAGTTGGCAGTCTATGTCGCGCCAGGGTCGGGTAGCGCGTTCTCGATGAACGTGCTAGCTTCTGCTAGCACCTTCTTGAAGAACGCGCTAGCTTCTGCTAGCGCGTTCTTCAGAGGGTCGCGCAAGGAAGCCAGAGCGCGACAGTGCCGCGCCCTGGGTCCCTAGCGCGTTAATGCCCCTCCCCGTGCCGCATTTCCTTTCAGTAGTTTTACCTCCGGTGGAGTGAGTCTCGGATCCGATTGTGGCGTGTGGCTCGAGGGTTACCGTTAGCACCCAGTGAGAGCCACAGGGGCGCCCGGGGATCCCCGGAGAATCAGTTATTTCGGTAGGGGTGCCGCATGACTCGAGGGACGGTCGAACCTCATGCGTGTCCCTGACATCCGTACCTACCGTTTTGGTTACCGAGAGTCTGCGTTAGTGTGTGGTCGGTGGTTTCTGTGAGTCAGTCCTTACTTCCAGTGACCTGTCCACTAGTCGTAGCTTCCTGCGCACGCGGGTGCGGACCCACCTGGGAGTGGTGGAGAGCGAGACCCGGTGAGAGGCGGTTTTTAGGCTTGTTACCGTAGGGCCCCTTGCCTTTGCCACCAGAGTCCGGTGGGGGGGAAAACCAGCTAGAGGACCCGACCTAGAGCAGATGGTCTGTGTGTGCACACGTAGTTGGGGCCTTAGGATACGCGCTAACGAGCGTGACCCCAGCTAGTCCTTGTTGTGGTACTTGTTGCGTGTCTGAGTCTCACGCCCGGGACATCGTAGCTAGACACTTGTGACGCAGTGTAAGACGTCAGGGGACGCATCCGGTCGTTCTTCTAGTGGGTAGTGCTCCTATTTGCTGGTAGGTGTGGACTCGAGTTTTGTTGGACCGAGGTTAGTAGTACGGTACTGTTAGAGTAGACGGTTTTTCCTTTTATTTACTTTAGCTTGTTGGTTCTACCGTACTCCTGTTAGGTGGGGTTGCTTTTCTGCCTTATTGCTTCCTTCCTTATTTTTCACGCGAGGTGGGAGTTCGCGGGATCCCTACTGGGCCAATGAAATGAGGCTCACCCCTACTTTTCAGGTGAGGCAGGGTCGTCGAGAGGCACGGCTGAGTTTCAGTGTGGTTCTTCTAGCCAGGGTTAGTCGCCAGTCTGCCAGAGCCAGGGGATGTCCCGTGTAGTTGTACTTTCCTTTCTGTTGACTATACTTTTATTTTGGACATGAGACTCTGTGGACCTCGTAGCAGTTTATTTTATTTATATTATATTGTGCATTTTATTTTCAATCATTGTGCTATCTCTGCGGTCGTTTCAGCTTCTCTTGTACTCCCACTCCATCCCTTTTTTACCCTTCCGAGTCTTCGGGCTCGTGGGTTGGCGGGCCAAGATTCGAGACGCGCCGGTTCCTTTCCGGTGCTCGGATCCCGGGTCGTCACAGCTGGTATCAGAGCGTAGATTGTGAAGGTACATCGGAAGTTGAAACGAATTGCGGCGGTCCAGAAGGTCCATGAATGTCCTGTACAGTCGGCGACTGGCTTAGGGCCGTGTGTGTTTTATTGATTTGTGGTTTTTTTCCTTGATGCCAGGTGTGTTATGGCGTCTCGGAGGAGGGCTCGTCCCCAGCAGGGAGAGTCTAGTGGTGGTCCAGAGGAGCAGAGCAGGGCTTCAGTTTTCGAGGGTGTAGCTGGAGATGCGAGAGCTCCGGGGATGGACGATTTCTTCCGAGGTATGTTTGAGTATGTGCTTCAGCGGCAGCCGGGAGGTCAGCAGCAGAGAGATCACCAGCAACAGGGTGGCGATGCTGGTGAGGGCAGGCTCGTGGTGGTCATGGTCGTGTGCTGAAGGAGTTCTTGTTGTTTCAGCCTCCTTCTTTCAATGGGCAGCCAGAGAGTGGCTGGATGATGTGCGGCGGATTTTCAGTGCGATTTAGTGTCCCGAGGAGGAGCATGTAGTGTTGGCTACTCATCATTTTCAGGGAGCGACCCGTACTTGGTGGACGTCAGAGTGGGGTTCAGTGTTCCGGTCTCGTCCTCTTCGGCAGATTGCGTGGGAGGAGTTCGTCGCGGCTTTCGAGCGTGCTTTATGTCCATCCTTTGTCAGGTCGCAGAGGTTGCGTGAGTTTATGGAGCTGACCCAGGGTGACATGACGGTGATGCAGTACCATGCCAGGTTTATCGAGCTGGGCCATTATGCTCCTCATATCGTGGCAGATGAGGAGGTGAAGACCGATCAGTTTGTGGGTGGTCTGAGACTAGAGTTGAGGCATCATCTTCTTGCGTCAGGTTTGACCACTTTGGATGCGGCATGTAAGGCAGCAGCGACATTGGAGAGAGATTTGCAGAAGGTTCAAGGGCAGGGCTGGGTAGTGCTAATCAGGTGCAGGCAGATTTCAGCCAGTCGACGGGGATGCAGCAGCAGAGTACTGTCCAGCTCTCAGCAGGTGGATCAGTGGTGACGCAGTCTGTGGCTCCTGCACCAGGGTCGTCATCCTTTAGATCGAAGCTTAAGAAGCTGCTTAAGGAAGCTGGTTTTGGTAAGAGGTGTCAGGATCGTAAGGATTCGAAGTAGGAGTCGATGGACAGTGTTCAACAGCCGGTGGCTTTTCAGCGTCAGGGTTCGATGACTGGTTCTTGGGGCGGTTGTCCTAGGTGCAGTGGTTCTCATCTGGGTAGACCGTGTTCAGCGCCCGTGATTTACTTTAGGTGCGATCAGCCAGGACATATGGCACGTGACTGTCCGCAGAGACCGAGTCAGCCGCACAAGTTTCGACAGCAGCAGCAGTTTCAGCCCCAGCAGTTGTCATCACAGCCGCAGCAGTACCAGCAGCAGGGACAGTTTCCTCAGTTGTCACGGTCAGCTACTGTAGGGAGGCAGAGATCCCGAGGCAAAGTGACTCACATGACCAGGGTGGAGGCTGAGGCGTCACAGTTGGTGGAAGGTACTCTTTCGATTTTTAGTTGTGCGGCTCGTGTTTTGTTTGATTCAGGTGCTTCTCATTCGTTCATCTCGGAGGATTTTGCTCAGAGTGTGGAGGACCCAGTGACCGAGGTGTCCTGTGACTTGGTGGTAGAGTTGCCTACCGGTCACTTCATGATCACCCCATAGTGTTTTGAGAAGGTACCTGTGTGGGTGGAAGGGCGGAACTTGCCGGTTAGACTCTACGTGTTACCGCTTCAGGACTTCGATGTGATTTTGGTCATGGATTGGCTCGAGGCTCATCATGCCTTGGTGGATTGCGGCTCGAAGAAGGTCTACTTCTGACAGCTTCGTGGACCCACCTTCTATTTCCAAGGTATTCGGTCTCCCTCTTCCCGCTTGCTTATTTCGGCTATCCGTGCACGTCGTTTGCTTGATGCGGGTTGTCAGGGTTTTCTCGCATTCATGGTTTTGGTTGATCGACAGTGTCCTGAGGTAGAGGACATTCCTGTCGTGTGCGAGTTTCCCGATATTTTTCCCGAGGAGTGTGGACACCAAAAAAATTGCACGCCCATATGTCCTGCCCGGTTTCAGAACAACAACAGCATCAAGTGAAGAAATCCCGGACCGAATACACACACATTACCGTGAAGCTGTCTCCAGTGTCACGACAGCAAAGAGAGACTAACCCCCGGAAAGCCCACGACCCGTGGGCCCCAAAGGGAACCAAGTGGATCGCAACTCGTGCTCGCAACGGGCTCAAGTCTGCCTCAGCAGCACGCCCTTGTGCTGCCCCAAACAGCACACCCTCTGTGGCCTTCCAGCGGCACACCCTTAGGGTTGCTCAGCGGCATGCCCTACAGGCCCACTAGCGGCACACCCCCTGGGCGCCCTCAGCGGCACGCCCCTTGAAGCCCCAACGGCACGCCTTCTTGAGCCCCCAGCGGCACACCCACCATGAGGCCCTGGACGGCACACACTGGCATGCCCCTCCAGCGGCACACTCCCCGGCGCCCTCCAGCAGCACACTCCAAGTGCCCCTCCATCGGCACGCTTCCGAACGGCCTTTCAGTGGCACACTCGGGGTGGCCTTTCAACGGCACGCCCCTGCTAGCCCTTAGCGGCACACTCTGCAAGCCCCCCAGCGACACACCCTGGATGCCACACCAACGGCACGCCCAGGGGTTGCCTTCCATGGCACGCCGTCAAAGCCCCCCAGCGGCACAGCTTGCCAGCCCTCCAGCGGCACAGCTGTCTGGCCTTCCAGCGGCACGCTATGGCTTGTTCCTCACTCGGCGCATCCGACAGAGCGACGTGATGCCCATCCCCTACGACTCTTGGCGCGCAGCAGAGCCAGCTCAGGGCTGGCTGAGGTGTCACCCAGAGAGGAAGGCACGCAACCTACCCCCTGCAACCAAGGACGGGAGAGTCAACTCCCATTTAATGCCCGTCATCATCGGACGTTCCCGCCATCGACGGCTCGGCCCGAACGCTCTCGCTGCTGGGGTATAAAAGGCCCCTTCTCCACGGTGAAAAGGTGGGGGGCAAGCATACACAACAGAGGGACCAGAAGAGAAGAAGAGAAGAAGAGGCTGGGGCTCTCCCTGGTGCACCACTCACCATCGCTGGAGTGAAGGGAAGAAAAGGAGAAGAGAAGAAGAGAGAAAGAGATGGCGCTACCCCGTTCGCCACCGCCTGCGCGAAGGAGTGAAGAGTGAAGAGAGAAGAGAGTGAGCTATGGGAGGGGGGAGCTGGTGCTCCGTTCCCCTCCCCACTGTGTTTATTTTGGCTTTTCCGCACTGTCTCCCTTTCCCTCTCAATGTATTAGCCTCTGTGCTCCCCCTCTACCAAAAGAATGGAAGAAATGTTTTTTCCCTTTGCATGGTGTTTTATGTGTATGGCATATGCGCGTCCTCGGGTGTTTGCATTCGTCGCCGTCCTATGCTTTCCTCGTGTCCCCCTACTGCTGGTCGGCTTAGCAGTTCTTCTTCCCTTGCTCATCCTATCGTGGGAAGCATCCCTCTCGTTATCTATCTCGCCCAACCCCTCCTCCAGGCAGAGAGCAAGCTCCTCTTGGACAGTGGCCTTAGGGTTCACTCAATACGATGAGCAAAACTCAAGGTTAACTCCTTGCAAAATGCCCCATACCCCTGGGTTCCTTGGCCTCTTGGCTCATGCCCCACCTTTCACACCCTTACCTCCATGCGAAGAACCTCCCTTGGTTTGAACCCAGCACCCTTGGACTTCACCCCCCCCTGACCGGTGCATTCCTTCTGCCCTTTTTGCCCGGCACAGCCCCAGCCCATGGGAGCCCGGTGCGCCCTTCGCGTCTTCGTCCGGTACACTCCAGCCAGCTAGCCCGGCACACCTCCCAGCCTTCCTTGGCCGGCACACCCTTGGCTCATTCTTGCCGACACACTTAGCCCGTTCTAGCCCAGTGTCTCCCGTTCGCTGATTTCTCCGAGGTTTTCCGAAGTTTCATCAAAGGTGCTGCCGCCTTCGGGCGCCCACCTCCAGTTGTCGGGTTCCGCCACTCCATGTGGGCGCGTTCCCTTTATCTCCCTTACGCTCGAGTCAAGGGGAGATGCTGCCGAATTTTCATCAGAATTAACACAATAGCAATAATAATAAAAGAAAAGTAACACTGCAAAGAGAAATAACAAATGAACAGAATGAACACCAATGCAACGGCTCCACCGAAGTGATGAAAGAACCACGGAGATTCCGAACAAACTGATCACCTGCATCTTCATAACGAAATACCGAGCATGACCGCGAACTTGATCTGCATGAATAAAAGAGAACCAAATAAAGTTCCTTCCATGCATTTCATGAATAAAAGAAAACCTCCCGCGTGCATCTCATGAATAAGAGAGCCTCCCTCACGAGCATAAGCATCGCAGTGCGTCTCAACATCCACCCTGCATGCATAAACCCCCGTCCCATATGCACAAGCCTCGGACCATCATGGGCATAGACTTCACTATACCTACATTGGCTTCGCCAACACATGAGCTCCATTCTAGCCCGGCACAGCCCCTGCCCAGCACCCTCATCCGGTACACCTCCCCAGCCTCTACCCGGTGCACCCTTAAGCCACCCAGTCCGGAACAGTCTACCCTGCTTTAAACCTGCCCCTTTGCAGCCCCAGATCCTACTCAAACCTTGCACAGACCTTGTCTGAACCATGCACTGACCTTGTCCCTTGCATGCATAGAACCTGCATAGAGCTCACTCTCCCAACTGCACAAACTCTGAACCTCCCCACGCACGGACCTTTGCCCGCATGCGCCTTCCCCTGATCCTTCACCGGCACACCCAAACCCCAGGCTCTACTCGGTACACACCCTCATCTCCTCTTACCCGGCACACCCTTGCCCAGCGTCTCACCCCCTCTCCCTCTCACCGTCTCTCTCTCAATTTCCCTCACCGTCTCTCTTTTTCTCCCTCTCTCTCTCCCTCGCCGTCTCTCTTTCTACCTCACCGTCTCTCTCTCACCGTCTCTCTCT
Source organism: Amorphophallus konjac (assembly GCA_022559845.1). Taxonomy (NCBI): domain Eukaryota; kingdom Viridiplantae; phylum Streptophyta; class Magnoliopsida; order Alismatales; family Araceae; genus Amorphophallus; species Amorphophallus konjac. The sequence goes on along the minus strand of CM040118.1, from coordinate 59,046,159 downwards.
CTCCCTCACCGTCTCTTTCTCTCTCGCGTTCCCAGCGTCTCACCCCCTCTCCCTCACTGTCTCTTTCTCTCTCGCGCTCCCACTGTCTCCCTCTCTCTCTCACCGTCTCTCAGCCTCTCCCTCACCGTCTCTCTCTCTCTTCCTCACCGTCTCTTTCTCTCTCGCGTTCCCTCACCGTCTCTCTCTCTCTCCCTCACCATCTCTTTCTCTCTCGCGCTCCCACTGTCTCCCTCTCCCTCTCACCGTCTCTCAGCCTCTCCCTCATTGTCTCTCTCTCTCTCCCTCGCTGTCTCTCTCTCTCCCTCACCGTCTCTCCTTCTCTCTCTCAGTCGCTCACCCTCTCTTTCTCTCTCGCGCTCCCACTGTCTCCCTCTCTCTCTTCACCCTCGGTGCCCTTGTGCACCGACCTCTATCGACCTGGACCCAGTTGCACCGACCTCAGCTGCAGCTGCACCGACTCCCAGTCCCAACGGCACACTACCCAGCCAGACCCCGGCTCAACCTTGCACCGACTTGCCTTTAGCCCCAGCCAGAAGCTGCACCGATATAGCCTAGCACTGCACGGACTTTCCCCTTTGCCCAACACGCATTGCACCAAGGCAAACCGGCACTGCACCGACATAGCCTAGCATGGCATTGGCCTCCCCCTTTCCTGTCCAGAACCTGCACCGACTTCATCTCTTGCATGAACAAACACTGCACCGACTCCATCCCCCTAGCCAACCAGATTTGCACCGACCTTCCCATTGCACAGGCCCTGGCCAGCATATGCACAGACCCTGGCCAGCTTGCACGGACCCCTTCCCCTTACATGAACATGAATTGTGCCGACCTCCTCAGCCCTTCACAGCCATTGCACTGGTCTGGCCCCGTGCATAAACACACCCTGCACGGACCTCTCCCCAGCTTGCACAGACTTTTGCCTGAACCTTGCACGGACCTCGGCTGCAGCTGCACCGACCTTGCCCTCCCCTCCTTCGCAGTTCTGGGCTGCACCGACCTCAATCTGCAGGCTGCACCGACCTTGAGTCTGCCTAGGTGTGCATTGCACTGACCTCGTCTGCACCGACCGCTCCTCGCGCGCACGAAATCTGCACCGACCTTGTCCCTGTGCATGCACTGACTTCAGCCCAAACATTGCACTGACCTTACCCAGCCTTTGTTCTGAGCCTGCACCAACCTCATCGGAGCATTGCACTAACCTTGCCCAGCTTTTGTTCAGAACATGCACCGACCTTAAGCCCAGGTCCTGCTCGTACCCCCCCTTCCAGCAGTACACCCTCCTGCTTACACCCCCACCCGGTACACTCTCCAGCCCTTCTGCCCGGTGCATTCCTACCTTCCCCTAGCGGTACACTATCAACTCCCCTATCCAATGCACTCTTGCCCTCCTCCAGCGGCACACCAACTAACCCAGCGGTACACTCTCTAGCCTTCAGCCCCTTTTGGCCCATCCTCCCACGCGTGCCCTAAATGCAACAAAAAAAATAATAATAATAACAAACTCACAAAAAAGGGATAAACAATAAAAAGGGGATAAATAATAAAAAGGGCATAAATAATAATAATGATAATAAGTTCAAAAATTAAAATAAATAAATAATGATAACAAAGAAATAAGTAGTGATAATAATGAACTCAAAAAAGCAAATAAATAAACAAATAATAATAAAAATAAATAAATGATGATAATAACAAACTCACCAAAAATATATGAAAATAACGAAAAATAATTAAAACTCAAATAATAATAAAACGATGAGATCCGCTTCGCAGCCTCGTTCTCCTCAAGACCCGGTATGAAGGGAACATTAACGCTGCCCCTCCAAGTCGGGTTCGGACCTTGGGAGCCATCCCAATATGGCCGTAATCCGACATGGCTCTGGGCCGATAGTTCGTCAAACCAGACTCGCTCCCATTGGGATTCGTTTCTGCTCTTTCATTGAATTGCCGTAAACTCGGCATATATTTGTACGGATTTATTTTCATTTACGTCGTACTTTCAATACGGACCTTTGTCCGAACATAAAGTGGTCCACGAATGATCGACAAATCTGAATAGAACGAGGTGGCCCTCATCATCCCTGGACCCTTTGCATGGGAATATTAACAAGGCCTCTGTGGGCCACGCTTAGACCTCGGGTCCGTCCCGATTATGGTCATCGTCTGATTCATATCCTCGGCCTGCAACCTGCTCCTTTTGAACACGTTTTCAGTTTTGGAGTCTAGTCCCGGGACTCTTCCCCATTGCCCTCCGGCACCGGAAATATTGATGATGCCCGCGCAAGCCTCATTCGGACCACGGGAGGCGCCCCCGGTATGGTCCTGACTCGATCTCGCACCGGGCCAATAAATCCACTAGCTTCCTGCTACACTAGCCGAGATTTAACCGAATGTTTCCAGTGTCTCGAAATAATATATATATTTGCCGTATCCCGGCATACATATGTCCCAGGTCCTCCCGCGATGATTACGATATTTTCAAGCCGGACACCCGTTCGAATATTAAACGGTCTCCCGAATGACCGATGCGTTTCGAACGTTCGCTTCCTAGACACATGGCTTTCCAACTGATTCAAGAGACATTTCCCTGTTGCCCCTTGGCACCGGAAATATTAACGACGCTCATGCGAGCCAAACTTCGACCGCGGGGGGCCCACCGCAGCATGGTTGCAGCTTGCCCTTACACCGGGCCAACAGATTTACTAGTTTTTGACCGCTCCAACCAAGGCTTAGCCGAACGTTTTCCGTTCTTCCGAACAATAAATTTGTCGTACCTCGGCATACATGCGTTCTAGTTTTCCCGCGACAACTGCGATTTTCTCGAGATGGACATTCGTCCGAACATTAAAATGGTCAGTACACGACCGACATGACCGCGAACGGTTTTCTTCTCACCCTCATACGGGGATTTCAACGCTTCCTAATAGACCTTTCATGCAACTAATTTCTTAGCCATGAGGCCCTGAATCCCGGCGATTAAACAAGGGTGTTCCCTCGTATGGGGGATGTAAATGACGTCGTGACCTTTATGGCGCGACGGGTTTTGGTCCCGACACGAACCACACAATCGTCTGACCAAGTCAGATCGAGCGCACCATGGGCTCTTCACTCTTGCGAGTCTGACTGTCACACCCGCGGTGCGTCGACAGGTGACTGAGGCTCAGCGAGCGGACCCCGAGCTACCTCGTATTCTGTCGATGGCCAAGGTGGAGTTTGGTGAGGATGGAGCCGTGAGGTTCAGATGTAGATTGTACGTGCCAACCGAGGAGCAGGTGCGGCGTACGGTATTACGTGAGGCTCATGAGAGTCGGTATGCCGTGCACCTTGGATTGGCTAAGATGTACCAGAACCTGAAGAGGCAATTTTGGTGGCCTGGCATGAAGAGAGATGTGGCGGAATTTGTGGCCAGGTGTCTGACCTGTCAGCAGGTGAAGGCTGAGCACCAGCGACCGGGAGGCACACTTCAGCCCTTGGATATTCCTGCATGGAAATGGGACCACGTGACCACTGATTTTGTGGTTGGGTTGCCGAGGACGTCCAGTTGGGAGGATAGTATCTGGTTGCTAGTGGATAGACTGACGAAGACGGCGCGGGTGCTGCCGGTCAAGGTCAGTTGGAGCGTGCATCGTTTGGCTCGTTTGTACGTGGAGTGAATTGTTCTGTTGCATGGAGTTCCCATCTCCATTGTGTCTGATCGTGATCCCCGCTTCACTTCTGGATTCTGGAGGAGCTTCCAGAAGGCTCTAGGCACCAAGTTGGCATTCAGCTCGGCCTATCATCCTCAGTCAGACGGTCAGTCTGAGCGGACCATCCAGACTTTGGAGGACATGTTGCGAGCGTGTTGCTTAGAATGGCAGGGGAGTTGGACCCACCATCTTCCATTAGTAGAATTTACCTATAACAACAGCTATCATTCGAGCATTGGTATGGCTCCCTACGAGGCGTTGTATGGGCGACCTTGTCGGACTCCACTTGATTGGTTCGAGGTATGCGAGCGTGTACTGACCGGACCAGATTTGGTGCAGCATTGTGTTGAGGTGGTGCATCTCGTTCGGCAGAGGATGTTGGCAGCTCAGAGCCGATAGAAGAGCTATGCCGATCGGAGGAGGCGACCTCTCAGCTTTGCTGTGGGAGACCGAGTTTTCTTGAGAGTTTCTCCCATGAAGGGTGTGATGTGTTTCGGTAGGCGTGGGAAGCTGAGTCCCCGCTACATTGATCCCTTTCCTATCGTCGAGCGTGTTGGGGAAGTTGCTTATCCGTTGCAACTACCTCCGGAGCTTTCCGCCGTGCATGATGTGTTCCACGTGTCGATGCTTCGGAAGTACATGCCCGATGGTTCCCATGTTCTCGAGGATACCGTTTGGCCTGAGGTGACCCCAGATCTGTCCCTTCCGGAGTTTCCTGTCCGCATTGAGGATCGGCGAGAGCAGCGCCTGCGGAACAAGGTTATTCCTCTGGTTAAGGTGGTCTTGCAGCGTCATTCTGGTGGCGAGGCATCTTGGGAGCGTGAGGATGGGATGCGGGAGCTATATCCCTATTTGTTTGCGTGAGTCTTTCCCCCGTTCTTGTGCCTTGTTCTCGAATTTCGAGGACGAAATTTATTTAAGGGGGGAGGGCTGTGATGTCCCGGACCCTTTCGGATCCTTCTTCTTGGGTCCCAGATCTGCGTTTTCAGTGAACTTGGCTCCGTTGTGTCCGGAGTTATGTTCTGGACATCTTTCGTGTTCGGATTGGTGCGATTCGGAGCTGTTTCGGAGGCTCGGAGTGTGTTCCGTGGCTTTTTCCGCGTATTTTTCCGATTCCCGCTTGCGTGTTTCGGGAAAAGCTACGGAAGCCCGTAGCGGGTGAACTGGGCCGTACACCTACCCGCGGGTGGTACCATTACAATCAGTGCGTTTCGAGGATCGAGAGTACGTATTTTTCTATTTTTCGGTATTTTTGGCATTTTTTGGATTTTCCATAAATACCCCCCTATTTTCCCTTTTCTTTTTCCCCTTTTCTTCTTTTCCTCTTCTTCTTTCCTCCTCCGGTGAACCACGGCCGACCGTTGCAACCCCCTCTTGCCCGTTGGACCTCGCGGCGCCCCTCCCCCTCCGGCGACGGGTGGTGGACATCGGTGGCGGCGCGGTGACGACGGCGGTGGCGAGAGGATCGTGACGGTGCCCCCATTGGTGCGTGGGAGAGGAGTTCGTGTTCGAGCAAGATTCGACGATCGGCGGTGATCCGGTAGTTTTCGAGCTTCTTTAAGGTAGGGGGACGGATCCTTGCCCTCTTTACAGCATCCCCCGTGATTTCTAGGCCGTGGAGAGGTCGAGAGGGATTAAATTCATGTCGGGAGGGTTATTTCCATGCTTGGGGTTTGAGCGCCGGATCTTCCGTTTTATGGGGTTTTTGACAGCTCTATAAGCTAAGATGCATGCTAGGGAGGTTGGGGGAGGTTCCCCCTTTTGTTTCCCCTTCACTTGGGAGTGAATGGGGCGTGGGACTGAGTTTTTCGAGTGAACTACACGAACCGGGCTCGGCCTGTTGTCGCGCTAGGTTCCAGGGGCGCATTCTTATTGAACGTGCTGAGTCGTCCAAGCGCGTTCGTCCGAGAAGATGAACAGTTGGCGGTCTATGTCGCGCCAGGGTCGGGTAGCGCATTCTCGATGAACGCGCTAGCTTCTGCTAGCACGTTCTTCGGAAGGTCGCGCAAGGAAGCCAGAGCGCGACAGTGCCGCGCCCTGGGTCCCTAGCGCGTTAATCCCCCTCCCCGTGCCGCGTTTCCTTTCAGTAGTTTTACCTCCGGTGGAGTGAGTCTCGGATCCGGTTGTGGCGTGTGGCTCGAGGGTTACCGTGAGCACCCAGTGAGAGCCACAGGGGCGCCCGGGGGTCCCCAAGGAATCAGTTATTTCGGTAGGGGTGCCGCATGGCTCGAGGGACGGTCGAACCTCATGCGTGTCCCCGACATCCGTACCTACCATTTTGGTTACCGAGAGTCTGCGTTAGTGTGTGGCCGGTGGTTTCCGTGAGTCAGTCCTTACTTCCAGTGACATGTCCACTTGTCGTAGCTTCCTGCGCACGCGGGTGCGGACCCACCTGGGAGTGGTGGAGAGTGAGACCCGGTGAGAGGTGGTTTTTAGGCTGGTTACCGTAGGGCCCCTTGCCTTTGCCACCAGAGTCCGGTGGGGGGGAAAACCAGCTAGAGGACCCGACCTAGAGCAGATGGTCTGTGTGTGCACACGTAGTTGGGGGCTTAGGACACGCGTTGACGAGCATGACCCCAGCTAGTCTTTGTTGTGGCACTTGTTGCGTGTCTGAGTCTCACGCCCGGGGCGTCGTAGCTAGACACTTGTGACTTGGTGTAAGATGTCAGGGGACGCATCCGGTCGTTCTTCTAGTGGGTAGTGCTCCTGTTTGCTGGTAGGTGTGGACTCGAGTTTTGTTGGACCAAGGTTAGTAGTACGGTACTATTAGAGTAGATGATTTTTCCATTTATTTGCTTTAGCTTGTTGGTTCTACCGTACTCCTATTAGGTGGGGTTGCTTTTCTGCCTTCTTGCTTCCTACCTTGTTTTCCACGAGAGGTGGGGGTTCGCGAGATCCCTACTGGGCCAATGAAATGAGGCTCACCCCTACTTTTCAGGTGAGGCGGGGTCGTCGAGAGGCGCGGCTGAGTTTCAGCGTGGTTCTTCTAGCCAGGGTTAGTCGCCAGTCTGCCAGAGCCGGGGGATGCCCCGTGTAGTTGTACTCCGGGGGATGCCCTGTGTAGTTGTACTTTCCTTTCTGTTGATTGTACTTTTATTTTGGACATGAGACTCTGTGGACCTCGTAGCAGTTTATTTTATTTATATTATGTTGTGCATTTTATTTTCGATCATTGTGCTATCTCTGCGGTCATTTCAGCTTCTCTTGTACTCCCACTCCATCCCTGTTTTACCCTTCCGAGTCTTCGGGCTCGTGGGTTGGCGGGCCGAGATTCGAGACGCGCCGGTTCCTTTCCGGTGCTCGGATCCCAGTCGTCACACCCTCTCCCCGGGCGGTCGACGGTGGCGGCGGAGGGCGAGGCGGCGATGGCGGGAGGCGAGGAAGGGGGAACGGGTCGAGGATCGAGGGTCGGTGGCGCGTGGAAGCTCGGCCGTGGGTTCGTGGAACGGCGAGGGTTTCACGGTGTTTTCTTCGTGGATCGGCGTCCACGGTGCGTCGTTTCTTCGGTGTGGGTAGGGAGATGGACCCCAAGGTCGTGCATTCCCTTTCCCGCACGTTTTGTAGGCCGTGGTGAGCCGAGCGGGCGTATTTGAGATTTTTGGGGTAAAATCATGTTTTGGGGAGAGTTCGCCCGATCTATGGATTTGAGCCGTGATTCGGCATTTTCATGGCTTAGAATCATGTTAGGGATCCCCAGGGGGGTTCCCCCTTGATTTCCCCCTCTCCCATGGAGGTATGGGGGCGTGGTTGCCATTTTTGTGCTTGTTCACCGTTTTCACCGCTGGAGCGCTGTGGCGGTCGTTCCAGTGACCGCCACAGGGTGTAACGCGCCCTGGGGGGTGCGTTACACTTCGTTGGCTTTTGGGCGTGGCGTTCGTGGGCATGACGGTCCCATGATAGACCGCCACAGTGCTGTGACACCCTGGTGTTAGACCGTTACAGTGATTCCAACCGTTGGTTTATGACCGTTGGGGCTCATAGACACCTGACGCACCCAGAGTGGGGCGTCAAGGTAGTGTGACGCCCCTGGGTAGGAGCGTTAGAGTTAACGCATCCACCCCTCTCCCTAACGCACTTGGGTAGGTGCGTTAGAGAGCGTGACGTACTGAGAGGCATGCGTCATGGCCTGTGTTGTCCCGTGGCCTAACGCACCAGCGTGATCCGGTAGGTTCCGTAACGTCCCTAGAGGAGCGCGTTACGTTCAGTTTTCACTCGTGCCCTGACGCACATGTTTAGGTCCGTCAGGTGCTGTGACGTACCAGCGTGGGCGCGTTACAGTTCATTTTACACTGAGAGTCTGATGCTCCTGAGTTGGACCGTCAGGGTGCTGTGACGGCCTGCCTTTGGACCATTACGGTCTGTGACGGCCCAAAGATAGACCGCTAGGCACTGTGTTATGCCGAAGTAGTTCTTCGTGCTTTCCGCGATCGTTTCACGTTGTGTAGGTCCCTAGTCGACCCGGTTGCTACCCAGTGGTCGAATTGCGGTCTCGTGAATGGCCCAGACGCCTCAAAGATTTTGTGTCTGTGTTTTGAGGGTGTCGGGAGGACCGTGCTATCTCGTTTAACGTGCCCGTGGGTTTGAGAGTCCGGGTGACTCCTCGTGTTTTGGACTTTGTGTTATACTTGACCGAGTCACTATGTATCGGTGTGTATGCGGTGGGGTCTCCCCCGCATGTCGTGAGTTTTTCTAGAAGGTGATTCCCGAGTGGGCCATGTGTTTGGCCTTGGACTGCGAGTCCAGTTATCGGCGTGGGGGCTTGTGCGCTACCATGGGAATCGTGCTTCTGTGCTTTCTACGTGGGCCATGAGTAAGGCCTTGGTTTGCGAGTCCAGTTGCCCAGCCTGGGGCTGGAGGGTTCCCGCTTTTCCCTGAGAGTGGGATTCAGTTTGGCGGCTTGTGAGCTGTCTTGGGAATCGCACTTTGGCGTTTTACGCGTGGCCGAGTGGGTGGCCCGTGGACTGTGAGTCCCGTTTCTTTTCCGACCGTGGTCACCGTGCGACGGTGCTGGTACGTTGGACGGTCCCCGTACTTCGTCGAGTTCGGACGTTGTTTTCCGTTGACTTGAGAGTCTACTCCTTCAGTGACCCTCCACTAGTCGTAGCCTGCCTGCACGCGAGTGGACCCACCAGGGAGTGGTGGAGAGGCTACCCTGAGGATGGTTTTTAGACTGGTTTCCGTCGGGCCCCTCGTCGGTAGCCAGAGTCCGGCTCCAGGTGAAAACCAGTTTGAGGCCAGACCTAGGACGCATGGTCTGTGTGTGCACACGTGGTTGGGGGCAGTGGACACACGCTGACTAGCGTGACCCCAGCTAGTCACTTGCTTTGTGCTTACTTGTACGGTGTCCGTGCCTCTGGTAGGCGCTACCACGTCAGGCAGTTCACCTGCGGTGCGGTGTAAGTCGTCAGGGGACGCTACCGACTGTGCTTCTTGTGGGAGGTACTCCTGTCGAGTCGGGAGTGGCAGACTGTCAGTTTCAGTGACTTCGACCTTCATATTTTTGGTCGTGTTGACCGTTGAGTTTCGATTGTTTCACCGTGGCACGTGTCAGTTTTCGTGCCGTGAGACTGGTGCTAGTAGCTTTATCGAGGTTGCGTCTTCTTGGTGCGCTGTCTGCGATCGGATGGCCGGGGTTGCACCTTGGACAGCATGTCCAAGTTGGCCGTGTCCTGGGAGATAGGCCTCTACGGCGTGGTTGCCGTAGGTTTTACTTTGGTAAGTGGTACTAGTGTGGTTCGGTATCCCCCGACCATGAGATCGAGGTGTGTTTCTGGTACAGTAGGAGTAGCTGTAGTGCCAAATTTTTGACCGGCCACCGGTTCGATGTTCCTGCTGTACTTGTAGCTTTCCTTTCCGCTACCGCCGTTGTTTTCGGTTGGGGTTCCGCGGGACCCCTACTGAGTCTCTGTTTTGAAGACTCGTCCCTACTTTTCAGGTGAGGCGGTTCTTCCTCGAGGTTCGAGGGTACTGTTCGGAGGTTCTCTGTTGCCAGCTCGCCAGGCCGAGTGTTCACTCGGCATGTGGTACATTTTTACTACTTTAGACTGTACTTTCTGTTGGACTGAACTCTATTGTAGCAGTAGTTGTTTATTTATTTCTGTTAATTGTTGAATTATCCTGCTTTATTTCCTATTTCTTTGTACCTTCACACTCCTTTTAGTCCTTCCGAGCCCTCCCGGCTCGTGTTATCGGGTTATCGGGCCTTCCCGATAATCGGATTCTCAGGTCGTTACAAGGGGGGTCGATTTCCTTTCGTTTCCCCCTCTTAGGGGCTTGTTTGGGGTCAGAAATGGTGAATTCGCCATTTTCACGCCGGCAAGGGATAAACGGCCGAACCAGGGCCCGTTTATCCCCATGCGCGGCCCAGACTTGACCGCCCTTCGGCTTGGAGTGCAGTTGGGTATGCGCTGTAAGTCGTGTGACCGTTCTTCCCCATGAGCGGCCCAAGGCCAACCGTTCATCCCGTGGTTTTTGACCGTTGGCTTGTGACCGTTGCACAGTGTCTTGGGGTCAGCGGCTAGGGGCTAGCCGTATGTCCTCTTGAGCAGCCAGGGGCTGGCCGTTCGTCACTTGTGCCGTTGGTGGGATATGCGGCCTGGGTGGGTCCGCTCATCCCCTTGAGCGGCGAGGTCCTAGCCGCCCTTCCCTTGAGTGGCTAGGGGCTAGCCGCCCATGTTTTGCACCGTTGGGACAATGAACGGCAGGATTGGACCGTCCATCCCCCATGAGCGGCTAAGGGTTAGCCGTTCTTTTGTTTGAGCGGCTATAGAGTGGCCATTCGTATTCCGTTTGGACCAGGGGTGGAGCGGTCCTATGTCGGCCGTCCATCCCTTAGAGTGGCCCGTTCTTGGCCGCGTGTCTCTTGTGCGGCCCCGGGTGGGCCGTTCAATGAGTTTGTCTAACCGGTGTCTCTTTCTTGGCCGATTTGAGTCCCGGGGCCGTGGGCCTCGATTCGCGTGCTGACCCGCTGTCTGACAGATGCTGGGCATCGTGTCGAGGCCAGGTGCGGTGTAGCCCTGGGAGGTGTTGTTCTCGGCTCGTGTCACCTTGAGACGGTGTCGATGCGAGGGGCAATCATCGTATCATGCCCGGTTTGGACGTTATTTTTCGTTGACTTGAGAGTTTACTCCGTTGTACCCTCCACTAGTCGCAGCCCACCAGTACCCATGTGCTGGTCTCACCTGGGAGTAGGTGTATGGGCTTACCCTGAGGATGGTTTTTAGACTGGTTTCCGTCGGGCCCCACGTCTGTAGCCAGAGTCCGGCTAAGGGGAAAACCAGTCAGAGGCCAGACCTAGGACGCATGGTCTGTGTGTGCACACGTGATTGGGGGCAGTGGATACGCGCTGACGAGCGTGACCCCAGTTAGTCACTTGCTTTGCGGTTTCTTGTTCGGTGTCCGTGCCTTTGGTAGGCGCTACCACGTTAGGCAGTTCACCCGCGGTGCGATATAAGACGTCAGGGGACGCTACCGACTGTGCTTCTAGTGCGAGGTACTCCTGTCGAGTCGGCAGTGACAGACTGTCAGTCGTTGCGACTTCGACCTTCGGGTTTTTATCGTGTTGACCGATGAGTTTCGATTGTCTCGCCGTGGCGTGTGTGTCAATTTTCGTGCCGCGAGACCGGTGTTGTAGTTGCAGGGTATTCCCTTTCGTGGTACTCGCTTAGCCGCTAGCGTAGTGGCTTCCCGTTTCGTGAAGTAGGGTTCGAGTGATCCCTACTGAGTCTTGTTCCGAGACTCATTCCCTGCGTGTTTTCACCGTGTTTCAGGCGAGGCGCGGCTTCAGGGGAGCGTATCTGAGGCTTAGCGTGGTTCAGGTGCCCAGCGTTAGTGCCAGAGGTCAGATCCGGGGTATGCCCCGTGTAGCTGTACTTTTCTTTTTATCTCTGTACTAGTTGTGGACTACTACTGTTGTTATTTTATTGTTATCTTGTGGACCATGTATCATATAAAATGTTAAATTATTTCCTACTTAATTATATAACTGGTTAATTTCTGCAATTATTTGTGATACTTGTGTAGTCTCCACACCATCCTTCTAACCGTTCCGAGTCTTCGGGCTCGTGGGTGGCGGTGCGAGTTTAGGGTTATCGGGCCTTCCTGGTAATCGGATTCTCGGGTCGTTACACAGGGGGTCCATCTCCCTACCTCCACCGAAGATTTCGCGCGCCGAGCTCGCCGATCCTCGAAGAAAACGCCGTTGAAGCCTCACCGTTCCATGAACCCGCGACCGAGCTTCACATCGCCTCCACCGCCTCGATCCTCACCCATCCTCGCCCGTGCCTCACCCGCGCCGTCCCCACCTCGCCCGCGCTCCACCCCGTCGGCCGTCGGAGAGAGAGGGAGAGAGGAGAGAGCGTGAGAAGAGAGAGGGAGAGAAGAGAGAAATGAGAGGGGAGAGAGAAAAGAGAGGGGGGTTATATAGAAAATCTAAAAAATCTGAAAAATATATAAAAATAGAAAAATGTACCCCCACGATCCTCGGAACATGCTGGTCGCCATGGTAACGTCCCGGCGTCGGAGAACGCTACGGTTCACCCTGTACGGGGTTCCGAAGGTCCGATTGACGAAAAACACGCGCAAAACCTAAAACGCAACCCGGGACCCACGAAGGCGCTCCAAAAATTACAGAAAATTACCGGCGTGCTCCTCACAACACCACGGACCCAAGGAAACTCACGGGCACACCACCAATGGGTCCGACAATCTGGTAAAAATAGTCTGAAGCTCGATCGGACACAGTCCGAAATCCGCGGAAAGACGATCCGAAACCCATGGATCCAGATCCGAAAAACCCGGGGCATTACACTTATGGCTCGGAGATCCGGCTTCTTGAAGACTCGGCTTGTGGCTACGTATCTATATTGCGTCTGTATTTTATTTGTGTGTATTGAGTATACATATTTGTGTGTATGTAAGCAAAATACATATATTACTACATGTATATTTACTTTCGTCTTATTAGGCTAGTCATAGTCAAAGTTGTGTGCATTTTATTTTATTTAAACTCACAAGTCAAATAAGGGTTGTTGAGTCTTGTCTTATTAGGCTAGGACATAAACATAATTAGGAAAGTTTGAGGGTATTGTTGTTATGACTTTTCCTATATAAGGAATGCCAAGGGTGTGTTGTTACGTATGTTATGTGAATGAAAGATTGCAAATCATGTAAGAGCATTCCTCTTGCTTCTTCCCCTTCCCTCTTTACTTCTTGTGAGTTTTGAGAGATTATCGGGTGTGAGACCGTCCGGTGTGAGACCGAGCTGTGCGAGACAGCAAGTTTTCCCGTCCTATTCGTCCCCTCGGAGCTGACGTCGATCCGTCCTCCGACGCCATCCGCGTCAAGTAGTGACATCGAGCTTCCTCTTCACGACATAGTACTTAAGTCATTAGGGATACCAGGGGGATCGCATCAATGTGATCCATGAGCTCACACAATGATGAAGAAGAGATCCATTTATCATTTCTTATATATGGTCATATATTACATATGCGGTATGAAACGCATGTTGTGGTTTTATATCTATTATGATTTATAAAGACCCATAGCTCCACAATGGGTAATAAAGCTCTCTCTAGCAATCTGCTTGGCTAGTGGATCGGCTACCATTTGACCAGTGCTAATGTGACGGGCCACCACTAACTCTCTTGCCAGTAGATCTCTTATATAACGATAATGAATATGAATGTGCTTCATCCTACCAAGATATTTAGGATCTTTAGTGAAGGCTAATGCCAAAGTGTTGTCCAGATACAACAATACACTCTCAGCTCGGTGAGGTGTTATCGCCAATCGTTGCGAAAAAGTCTGCAGCCATACGACATCTTGGCATGGGACAGAACAACCCATATATTCAGCCTCCATGGTGGATAGGATAATGCAAGTCTACTTTTTACTACACCACGAGATAGCTCCACCACCTAATAGGAACATAGGGTTGAGATGGACTTTTTCTCATCTCTATCACTCACCCAATTCACATCGCTATAACCAATCAATTTTAGGTCACCTCCCTTGTAACGTAAGACATAGCTCGATGTCCCTCGGAGATACTGAAAGATCCTTTTCATTGTCTTCCAATGCGAGGGACTTGGATTGGTTTGGAAGCGGCTAGCCATACTCTGTGCGAAATTGAAGTCCAACTGAGTACACAACATGGTGTACATCAGACTCTCAATCGGAATGGCATATGGCACTCTAGACATCTATATCTTTTCTTCTTTAGTCTTAGGACATTGACTAATAGTTAAAGCACTTCTTTTATCAAGTGGAGTATCATTGTGCTTCACATTGTGCATCCTAAATCACTCTAGGATTTTGTTAATATAAGTCTCTTGAGACAGACTCAATGACCATTTTGAGCGATTCCATATAATTTTTACTCTGAGTACATAGCTCGCTTCACCCATGTCTTTCATGTCAAAGACGGAAGATAGATAGCCACTCCTTAGTGGTGTTGATCAGCTCCATATTGTTTCTAGCTATCGAAATGCCATCAACATATAATGACAGAATTAGAAATTTTCTCCCACTCGCTTGGCATACACACAGTGTTCTTCTTCGATCATTTTGAGACCAATGAGATAATTGAGTTATGAAATCTAAAATATCACTGTCTAGATGATTGTTATAGGCCGTGTATAGAACGCTTTAGGTAGTACACTTTGTGCTCTTGGCCTTTGCCCTCGAAGCTCTCCGGCTAAGCCATATAAATTTCTTCGTCTAGTTCTCCATTGAGAAACACAGTCTTGACATCCATTTAGAATAATCCCAAATCTAGATGTACGATGATAGATAAAATCAGGTGAATGGATGAGAATTGCACCACCAAGGAAAACGTCTCTTCATAGTCTATGCCCTCCCTTTGAGTATAGCCCTTCGCCACTAGTCTTGCCTTGTATTTATTAATTGACCTATCTGCCTTATGCTTTATTTTGAAAACCCATTTGTTTCTAGTTGCTTTGCACTTACAGAAAATTGACTAACTCCTAGACTTCATCCTGTGCCATCGAATCCAACTCATCATACATGATAGCTTCCCATTCTTTTCTAGATGATGATGTAAAAGCCTCTCGGATAGACCTAGGCTCTTGATTGTCCATTTTTTCATAAACAAGTGTCTTATTTTCAATTTGAAAATGTCGACGAAGGTATTTGTCTGTAGTTACTGCAGCGTACAGAGTCTTGATTGTCTCGATCCATAGGTACTCTCCCACTAGTTGCGCTTCCACTAGGGTAATTATATGTACTATTTTTGGCGGATATGCGGTCGAGAATAAATTCTCTTCCTATGTTAGAAGGTGGTAGGGGTGTCAGTCTGCTCATCCAACTCATGGAGATAAAGACTTCTACCATCGTCACCAAGGCTAATTAATTTCTTCTCAAGGAAAACAACATCTTAGACCTCGTTTTCTATCATTCCTCTATCAGAATGTTGTCTATATATCATTTAACTTGTGTAGCTCTCGTTGTATCTTATAAAGATAAATTTTCAAGCCCTAAGACCAAGTTTCCCAAGCTTGTTAGATGTGTCTTGGATGTATCCTGCTCAACCGCATAGACATAAATTGTCCAAGTTGGGCTTTTGGGATAGATAGAATAGATTATAAAGGCACATGATTAAGGATGTATGCCGCAGTCAAGAGAACATCCCCCCCGAAAGGATATTGGGAGGTTGTCATGCATCATCATCGACCTAACCATATCTAACAACATCCTATTCCTCCTCTCAACAACATTATTTTGTTGTGGCGTGTATGGAATAGTGAATTGATGGCGTATATCCTTTTTCTCACATAAGACTCGAAACTAACCCGACAGATATTCGCGTCCACGGTCCATCTGAAGAGCCTTAACTCTTCTTCCCATTTGACTCTCAATCTATGCTAAGAAGTGCTTGAAACAATCAAGTGCATCATACTTGTGAGTGCTCAAATAAATGAAGTCGATTCGCGAATAATCATCTATGAACATGAGAAAATAAGAGTAACCATGTCGAGTCTTAACACTTATAGGTCCACATATATCAGAATGGATTAGATGCATTGGTTCTGAGACTCTTTTAACCTTTCCAAAAGACTTTCAACATGTTTTATAAGGCAAACACGGTTCACATACGGGTAGGTTAACCTTGGCGGGTGAGCTTAGGAGACTCTCTCGAGCTAATCTAGTCATTCTGTCCTACCCTATGTGACCTAAGGGAGTACGCTAAGGAGCAAAATTTAAGTCTTTATCATTTAACACACATGTTGAATTAAAAGAATAATTAAAGATGTTATCAATGGCAAGATCCAACCTAAAGAAACCAATACTCATTATTCCATGTCCACAAGTAACATTATCCAAAGTAAAGCATACGCAAGCACCATCAAAGTTCAAGCAAAATTCAAGTGCTAAAAGACTAGCAATGAAAATTAGATTGTGATGGACTCTAGGTGCATAGAGCACATCATGTAGAATCAACATCCGTCCACACCTTTGGGAGATTTGGTACACACCGACTCCAATGATTTCCTCCCTAGTTCCATCTCCTATGAAGACCCTTTATGTGGCTATCAAAATACGATGGTAATATACGAATCCTACTCGATCCCTTGTAATGTGCCAAGTTGCTCCTAAATCCACAATTCATTTGGGATAAGGATGAGCAACCATATATAGTATGTGAACAAAAACAAGCACATGGAGAGCTAAGGAAATAAGGTACCCTTTTTGACTCAGTCCAGTCACAAGTGAAATGTCCTCTATTTCCCCAATTGAAGCACTTCATTTTTGGATTTGCTCTTATCTCCGTCACACTTACCCCAACGATGCTCTACATGGTCTTGGTGCAAGGTGCCTTGCCACATCTTTTACTTTTTCTCTATGGACCCTTCCTGACTGAATGTCGGCCACCCCGGGTGACATTGACATTAACGTAATAGACTGTCTCGCAATTAGCTTCCAACTCGGCGTACCGAGTAATATCAAAAAAATTCTTGATACTCTCGTTGTGAGTTAGAATTTGTTTCTTGTTGATCCACGAGTCGGGCAATGATCTTATCACGGCTTGCACCTTCTACTCATCAGTGAGATCATGACTAGCGGCCTTCAGGTCACGGATCATCCCGGATAACACCATAAAGTGTTTGGACATCGTGTGGCGCGGGTCCTTCCAGTAGCTCTCAAATCTCACAATGAGAGCCCTCAATTGGGTAACAAAAGTTCCTCTAAAAGTGAACTTCAACTGATCCTACATATATTTCATAGTTACACATTTCTCAAACTCGCAAATTAGATCGTCTTACATACTGCTCAACATAAAAAAGTGCACACTACTATCTCTATTACACCAGAGACGGTCAGCCTCCTGGTCTTGACAATGCTGCACTGTAGTGCCCTCTTTGGGCAGTGGCATGATGGTTTCCAAGTGGTCAAGTAACTTTTGATCATTTAACAGATATTGCATATCTGGCAGTCGGTGGAGGGCCGCCGTAGTGACTACTGATAAGGTGGTGGAGGGCGTCCAGAGGAGGGACACGACGTAACTCGTGGTCGGGCGGTAGGGCACCGACGGTCGACGAGTCGAGGGCAGTGGCCAGAGAAGGGCAGGGCGATCCCATGTGTCATTGGATGTGGGTCGAGGCCCTGGGCGGCAACGCGGTGTTGGACGGGGCGAATAGGGAGCTGCACGGTCGTATGGTTGAGGGAGAGAGAGATGAGGATGTAGAGGAGGGAATCGGAGTTAGGGATGGGTTGTTGAGGGAGAGATGTCGAGGAGGGAATCGTAGGGTTGAGGGAGAGAGAGATGAGGATGTGGTGGAGGGAATCGCAGGGATGAGTTGAGAGAGAGAGAAGCATGAATGTGGAGCCTTGCAAGAGAAGATCGTGGAGGGTGTGGGCACGATGGAAAATAGTTTAAGGATATTTTATAACGAATTTATATTGTTAATTAAAATAAAAACATAACTAATTATAATAAATTATAATGTTTTGTTATAAAATAAATTATTATTTACAATAATATTTTCATTTGTTATTATTTATGACGAAATAACAATAAAATTCTAACCTTTGTTACTAATAATAATATCTTTTATTTAATAACAACAATATTCAAATCTCATTTTTATATCTCATTTATTATAACAAATTTTTTTTACCTTGTAAATCTTTTTGTTATTTTTAATCAAATTTCTTGTAGTGTAATTATTAGCGAAATACAATCGAGTTCTAATCACCTTGTTCATGAACATGAATGCGTCGAGCATTCTTATTCTCATGTCCGAAATTGGCTCGTTTACTAATCAAGCTTAATAGGGTGTTTGGGAATAATTTTTTAAAGAAACTCTTTCTTCCTGAAAAATTGTGTTGAGTCAATTTTTAACTTAAATTTTAAAATTAAAAAATGATATTAACTGTTTGGTAAAAATATCTTAATTTTTAAAATTTATAAAAATTTGTTTGGGAGGCGAGCGGACACGTCTGCCCATAGACGCCTCCTTCGATTTCTGAAGCCGTGCCGACGCCCGCCCTCCCCCCTTCCTCCGGCTTCTTCTCCGGCGCGCTCCGGTCCTCCCGTCTCCTCCTCACCCCCTTCGTCGGAAGCGCAGCAGCATCACCATTTCCAGAGCTCCCCGAGTGGCCGCTCCACCGCCCTCTCCTCTCCCCTCTCTCCGTCCCCCCAACAGGCGGCCCAACCATCTCCGCCCCGAGCTGCTCAAGTCCCTTACTCCGCCACTGCTTCACCCCGTTCCGGAAACCCCATAAGCTCCGCTAGAATAAGGAGGAGGAGGAGGGGAAATGTAATATCTCGGACCTTTCAGATCTTTTTTCTTGGGTCCCGAATTTATTTTCTCGGGGAATTTATTCTCATTTTACCTGGAATTATCTTTCGGACATTTTTCGGGTTCGGATCCGTGCGTTTCGGATCAGTTTCGGAGGTCCCGGAACGTGTTCCGCGGTTTCCGCGTTTTTCTTCGGCAAACCTATGGAACCCCGTAGCGAGCGAACCGAGTCGTTCACCTACTCCGAAACTGTACCATGGCGATCAGTGTGTTCCGAGGATCGCGGGGGTATATTTTTCTATTTTTCTGTATTTTTTGGAAAATCCGGATTTTCTATAAAACCCCCATTTCTTTTTCTTTTTCTTTTCTCCTTTCTCTTTCTTCTTCTTCCTCCTTCTTCCTCCCTTGAGCGACTGGCGCCCCTCTCCTCCCCCACTCCCATGGACGCGGCGGCGTGCTCCCCTCCGGTTGCAGACGGCGGTGGGTGACGGCACGGCAACGGCGGTGGCGGCGTAGTGATCGTGGCAGCGTGCGTGGTTCGTGGGAAGCTCGGGAAGAACGAGGGTTTCAAGCAGGTTTTTTGAAGATCGGCGGTGATCTGCCACGTTTCGGACGATTCTGAGGTAGGGTGATGATCTTTAGCTCGGCGTTTGTCTTCTCCGTCATTTCTAAGCCGAGGCGCAGTTGAGAGAGGGCTATTTTGAGCCGGAAAGGGAAAATCATGTTTCGGGACTTGAGTGGCCGATCTAGCATTTTAATCTATCATTTTCTAGTTTGTGGGCATCAAAAAATGCATTGGGGGCTTGGGAACAAGTTTCCCTTTTGTTTCCCCTTCACCCGGGGGTGAATGGGGCGTGGAATGGTGATTTTGGGGTTTTCTCGCCGTTCTCGATTTTCTGGAAGTCTGGCGGTCCTTCCAATGACCGCTACTTCCCGTGGGTGGTCTCCATGCGACCGTTTTGGCGTCCCATGTGTGGGTTGGGCCTGGCGGTCACACGATGAACCGCCAGAGCCCATGTGGCGGTCGATAGGCCGACCGCTAGCCGAGTTGGCCGGCGTGGCCTTCGAAGCGTTTTTGACCGTTGGAGGTTTTGGGGTCTGGCGGCCGTAGGTACGACTGCCTTATACCCATTGGCGGCCCTACATAGGACCATTTTCGCCTCTGCAACCCAGAGGATGGCGGTCTATACTGAGACCGCTACATCCTTGTGGCGGCCTAAAGCTAAACCGCTAGCCCTCGTGGCGGCCCAAAGGTGGACCGCCTGCGGTTTCGATTGGAGTTCATGTTTTAGCGATTTAACAGGTGACCGCTAGTCATCCTGGTGGCCCAGAAGGGGACCGTTAGCTACTGGTGGCGGTCCAATGGAGGACTACTAACCGTTTTGTTCTATCGGAGTTATGTTTTACCGATTCGAGTCCCGGGTGAGTGGACCTCGATCCGTGTGCTAACCCGTGGTCTGACTGATGCTGGGCATCATTTGGGGGCCACATGTTAGGGTTCCGTGGGGTCCCGGGAGATTGTGTTCTCTGCTTGTGTCACCGTGAGTCGGTGTCGGTACGAGGAGCGGTCCTTGTACTTTGTCCGGTTTGGACGTCGCTTTCCGTTGGCTAGAGAGTCTATACCTTCAGTGACCCTCCACTAGTCGTAACCTTCCGACACGCGTGTGGTCCCACCAGGGACTGGTGGCGAGGCTACTCGAGAGACGGTTTTAGGCTGGTTACCATGGGCCTCCTACTGTGGGGGCTCGAGTCCAGGCCGGGAGGACGAACCAGCAAGAGGGCCTGACGTAGCGCATTCAGTCAGTGTGTGCACACGTGGTCGGGGACTTTGGACGCGTGTTGACGAGCACGACCCCGACTAGACCCTTGTTAGTGTTACTTGTGAGTGTCTCAGTTTCCGCCTGGGGCGAGTAGGGAGACACGGCGGCGCGGTATAAGTCATCAGGGGATGCATCCGGCTGTGCTTCTGGTGGACGGTACTCTTGTCTTGTCTGGTAGTGACTCTTGAGTTTTGACGAGTTGTCTCGATTTTTGTGCCGTGCGTTCGGTACTAGATGTAGCTGAGCTTTTCCGTTTATTTATTCCTGGAGCTCCCGTTCTACGTCTTGTTAGTGGTAGCTTGTAGTTACTTTCCGCGCAGTTTCTCGATTTGCGAGGTGGGGACCAGATGATCCCTACTGAGCCTCTTATTTTAAGGCTCATTCCCTACGTGTTTTCCGTGTTTCAGGTGAGACAAGGCTTCAGGGGAGCGCTTCCGAGGCTCCACGTGGTTCAGGTGCCCAGGGTTAGTTGCCAGTTGCCAGGCCGGGGTATGCCCCTTGTAGTTGTACCTTTCTCTTTAGACTGTACTAGTTGTGGACTACTGTTATATTTTTAGACTGCTGTTATTTGGTGGACCATGTAATTTGCTTAATGTTAATTATTAATTTCCTGCTTATTCATATTAATTGTTTAGTTCTACAATTATCTTATATTCTTGTGTATCTGCACACCGTCCCTTTAACCCTTCCGAGTCTTCGGGCTCGTGGGTGGTGGTTCGGATAAACCTCAAGCTGGAGTGGCCAAACTCAACGACATCTCCCTCAGAGCACGCTCACGGCCACTTAACCACAAACAATCCTCGCCAGCCACCTGACCTCGCTATAAATTCCTCGAACACAGTAACACAGCAACACACCTGCCGGCAACCTTTACCCAACGCAGCACACTAGAGCCACCACCCACACAGGCACCTTCTCAAAGTAATACGGGGTGATCATAAAATCACCAGTAGGCAATTCTACCGTCAAATCACAAGATAACTAGGTCACCGGCTCCTCAATACTCAGCGTAAAATCCTCCGAAATAAACGAATGTGACGCGCCCGAATCAAACAAAACTCGAGCTGTGCAACCCAAAATCGTAACAGTACCTTCCACAAGCTGCGACGCCACTGCCTCTGCCCTAGTCATGTGTGTAATCTTGCCTCGAGACCTCTGGCTACCCACGCTCGCTGACTTGGGTAGTGGCGGATACTGCCCCTGATGCTGACGCTGCTGCTGCTAAGGGTACTGCTGCTGCCTCGAAGGACAGCCACGTGCCATATGCCCTGCCTGGTCACATCTGAAACAAATCACTAGCGACGTACACTACCTAAGCTGATGAGAACCGCCGCACCGGGGACACGACCCCCGCGAACCACTAACTGATCCCTGACGCTGATAAGGAATCGGTTGCTGAACACTGCCTGAAGATGCCTGCCACTGATCCTTGCGCTTCTTTCCAAAGTTCTTCTTAAAGAACTTCTTAAGCTTCGAGCCAAAACTCGCAGATCATGTCGCTGACGCCGCCGGCACTGATGCTCCCGAACTACCCGTCACATGCTGAAAGGTGCTCTACTGCTGGGTAGCCGCCTGCTGGCTACATCCTGACTGGGACTGCCCCTGATGTTTTAAGGTTGTGGTTTGAGGTGGCAGAGCAGGTGCTCTGATCGAGAGGTACGCTCGGACGAGCAGAGATTCTTCTCGGTGAGCTACTGTTTTGTCGAGCCTGATGTTCTTGTCGTGCTCTGTGGCATCAAAAATGACGTGTCGGTCCCAGTTATTCTTTCAGATTTTTAGGCAGGATTGGGTTGTGGTATCCCAGTAAATTTTTGCTCATGCGCTCTTGCGTGCGAATGGGTTATGTTCGCCCTGGATTTGGTTTGAGTTGTGAAGGTTCCGCGGTGAGTTTCGGGACTCGAGAATGAGCGTTGACGATTGCCGGTTATGGCTCATGTTGCGGCTCTTGGCGTGGCGTGCTGCAGTTCGAGGAATTGCAGCGGTGGTGCATCAGCAGATGCTGTGATTGTGTTCCGACGTGACACTCACCGAGTGTGTCAGAGGTGCTGACCTGATGTGGCGATGGTTTTCTTGGTGTTGGGTGGTGCTGTTCCCAGCATGTGCAAGGTTCGAGGTCAGGTATTGCGTGGAGATTTTCCGTTGGTCGGAGGTATGATCGGTTTCTCCTTTGGTTGGAGAGATTATGTTTGGCTAAGGTTCGTCGTCTTGCATTATGTGTCCGGATTGGTTGGCCTTCGTGTGCCATGAAGTCCGTGCCAGACGTGATCCGTGTTTTGGCAAGGTGGTTGTCTGCGAGAGTTGTGCCCATTTCTCTTGGTGTGTAAGGGTGCTGGCGCTGTTCCGAAAGGACGAGTGCTGGTAGGGCGGTGTTCGCATTCTTTGCCGGTGTTGGAACTTTTCGATGCGTGGCAGTTCGGAGCCTACAGTGTTGCGGAGGATTGCCAAATTTGGGAGTGAATCTGTGCTTGGGGTTCGAGGTAATGGAGCTTTCCTCACCCTATTTTCTGAAGTTGGCCAGCCGAGTTGTGGATTGTCGGGATGGGGAGTCCCGAGTTGCCGTGTTGGCTGTGCATGTGGATCAGAGTGCACAGCGGAAGCCTGGTGGGCCCATAACCCACAGGTTCAGGATCGTAGCGTTGGGTGCTACGGGCGAATTCCTGAGGTTGCGTTGAGCATTTGAGGATTGGTTCCTCGGTGTGAGACGTGTTGTTACCGTGCCATTGCTTGAGGCATTGTGGTTCATGGCACTGGCAATGTGGAGTGTTGGGGGAAAATGTTGGTAAGTGTGCCGCATGAGTACCCTGTTCATGTGATGAAAGCCGTGTCAGGCGTCGGTGTGACCCGGATGGGGTTGTTGAGGATATCGCCTGACGGAGGTCGAGGACGTGTTGGTCAGAGTCGATGGCTTGGTGCCCAACTTCTGTTGCAAGTCGTGTTCTCGGATGAGATCGTGTTCTAGAGGAAGTGATCTCTGAGAGATTTTGGGTTCCGGTTGGTAGCTGCGAGTGACTGGTAAGGCTAGTCTCGTAGTCGACCATGGTAAGATGTGTATTGTTGGGGGACCCGTATTCATTGATCGTGGTGTTGGCGACTAGGTTGCCGTAATTTTGGATGGCACTTTCCTCCCCTAGAGATGTGTGCCGTGGATTGCTCAGGTGGTGTCCCGTGGCTCTGTAGTGAGGGCGGAATCGGGATTGGTAGGTGTCCGTTCGGATTTATTGAGATATGATTCGATGAGATAGGACGGAAGAGTGACGCCTGTGTGTGGAGGTCCTTGATGGGACGTTGGTGTCGCAATGGTTATCCTTGGTCTGCGACCAGCATGGGATGGTTCCCCTGTAAGTCTGAGTCGAGTGAGGTGATGACCGAAGACACCATGATCTTGTCATTTGGTTTCATCGTACTCCCCCTGAGTGGGTCGAGTTGGCGCGATGATTGAGATCAGACACGGTGTCCGAGAGGAGTGCAGCTCAAGATGTGATAATTATCTGTGTGAGTCAGCGGATGGCCTGTCGTGAGTTGGATCGTGTCTGTTGGGCCGGCGAAGGTTTCCCGTTGATGTGTATCTGGCGACCAGTGGATGGCCTTTTCACAGACAGAAGATGCTGGTGGTTGCGCATCGTGACTGGCGAGAGCTGTGTGCAGGTAAGGCCTTTGGTGGTCGTTTCTGTGATGTGCCTTTCCGGATGGAATCTGGGCTTTGTTGAGATTTATCTTCTGACAGAGTTGGCACAGTGATATGTCTGGCTTCGCCTTGCTAGGTGTGAGCTGGTGGAGGCTCTGTATGGGTTGTTCCCTTGAGAAGGGTGTGCGACCAGTCAGCTGGTTGTGAAGCTGACATGTGATTTGTCTGCCGACCATAGGATGGATCGGTAGCTGTTTCTCGTGACGAGGGCTGTGTCTCCTCGGTAAACGAGATGGTGGCAGCGATGCCATGATTGGTTCTTCGCTGTAACTGAGGTGATGCCGGGCTGTGACCTTTTGTGTTGTGCCTGCTATGATGGCCGGTGTGCGCGGCGTGCGGAGCGAGTTGTCGTTCATGATCGTAGTTTGGCTGTGTCCCTCAGGATTGGTGCTTTTGTGAGAATCGAGGTTTTCTGTGCTGGGGCTCTGACACCGTTGTCAGTTGGCTAAGGTGTTCTTCCCCTGTGACTTGGGGCTAGTCCTGAATTTCGAGGATGAAATTTCTTTAAGGGGGGAGGGCTGTAATATCCCAGACCTTTCGGATCCTTCTTCTTGGGTCCCGAATTTATTTTCTCGAAGAATGTGTTCTCATTTTTTTAGGAGTTATCTTTCGGACATTTTTTGGGTTCAGATTCGTGCGTTTCGGATCAGTTTCGGAGGTCCCAGAACGTGTTCCGTGACTTTAGCGTGTTTTCTTTGGCAAACCTACGGAACCCCGTAGCGGGCGAACCGAGTCGTTCACCTACTCCGGGACTGTACCATGGCGATCAGTGTGTTCCGAGGATCGCGGTGGTATGTTTTTCTATTTTTTCGTATTTTTTGAAAAATCTAGATTTTCTATAAAACCCCCATTTTTTTCTTTTTCTTTTCTCTTTTCTCTTTCTTCTTCTTCCTGCTTCTTCCTCCCGTGAGCGACCGACGCCCCTCTCCTCCCCCTCTCCCGTGGACGCGGCGGTGTGCTCTGTAACGACCCGAGAATCCGATTATCGGGGAGGCCCGATAACCCGAGACTCGCACCGCCGCCCACGAGCCGGGAGGGCTCGGAAGGGCTAAAAGGAGTGTGGAGGCACAAAGAAATATGAAATAAAGCAGGACAACTCAACAATTAACAGAAATAAATAAACAACTACAACAGAGTCCAGCCCAACAGAAAGTACAGTCTAAAGCAGTAAAGCGTACCACATGCCAAGTGAACACTCGGCCCGGCAAGCTGGCAACTGAGAACCACCGCTCCGCACCCTCGAACCACGAGGAACAGCTACTGATCCATCCAATGGTCAGCAGACAAATGGCACATCAGCTTTACAACCAGCTGACAGGTCGCACACCCTTCTCAAGGGGACAACCAATACAGAGCCTCCACCAGCTCAAGCAGTCCTCTCCGCAGACCGCAATCAGAACATCGGCTCAGCACCAAGAAACACCTCACACATGGCAAGCCGGAAGCCGGACACAACACTATGCCAACTCTTGTCAGAAGACAAATTTCGACAAAGCCCAGATCCCGTCCGGGAAGGCACATTACCGAAACGACCACCAAAGGTCTCACTGGCACACGGCTCTCGCCACGCTCGAGCCCCAACAACCAGCATCTTCTGTCTCTGAAAAGACCATCCACTGGTCACTAACTGCTCGCCAACTCGACCCTCTCGGGGAGCACGACGAAACCAAATGACAGAACATGGCGTCTTCAGTCATCACCTCACGGGACTCAGACTTATAGGGAACCACCCCATGCTAGTCACCCAACCAGGGATAACCTTTGCGACACCAACGTCCTATCAAGGACCATCCTCCGACGCCCACCTCACAAAAGGCCTCCGCCCACAGGCGTCACTCATCCATCTGGTCTCATCAAATCCTTCGATCAATCCAAGTGGACACCTGCCAATCCCGATTCCGCCCTTACCACAGAGCCATGGGACACCACCTGAACAGTGCTCACGGGTCCCTAAGCAATAACCATCTCACCGTCACAATCCGACAAGACCGAAGAACCAACAGACACTGCTGTGGTCGGTCACACGGTTAGGCTCATCAGCCACTCATAGCCGCCAACCGGGACCCATAGCCTGCCAGAGACACATCCTCAAAGCACGATCTCAACCGAGGACACGATTGGGAACACAAGTCGGGCGCCAAGCCACCGACTCTGACCAACACGTCCTCGACCTTCGTCAGGCGACATCCTCAACAACCTCACCCAGGTCCAACACCGACGCCTGACTCGGCTTCCTTCACAGGAACATGGTACTCATGCGGCGCACTAGCCAGCACTTTTCCCAACACTCCAACTTGCCAGTGCCAACAACCATAATACCTCGAGCAACGGCATGGCAACAACACGTTTCACACAGAGGAACCAATCCTCCAATGCTCAACGCAAACTCAAGAATCCGCCCGTAGCAACCAACACTACGATCCTGAACCAATGGGTTATGGGCCCACCATGCTTCCGCTGCGCACTCAAATCCGCGAGCACAGCCGAGAAAGCAAACATCGCCCAACCAGCACTCGTCCTTCCGGAATAGCACCGGCACCCTCACATGACAAGGGAATGGGCACAACTTCTCACAGGCAACCGCCCTGCCAAGACGAGGAGCACGTCTCGCACGGACTTCATGGCACACAAGGCTAACCAATCCGAACACACAATGCAAGACAACGATCCTTAGCCCAACGCAATCTCTCCAACCAAAGGAGAACCCAGCGCACTTCCGACCAACGGAAGAACTCCACGCTCGACCTGACCTCGAACCTCACGCACGCTGGAAACAGCACCATCCAGCACCAAGGAAAACCATCGCTTCCATCAGGTCAGCGCCTCCGACACACTCGATGAGTGTCACGTCGGACCACCATCACAACATCTCTCGATGCACCACTGCTGCAATTCCTCGAACTGCAACACACCACGCCAAGAGCCGCAACACGAGCCATAACCGACAACCGCCGATGCTCACCCTCGAGTCCCGAAACTCACCGCGGAGCCTTCACATCTCAAGCCAACTCCAGGGCGAACACAACCCATTCGCACACAAGAGCGCAGGAGCAAGACTTACTGGGACACCACAACCCAATCCTGCCTCGAAATCCATAAAACAATCGGGACCAACACGTCATTTCTGACGCCACAGAGCACGACAAGGACATCAGGCTCGATGAAACGGCAGCTCACCGAGAAGATCCTCCGCTCACCCGAGCACACTTCTCGATCAGAACACCCACTCTGCCACCTTAAACCACAACCTGAACACCTCAGGGGTTGGACAAACCTCAAGCTGGAGTGACCAAAAACCGACAGCAGCTCCCTCAGAGCACGCTCACGGCCACTTAACCAAGAACAGTCCGCACCAGCCACCTGACCACGCTGCAGGTTCCTCGAACGCAGCACCGCGAGCTCACGCCTGCCAGCAACCTCTGCCCAACGCAGCACAACCAGGGCCACCACCGATGAGGGAGAAAACTCTCGACCTCGATCCTTAGATCCCATGCTGACACGAAAGCCGCGGACAACAATCACCTTCACAGCGCCGCACAGCGCACCCAAGCTCTCAAGCGAGAAACAAGGCGGAAAAACAAGCACAAAACCCTATGCCAGCTGCCGACTGTACTGGACCTTACGGACTCTGATCACTGCAATATCTCGAATTCCTATGTACGTCCACAACCACCGCTCTGATACCAGCTGTAACGACCCGAGAATCCGATTACCGGGAAGGCCCGATAACCCGAGACTCGCACCGCCGCCCACGAGCCGGGAGGGCTTGGAAGGGCTAAAAGGAGTGTGGAGGCACAAAGAGATAGGAAATAAAGCAGGACAACCAACAACAACAAGCTGAAAGAAAGAATCACAAGGCTGTGACGCGCCAGCCCTGGTGTGTCACATGCTCCCCTCCGGCTGCAGACGGTGGTGGGTGACGGCGCGGCGACGGTGGTGGCGGCGTGGTGATCGTGGTGGCGTGCGTGGTTCGTGGGAAGCTCAGGAAGAACGAGGGTTTCGCGGCGTTTTCTTCGCGGAGCAGTGTCCGCGACGCGTAGAATCTTCGGTGGAGGTAGGGAGATGGACCCTCAGCTCGTGTATTTCATTTTCCGCAGATTTGGTAGCCTGTGGCAAGCCGAGCGTGGGTTTATTGTCGTTTTGGGGAAAAACTATGATTTTGGAGTGTGAGCCCGATCTAGCGTTTTAACGCGTTAATCGGTGGTTTGAGGGCATCATTGAATGCCTAGGGGCTTGGGGAAGGATTTCTACTTTGTTTCCCCATCACCCGGGGGTGATTGGGGCGTGGAATGGTTTCCCGCCATTTTCCCGTCATTTCGAGTTCGGGAGGCCTTGGCGGTCGTTCCAGAGACCGCTAAGGGAGCCAAGCGGACCAAGGGTAGACCGCTAGGGGTCTCCCTGTGTCGGTTCAAGGCTGGCGGTCACGCGATAGACCGCCAGGGTCCTTGACGGTCCAGAGGTAGACCGCTAGGACCGCTCGAGTTCGTGTATTCAGGGGGTTTAGCGGTCCAGAGGTAGCCCGCTAGCTAGTACCTTGCGGTCCAAGGGTAGACCGCTAGGGCTCCGTGATTTCAGTATGTAGCGGTTCAGTGTTAGACCGCTAGCCGTTCTTTGGCCGTCCAAGTGTAGACCCCTAGGCCTCGTGGCGGCCTTGGGTTAGACCGTTAGGAGTTTTCCATGCTCGCAATGTCGGGTTTGCGTTGTGTTGGTCTCTGGTCGACCTGGTGGTGATCCAGTGGTTGACCTTCGGCCTCGTGAGTGTTCCGAACACCCCGTGAGTTCCGTGTCCGTGTTTCTGGTGTGTCTGGAGGTTCAGTGTTACCTCGATTAGCGTGTCCGTAGGTGTGTGTGTGTTTTAGGCTTTGTGTTATGCTTCATCGAGTCACCGTGTATCGGTGTGTGTGCGGTGGGGTCTCCCCCACATGTTGTGAGTTCCCTGGAAGATGATTCCCGAGTGGGCCATGTGTTTGGCCTTGGACTGTGAGTCCAATCACCCAGCCTGGGGCTGGAGGTCCCTTGAGTTCCCTTTTTGAGGGGATGGCCTCGGCGGCTCGTGAGCTGCCTCGGTATTCGTGCTACCGTGGTTTAGACCTAGGGATTAGACTAGATTAACGGCATTGTACCGTTGTGTACGACGGTCTTGACCCCGAGTCTCGTGTCTCAAGGACCGTTGGATTTAGTGAGTCTAGTGGACTATCCAGAGTCCAATGACTCGGTGCCACTTGGTCCTTCGTGACTTCCGCGCAGGGTGCGTACGTGTTTCTCAAAGTTTCTCCTTGGAGAGTGGTCACATCAGTGACTCTCCACTAGTCGTAACCTTCCGACACGCGAGTGGTCCCACTAGGGAGTGGTGGCGAGGCTACCCCCGAGAGACGATTTTTAGACTGGTTACCGTCGGGCCCACGTTTGACGCCAGAGTCCGACTGAGGGGAAAACCAGTCAGAGAGCCAGACCTAAGACGCATGGTCTGAGTGTGCACACGTGGTTGGGGGCAGTTGGACCCGCGCTGACGAGCGCCACCCCAGCTAGTTCTTATTTTGTGGTTACTAGTACGGTGTCCCCGTTCCACCAGGGGTCGAGGGGACACCTGAGGCACGGTCTAAGACGTCAGTGGATGCATCCGGCCTTGCTTCTAGTGGGCTGGTACTCCTGTCACGTGAGACGTGACTCTCATGTTCTGGTTCTGTTTCCCGTCTGCGAGACGTGGTTTTCTGGACCGTCCGGTGTTTTTGAGGTAGTGGCCAGGGTGCTAGTAGCTTTACCAAGGTTGCGTCTTGTTGTGCGGTGCCCGCGACCAGGTGGTCGGGGTTGCACCTTGGATAGCGTGTCCAAGTTGACCTTGTCCTGGGAGACAGGCCTCTACGGCGGAGTTGCCGTGGGTTTTACCTCGGTGAGTGGTGTTAGTGTGGTCCGATTCCCGACTGTGAGATCAGGATTTCTCTTTCTGCTTGACCGGTACAGTAGGAGTAGTTGTAGTGCCGGATTTTGACCGGCCACCGTGTTTACTATTTCTGCTGCTACTGTTGTTCTTGTAGTACTGCTTTCCATGCCGCCATTGTTCTCAGTTGGGGTTCCGCATGATCCCTACTGAGCCAGTGACAGGAGGCTCACCCCTGCGTTTTAGGTGAGGCGGTTCGTCCTCGAGGTTCGAGGATGCTGTTCAGAGGTTCTTAGTTACCAGTTCGCCGGGCCGAGTGTTCACTTGGCATGTGGTACGTTTTACTACTTTAGACTGTACTTTCTGTTGGACTGGGCTCTATTGTAGTAGTTGTTTATTTATTTCTGTTAATTGTTGAATTATCATATTTTATTTCCTATTTCTTTGTACCTCCACACTCCTTTTAGCCCATCCGAGCCCTCCCGACTCGTGAGCGGCGGGCCAAGATTCGAATGGTATCGGGCCTTCCCGGTATTCGGATCTTGGGTCGTTACAGGAAAAGAGGTGCATACCCTGTGACGACCCGGATCCCGGATATACCCGATAGGACTATCGAGCAGACCCGATACCACTTGGAACCCGTGAAGCCTCCCAAGAGCTGTAAAGCTCCGAAGGGAAAAAGAATTGTCGTGTAGTACATTGAAGCCACATAGATATAACAGTAAGCAATTAAAATTCATTAGATCGGTTTGCTAAAGTAGCAGAAATAAAATTATTTTTTAATTACCAGTTTACATTCAACAATTATACCAGAGTCCAGTCCAAAGGAAAGACAAGCAGTACAGTCGACAAAAAAGAAAGACGTACACTGAGGTCGGGGGAAGCCCGACGCAGGTACCGCTGGCAGCTACGGACACGCCACACCAGGAACCGCTAAGGAAGCAGAGACGACCACACCTGAAAAGCAGGGGTGAGCCTCGTGTCACTGGCTCAGTAGGGGTCACGCGGATCCCCACTAAAAAACACGCAGTAACACGGAACAACAAAACAACAGTAGTAACAAAGCAAGAAAACTACCACTAGGAAGCTGTAAAAGAAAACCGGAACGGAAGGAGTAGGAACAGCTAAAAGAAAAGGGAAAAGCCGTACCAAGCAAAACACGGTTGCCGAACTAACCTCAGCTCCCTATGCTACTCCAACAGCAGCAGAAGTGTGAACCCTGAACTCGAAAGGTCAGGAGTTACCGATCTGTCGATCAGCACGAGGCCCAAGACAAAGGCCTACGAGACCAGACACACAAGCTTAGGAAAAGATCTAGACCGACAACAGACTCCCTAACGCATACACGACTCGATTATCTTGCACGCTTCCCTAGACACGACCACATACACGACTACAACATCGTGTACACAACACAACACTGACCTTGGGAAAGACAACGAGATGGCTAACCCGGAAATGTCACGACGTACTAGAAACACGAGAGTCACGTGTCACGTGACGGAAGTACCCCCTCACTAGAAGAACAGCCAGCTGCGTCCACTGACGTCTTATGCTGTGCCTACAAGTGTCTCACCTACGATGCCGCCTGAAGCACGACAGAGACTAAGACACGCTCAGAACCAGAACAGGACTACAGTCGCGAGTGACTAGACAAGGTAACGCCCGTCAGTGTTAGTCCAACGCCCCTGACCACGTGTGCACACACCGACTCTTGCTGGAGAGCCAGGCCTCTAGCTAGTTTTCCCCACCCAGCAAGACGCTACTGTACTGCGGGGGCCCACGGAAACTAGCTTAAAAACCATATATCGGGAACTGCCCCGCCACATGGCCCGACACGCCGTAACGTGTCGTAAGGCTACGACTAGTGGAGGCTCACTAGACACGGAACTCCAAAGCACGAGTGCCGAAGTACATACAGGCAAGGAAGCACTGTCATACGTACTACAAAGCACCAAGGCAGCAAGACAACTACCGACAGACTCAGGACAGGGTAACTAGACCTATCAACGCAACGATCCTTGAGTCTCACGACTCAGAGTCAAGATCGTCGTACAAAGCGGAACAAACTGCCAATCGGTCTAATCCTAAGTCAAAGAAACTATGCAACCGCGTAAAATGACACACGGAGACCTGAGGGATCAACAAGACCCTCAGTACACTTGGACACGTATACCGAGGTAAGACGATACCTCGGGGCATCCAGAACCATGTTTCGGATTGGACGAAACCGTCGAGACACACACAAGGTTACCTGTCAACCACTGGGTCACCCCGGGTTGACCGGAACCAAACAACAACTCTGAAGCGATACAAAGGCACTCCTGGCTACCTGACTACGGTTGTAGCCCTCATAGGGTGTCAAAAGACATCCACGAGACGATAGGCAAACCACGAGGTCAAGCCAAGATAATCAGAAGCCAAAACATCGGGAAATGGCACTCAGAAATTAAGCAGAGGAACATACGCTGGCGGTCATAGAATGGGCCGCTAGGTGACTGTAGCGGTCAAGGATTAGGCCGCAAAACCAATCAACCCTGAACCGACCTATTCGAACAAACCACCAAATCGGTCTAATATAGACGCGCCACACGGACTAGGCGGTCCAAGAGACAACCGCCACACTAACCGCCCTAAAACATTGACCTAAGTCAAACGACTCGCAGCGGCCTAAGGAAGGCGTGCTACAGCGAAGAAACGCATGAAGGTTGGACCGCCAAGGCCAACCGACTTAAATCTTGACTAGGTCTAAAATCACGGTAACACGAATACCGAGGTAGACCACAAGCCACCGAGACCATCCCTTCAAGACGGGAACTCGAGGGAGGCCACACACATGCGGGGAAACCCCACCGCACTCACACCGATACACGGTGACTCGATCGAGCGTAACACAAAGCCCGAGATACACACATCTACGGGCACGCCAATTGAAGTAGCACGGCACTTCCCGACACCCCAGAAATATGGACACGGAACTCACAGGGTGTCCGGGACACTCACGAGACCATAGGTCGGTCATTGGGTCTGAACGGGACCGACCAGGACTCAAAACAAGCGAAAACACAGCATTCCGGTCGACCTGAACCCTGGGGTCGGTCGACCTGACTGGGTCGGTCGACCGACCCAGGTGGTCCGGTCGACCGGACCAACACGGTGGTCACCCGCCCGCTGCGAACACCGGCCGGTCGACCGGCCAGCCCGTGGCGGTCGACCGGCTACGGCAGAAAACCGGCGGATCGAGCCCTAAAGCCCGAATCCACTCCCCGTTCGATCCCGATCGAAGGGGAAATAGTCATAATGGACAAAAACAACCTTCCACAGGCCGGAAGGGACACATGCAACGGCTTAATCGCAAGAAACGACGAGAAACATGCGATTCCAATGAATCGACCCTAAATGAGTCACCGGGGTTCCCGGACTCGTACCAGCCCCAAATGACAACCAAACGACACGAAATTAGCAAATCTGGAACGCTGGCGTTCTAGGGGTTCGATTGATGCTAACTGATCTAAAAATCGTCGCCGTTTTTTGGCGAACCCTGCGACCACCCCAAAAGCATGATTTTATCGAAACTGAGCAAAACCCGCTCAAACTTGCACCAAACGACGTGAAATTACAGGGAAAACGTAGAGGAGAAGTAGGGCTTCCGTCTCCCTACCTCCACCGAAGAAACCGTGCGCCGAAAATGCCAAAACACGAACCGCGCCGATCTCGGAATCCACCGAGGGATCACGCCTCGCCACGCTCAAACCGTCGCCCCATCCCGCTGCCCGATCACTCCATCGCGTCCTCGCCTCGGCCAGCTCTCCACGGTCGCGCGCCCCACGTCGAATGGCCCCGAGACGAGAGAGAACGAGAGAGAGAAAGAGATGAGAGAAATGAGGGAGGAGAGAGGTGGGAAAGAAATAAATAGAAAGGAAATTGGTAAATTTTACTAATTTTCAAAAATTTGATAATTAGTCCGAAAATCCATAAATTTAGAAAAATATAAAAAATATTCGAAACGATCCTCGGGAAGAGTGCATCGCAACTGCGGCGTCCACGAGTCGATGAACTGAGAAATAAACTCATCGTAGGGTTCCGTAACTAGTACGAGAGAAAAATCCACACGGATCGTTAAACTCAACTCGGGACCCATAAAAGTGATTTGAAACTCTCCGAAAAGGATCCCGAAAGACCTAATAAGAATCCAATAAAGATCTAGGGCATTACATACCCTGTGTGCTGTGTGGCTCTTCGGTGGCGTCGTTGTTGAGGAGAGGAAAAGCGCCGGGACGGCTACTAATGCGATGGTGGGGGAGGTGAAAGGAGCTGCTATCCCTGTCTTTCGTTTGTTTTACCAAAACGCCCCCTCGTCGCCACGGTTGAAGCCACTTGTTGGACGGCCGGAGAAGAGAGAAGCCGTGCCGGGGAAAGCATCCCTCCCTTGTATCTACCCAATAACTGGAGAGACGGTGGGAGGGAGAGGAAGGTGGAGGGGGGTCTTGTCGTGGGTGCTTTTAAAAAAAAATAATTCAGACTTATTTTTTTTTAGGAAGATTTATATGGGATGATATTCTCTCCTTAAAATTTAAGAAATGAATACCAAACGGGGGTAGAAGGCCTCTTATTCTTTTTTTTAAAAATTTGAGAAAAAAAAGAAAGAAAAAATAGTAACCAAACACCCTATAAAATTTTGTTGAGCCTGTTCGCGAGTTATTAGTCGAATGTATCTGTTACTAGATCTGCACCCCTAGACATGAAAGAGAGCTTTTATGAGTTTTGATCATTAATTTAATTAACTGATGATGGTTGTGAACATATATAAGTTGGCTTTTGTTGTGGATTTATGAACAATATCATATAGCAATGAAGAACAACTGATAAATAATTAATGGATTCTATTATTTGCGGCCGCCGCCCATAATTAGTTTCTCTCTCTCCCCGTCTCCATCTTCCTTTTTACATTGTTTTCTCTTCTTTGGACCGAGTCCTCTTGCTCCTCGTGTCATCCTCTAATGAAGGATAGGAGGATGCCTTGGCTTCAAATGTTAGGCTAATTGACCACCTGTCCATTCTTCGTCCAATATGGAGAACGACAGAAAGCAGCCCACGCCCACGAGGGAAAGAAACCCCCGTGAATTTGTGGACGCATGCATCTCAACAATTTCTTGCAGGTGAGAACTAATTAAATTAATTAACCCAATATTTCTCCCCTACGTGGGAGAAAGGTCCTATGTTAGGAGTATTATTGATCTTCCCATAACTATATATTCCAGACGGCAAACTGTACGTCTTTTATTCATATATACGAGAGTAGACTGCCGTGCGATCGAAGTATTTCTATCATTTCAAGTTTTGCTCGTCTCCAAGAAGGCAAGAACGTACACAAAAAATGCACTATTTAGATGGGGGCATTTTGAGAAGGCGTCACCGTGCGTAGTTCGTCCTCTTCTTCTTGATAGACTTCGTAGAATGGAAACGACATCGACCCACCTCAAAATATAGACAGGAGCATTAATTACTGACGTGCGCGTGGGAAGGGAATATCAGAAGTGTGCTGGTGTGGTAGGGGGGGGGTGGGATCCCTGTCAAAGAGTTCTAGAGGGATATCACCGAGTTATTATCCTTTAAACCTTGCGTACATATTGGGAACGGGAATAGTCAATCGAGTTCTTTACCATTTGGATGCTAGAGAAAAAGCGTTCTACGAGTTACATACATAGATCTCTAATGGTGGGCAATCCCACCTCACCGTTGGTTCCGCCTCCCTCCGCTGTCTCTCTCCTTCTCCCCCTAACTCGTCGCCGATGGCCCTCCCCCTCTCCGGCACCTCACCTCACCGCTGGCCCTCCCACCCCCGCCGTCTCAACCTCCCTCTCCTCCCCCCCACCGCCGGCGCCCTCCTTGTTGTTCCGCCCCCCACCCCTCACCCTCGTCTCCTCACAGAGGCCCCCACCTCATCGCCGGTGCCCCCTCCCCCTCTCTCTCCACCTCACCGTCGGTGCCTCCTTCCCCATCATCTCCCTCCCTCTCCCCCACCCTCTCTGTGCAACTATGTTACTCTCTCTGTGTGTGTGAGAGAGAGAGGATGTAGGAGGTCTCCCTCTTGAGAGAGAGAGAGAGAGAGAGAGAGAGAGAGAGAGAGGATGCAGGAGGTCCCCCTTCCACCTCCAGCCATGCCCCCACCCCCTGCCATCACTGGCCAAGTCTCCACCCCCCTGCCACCTCCGGCCAAGCCCCCCCACCCTCTTGAACTGCAAATTCGTGTTGCCCCCCACCTCCCCTGCCTCCTCCAGCCACCCCCCCCCCACCTTTAGCCAAGCCCTCACCCCCCTTCCCACCATCAGTCAAGCCCCCACCCCCTGCCATCGCAGGCCAAGCCCCCCCCCCCCACCCTCTTGATCTGTAGATCCGCGTTGCCCCCCACCTCTGATCAAGTCCCTCCACCCTCTCGATCTGCAGATTCACGCTACCCCCCACCTCTGGCCAACCCCCCACCCTCCTGCCACCTTCGGCCAACCCCCCACCCTCTCTATGCAGCCCCCCCCCCCCCCCCCACTCCCCTTACACAGACTCACCCTCTTTGCTACATAGGCCACCCTCCCACACACACGTCCGGTGAGCCCCCTCCCCTCTCTACAGCTCTGCCCCCCACCACCGCCGACTAGCGTTTTGTCAGAGAGAGAGAGAGAGAGAGAGAGAGATGGGGGAGAGGGAGAAGATAATCAGAGTTATTTTTATTTTTTTATTAATTAAGAGTAGATTATATATTTTACTCTGTAACTTACACTTAACTCGACTTAAACACACCTGAGTTACAGGATATAACTGTGACGTTACCCATATTTTATGAATATTCATGATAATATGTCTAAACGTGAAATATATTTGTGAAATATATTTGATAAAATTAAATTTTATAGAGATATATATATATAAAAATCAAAAAAAAATAGTCAAACCGTGTCGAGGCCTCCCCATCTATTATTATCTCCTGTATTTTCTTTGGCTGACATTGACCGGTCACACACATGATGGACATCACCACTAACATATGTATAATATATATATATATACACGATGAACAACACGTCTCATTCAAAAGGTGAGGAGAGCAAACATTACAAAACGGAAGAACGAGGCACTGGCTTGAACGAAACATCTCTAGAGAGAAAGTCCCCATGCATGGAGTTTCCCTTCATCCCTAGATTAGCTATTGCTTTCGTTTGGGCGTGCCATGTCGATCCCCCAACCCCCTCAAGCAGGACGACGACGTGTGTGTGTGTGTGTGCTTCTCTTGCCAAATATATAATTAATATCCTTGTAAGAAGGGCAAGGAAGCAGACTCCTTCTCACCCTTAAGTAAACAATTAAGTATGGCATATATATATATATATATGTATATATATATTAACACTGTAAGAGGCAACAAATAAATAATGAGTCAATAATTTGAATAAAAAATCATCCAACATATATTAACTATAGTAATTTTCTATATATCAAATATCAGAACGACTGTACGAGACAAGAAATAAATAATGCATTCTTTGTAATCATGTCCTTGGTCAACCTCTCCGTATCTCTTTTAATGGCATGCCATGACATGGCATGTGGGTGATGTTATGCCGTGAGTTCTATGCATATTATTGTCGTGGTGGGGACGAGCGGGCAGCCAGAGAGGGGGGGCATGATGATATGTGGCGGCTGCTTAATTTATCGCTTAATCTTCAGGGAATCATATCGCCCACGAGAAAAAAGAGAAGCGCATGGAATGAGGAAAAATAAAAGAGGGAACACCACAGGTGATGGTAGGGTAGTGGGTTGGTGTTGGCCCATATCAACATTTGTCAAATCGATCTGATGTAAGATGTATTATTAGTATTGGATCGTATCAGTCATAAATTGATACGATCGATTTATTATATGTAATTAATATATAATTTATATTTTTAATTATCATATATATTATTTTATATCAAATATAATTTTATAAGTTGTTTGATTAAGAGTCTTTACTTTAGGTTTGAAACATATTAATAGCACTATTTTTTTTTAATTTTTTCATTGTTCTTTAAGAAAAATAAATCAAAAAATACATGATGTTTATGAGATTTAAATCCTTTACCTCACATACAATTAACACACATACTAATCACTAAGTCACATATAATATTTTATTATATTTTTAAATAATATATATTTATTAAATATTTTTTAATCTTGACATCTTATGATACATAACGGCACCATATGGTACTATATTGTACCAACAGAAAATCGATACGACCCGATCAATAAACCTTGGCCCATATTATCTCCCACCTCTTTTCAAATCTCTTTTTCTTCTTTTCGTCCTTAAGTGAGTTGATTGTGTAGATAGGTTCCTTAAAAATTTGTTGAACCTAAAAATTTGTTTGCAAGGGGAGTAATATTTTCTATACACAATCTGAATCTAATGATCCACATTATAAGACGATGAAATTTAGACTAAAAATCCTTTAATAAGAAGTACAAAATTAAAGATATGGACTCTTCATCTCTTTGTTACGAGATTTTTTTTTTTTGTAATCTCCAAACTCTTGTCATCTCCTCTGGACTAATGGGATTTGGAACTCAAGATATGTCTTGGTCGTTCACCCACCTCCCACACACCCCGAAGAGATCATGAGTTCGATCTTTTTTCCCAGTGTGCGGATTTGGATCTCCCATATTCTCGAACATCATTTGCGCCACCATGTGCCTACTCTGCAAAAAAAATTATGCACATTATCCGCGCCCTCATATCCGACCTCAATTAATTGAGATAAGGCTCTGATGACGATAATGATCCGCGCCCTCATGGCCTCTAAGTTTTAATCTCTCGTCCTTGATGTCTCCTCCACAATTCTTCAAACAAACATATTCTTCAAACAAACACGGCCTTAGTGTGTAACAAATATTACTATTATAGGAACACAAAGGATCAGACGTAATTTGGACGTGTGCTTGGTCCACGTCTCTGCAAAGTGAGACTCAATCGTATCACACTTCGGAGGGATTTCTTTGAGGTAAACACCGTTCAAAAAGTAACATGTCCGACTAAGAAACTCGCAAACCAAATTACCTTTATATAATGGGCTGACCACACTAACTGCCAAATAACTTGCTATTAACTAAGGGATGTGTCACTTGGTCCAAATCCTTTATCATTTGAATGGATAGTTATATTCTACAAATCTATCATATTCTATTAATATAATGTCTGTGTCTTTATAGGCATATATACCCCATAATAAATATATATTCCAACATATATAATTCTACGTACCATCATTTCTTATTTGTTTATCTTAACATTAGATTGATTAATATAGAAAAAAATGATCTACCTCTGGAGAGAGAGAAAATGACAGCTCATTAATTCTTCTGATCGACAGCCCATAAAGTTTATCTGGCCCAGAAAGTGATGGCCCGTTAACACACTCAGGGCCCGTCTACCGAAAGCCCATACGCTAGGACCCAAAAAGCACTGCCTAGTTTCGGGACGGGCACTCATGAAAAGGACTCCTTAAGCTCGGGAGAAGGCCCCACTTAGTCGTAACCTTGAGCGACTGAAAAGTTGCCTAGGGAGCGTCCTCGAGAAAGCGTTGGGATAAATACAACGCTCGGTAACCTCGGCTCTCTAAAGAGGCGATTCTTATCTAGAGGTAGACAATCTCACACCCGAAACCCTCGTTGGGCCCCCAAAGGAGACCTATCTGGACCAAGCACCTATTCGATATAACCGCTGGTGAATTTTTTGCGAGCAGATTAAGCCAAAAGACGCAGAGGGATAAAGGTAGGGGGATGAGTCCTAGTTACACCGATAAGAGTCCTTATCTTTGTAATACCTCCCCTCCCTCCGTCCTCCGTAGAACTAGAAAGGGAGTTCGTAGCTATTTAATCCCAGAGACCTCCCTCCTCGAGGATCATCAGATATTATCTATCTCTAACCCTCAATTGGTAAAGAGTGATCCCGTATTCTCAAACCCTTCATCCCCTCTTCTTCTTTAGCTCTTGCCCGTCACTGACTCAAGTATCAGATACTTTTCCCTGGATCCCCATCTCAATCCCCCTTATCTTTGATCTTCCTTATAGACTCACTCTTTGGGAGTCTTTGGCGTGATTATCTCGTATGTTTCCCTCCAACATATGACGATTTGCAACAGCGTATGAGATCGAGCCCCTTCAACCTCCATTTAATCTTTTAATGCACTCAAAATGAAGATACGTACCCTCAAAATTTTGTATGTTATATTATCACCATAATGTACTCCTTGATTCTGACATTATTGGAATCAAACACTATTTTGATATATGGAAGTACTGCACTTGGATTCCTACGAAAGGTGTCAATGTGGCTCATGCTCTTGCTGTCGATGTGCTTTGAAAACGACACCGAACCACCACAAGGCGGTCGACAAGGAAGTTTGTCGCGCGGATGGAACGGGGAATTAGAAGTCTCTGAGGTGGGAAGAGTGGGTGGGCACCTTCCAAGGAGTGCTTGTGGGGGGTGGTTGTCTTCTTTTCAGCCCTCCCACTTCTCCATCACTACTCACGGGCTTTTCAGCCCTATTCTTTTCTCTTGTCGTCTTCTTGAAGAGGTTCCTTTCTTCACGGTTGGTTGGTTCATGGGCTCCCACGTCATTCCTCTTGAGTCTATGATACAAAGGGAGGGAAAGAAGACAGAGAAAAATGATAATAATAATAATAATAGAAGTAGAAAGAAGGAAGATAAGGCATGCATGTTTCATTGATGAACACGTTGCTCTCTTTGAGAAGGTTCAGCCAAGTTTCCTAACAGCACCCCTCGGCCCACGGCGAGAGACATTGGCAGGCTGACTTGATGCCACATTGACGTGTTGACCTCTCTCTCTCTCTCTCTCTCTCTCTCTCTCAAGGGACTTCACAGCGAAAGACTTGAGGTTCACTTGGAAGCAACTGCAATGCATTATGTATTAATATATAAAAATATCATCAATGAAATCTTAAACAAAAAACTGTGTTTCAATTTAACTTATTGAATAATTTTAATTATAATTCTTATAACTTCTCTCAACACAGCAAAATCGTGGAGTCATGAGATCGATCGCCCCTCGTGGACAGGACACCAGCAGGGGGATATCGATATGTACCGTGAATATCGATCCGGTATGATACGGGCTTTGATCTTGCGCCAGTGGGTTTTACTCTACTCTTCCATCTCAAAACAAAAAAAGAGTCTTTCATTTTGAGCTTTTATTATTAAAAATGTGCTAAGCAAGTCTTTAATTTTATGATATCACATCGACTGACTCGAGATGTGGGGAGTCATGAATTCGATCCGACCAAGGTTCGGGGCCGGGCCAAGTCAGCAATCCCTAAAATAAACGTGTAGAAGTTGTCTAAAGATTTTCCCGTACGCAATGATGGCCGTTGTTAGGTCTTGTAGACGACTGTTATAATATTTTTTTAAACCATGTTGCTTATTTAAAACGCCAGAGGATTCTTTAATTAAATACACAATAATTAATTAAGCATGGTCAGGTGACACGGGGGTGGTGGACAGGACAGGAGTGTGTGATGCCGAATCTCACATCTAATTACAATAATTTTATTCTTCTTGTCTCTTAATAATTATTGTGCACGCAGTATCGGCCGGGCTCAGCATGCTGTGTTAGAATAATATTGCTGTGTCAAGCTTGTCAATTAGCACTGATTATAATATATAATCGGGCGACAGCTGGCACCAACTGTGTGTAATCCCCGCACATAGAATAATTATGATAAGTATCACTGTTAATTAAGAACAAAGCAAAATAATATCTAATGATGCCCACTTGCACAAGAAGGCAGGTGATGGATGGTCCAGGACGGGACACATCGGGGTCCCCTACGTACCTTCTGATTAAATTGGTGTTAACGGGGGTTATCAACGTGGAATGCAAAGAGTAGTCAATGCACTAACGCATGAGGCATTTTATTTTTATATATATATATATATGTGTGTGTGTGTGTGTGTGTGTGTGTGTGTGTGTGTTGACGAGATCTACATCTGGTTAGTGGCATAAGCACATCTATATATGGGGCTACAAGTTGGACATATGTTTTTAATGTAATCCTACTCTTTCTTCTTTATTAGTGGACACCGTCATCTCAGGTACCCACAGAGCGCACTCATCACTATTCTCTTTCGCATTTTTTTTTAATTTTCACTTTCATGTGACTGATCTTTAAAAGGTCGAATTGTAGCAAATTAGTCGAAGAAAGTTCATGCAGATCTGATAAATGATTGCTGTTGACATGTCGTTTTCACAAGTTCTCGGTGACAAAATAGTTTGGCTGTGCGTTTACATATGTATATATGGCCCAACACTCTCAGAAGCCCCTTGTGTACTCTGATCACAAACTTGAGTGTTGATTAGTAGCCCATTAGGACTTTAGAACTGGGCCCAGTAGAAAAGGAAGTCAGGAACTTAAACTCAGATCATGTCTTATTTGCAGCCCTCATGTCTCTCCGGCCTGTCTATAGATGAAAGAAAGTCCCAATTGCATACCCACTCTATCACAGCTCCCATTGTCTTCTAAACCTCTCGTCCAACCCATTTAAGCCCACATGCCATTTGAAAACACTTTATAACATATCATGTTCTCTAAAACCTGCTTCCAAGACTGTGTTGAAATAGTGGATTAATTAATTACTCATAATAATCATATTGGATTTAAGGCCACGTCTGGGAATTAAACTGCAAACTAATTAGTCCTTAATTTCTATGTTCAAAATTACGTTTAATGCAAACCAAAATTTGAAACTACGGCTTTACGCAGATATATATCCTTAAATATATGCTTAATGGAGGTTAGGGATTCGAGTAAAATGATGCAGAAACATCCCATGGAATCATCTTTTGTCTCTCTCCTGTCTTCTAAAAGCATAACTGGACATCAGAGGGCATTTCATCTCGTTTAGAAAGGCTCTTATAAGAGATCTTCGCGGTCATAATCTGTTTGAAAAGTATTTCCAAATAATATTCATTTATAGGCCTTCCCGGTTACACATTTATTTGATAAAAATGCTCTTTCCCAAAGTTTTTTTTTAAAGCAATCGAGGGACTTAATTTGTAATCTCATGAAGTGTTTCACTAAATAACTTGAGATTTAGAGGAGTTAAACAGTATGTAAAGCAACTTGCAGGAAGAGGAAGAAGGCAACTTGCAGGAAGGAGGGTTTCGTTCTTGTTGTTGCCGCTGCCGGCTTGCAGCAGGAATTGACTTCAGCTTCAAGAAAATTGGATTCTGCATGGTCTTTGCAAAAGAGAGATGATGCGCATCTTTCTACGGTATTAGATGAGCTGAATTTAATTAATATTTTTAAATTGTCGATTTTGTGTTTCTTTTTTATAATATATATATATTTTTTGTCCCCGTTTACATCCACATCAACTTGGTAGTCTCCAATCAACATCTCAAGTCTTGCTCCTACGATTTAGCTTACCATGGTAACCATGATCAATGTCCAATCCTGGGTAAGTTTCTCTTTGTTAAGGAAGGTTCCTAGTATATAGAATTATATATAGCATATGTCTAATCCAAAGTTAATTGTCTATATAACACACTAACATTTTCGGAGGCATTTCCAGATGTTCAGCACTCATATCTATCTTGGTCTAAATATTTGACCAAAATGAAAATAATCCTAAAATCTGACCCAATATCTAGATGCCCCGATTCTTTTAGTCCGACTTGTTTCTACAAGAGACATATTGATCTAGAATTGACACTCGGCTCTTCCCAGTACACACATTTTCCTTTGTTATTCCAGTTTGTACTTGTAAAGTGATGTATTTCTTTAGGTTAAATAGAGAGGAATTTGTTTTGGCTCAGAGTCGTTTTTTTTATTATTATTTGTTTGTTGTTTTGAAGTGGGATGACAGGAATGAATGAATCAATTTTAGGGTCCGTATCGTTTTAAAAATTAGGCGACGCCCATCAAGGCTTTCCTACGGGCAACTTAAATGAGCCTTGATCTAAGAGACAATTGGAGGCAACTAGTTTTCAGGTTCAATTTTGATGTATCTGATACTCCTCCTGAATCAAATCAAAATCCAGATTTGTTGTTGGGTTTCCAGCCAAATTTTATGCACTACCATGTTTGTGTATGCTTAAAGGCTCACTTTGTTAGTGGGATAGGCGAAATCGGGGTGGCGAATTCGCCGGTTGCCTCTCGGTTTCGTCGGTTCCAATGTTGTTCGGCTTTGAAGACACCTCGATTAAGAGGGTAGAACAA
The DNA here is from genome assembly GCA_022559845.1 of Amorphophallus konjac. Lineage (NCBI taxonomy): Eukaryota > Viridiplantae > Streptophyta > Magnoliopsida > Alismatales > Araceae > Amorphophallus > Amorphophallus konjac. The sequence goes on along the minus strand of CM040118.1, from coordinate 59,002,051 downwards.
GTAAAAGGTGAATGAAATCCTGAGTTTTCCTATTCTACCTCCAGCGGTTGAATACGCCGCCCGAGGGTGACTTGTTCTACCTAAAACCTATTCTAAACAAAGAGGGCCAAAGAGAACTTGTCAAGTTAGAATTATAATAGTAGCGCAGATACTCATCTTATACCCACAAATACGTATACATCTGTATACTTACTAGTCAATTATATAATAAACCGTTTGGAAATGCCCACCGTGTTCGGCTTGGATTGGGCCGAGCGAGATCTTTGTGGTCCAAACGCGGCCCTGAACGGCCTGGCCGGTTCTGGTCCCGGGGGGCCGAGGGGGTTAGAGCCGACGATGAAAGGGCCCATCTAAGCAGGGCCTCACTCAAGTTCAAGTTGCTGGGTTTCCCGGGGCAGGGGAATAGATTTTTTTTAAAAAAAAAGAATGTTTAGTATTTTAGTTATCTACCCGAGATATCCTACCATCCAGTCCTTATGATGATGAGACAACTCATAAAATTATAAAAAATAAAAAACAATAGTGGACCCATATGATATTTATTTTTTTGCATTTTTTAAAGTTATCCCATCATTGTATGGACTACATGCAGTGGCCACGGATGAGCACCAAGATTTATAATTTTTTTTTTCAAAAGAAACCCATAGAACTGCATCATGTGTTATGATCGAGAATGACATAACATGTTTTTCTCTCCATATTATCACGACAGTCGTCGTATTCTGACATGGTTAGCTTAGGCACCGTTTGGGAAGAACCACGTCATAGATTTTTGCATTATAATCTGCCGACAATCTTTAATCTCTTTCAAATGAGAAATAGTCACCTTAATTTTTGGGAGAACGACTTTTACGGAGGAGAGAGAACACAGGCACGTAAGTGCCCGATTCTCGTAATCTCCCAAATGAAATATATAATAGCTTTATGAGATTATTCATGATGGCAAATCCTCTTCTACTGATCATACATCACGAAAAGTGAATTTTGTGAGAATGATAAAAGTTGTGGTTCTTCTCAAACGGTGTCTTAGGCCTCATTTGATTGTGATTATTAGGAGATTTTAATAATTGAAATCTCTAATATAATCTCATCTCAACTAAATGATCAAAAATTATCTCAATTTTTATGTTATGTGAATTTTTTAAAATAGGGAGAGAAAGACATAAAAAGAGAGATGTTAAATAATTTATAAAATCTTTTATAATGAAATTTTGAGATAAATTTTGAGGTCTAAAATTTATGACACGGACATTTGTCTCGTGCAAGATTTTTTCAAAAAAAATTACCCGAACAATCGCAACCAAAAACATCCTAATTAGAAAACACTAGCGAAAAATCCCAAATAACGTCGGTAGACTACCGCCAGAGTGGCAAAATGTGGGTCAAATCCACTAGACCCTCCCCCAACCCAACAAAAAGAAGGGAAAAAAATAAAGAGAGAGAGAGAATAGAAAGCCCTATTTCGTTTCTCTCTTTTCTCCGGCAGTTATCCCACACTTCCCCTTGGCATTTCACACAGACGCGATCGACCCCAGATCACGTGCCGGGAAAATTCCAGAGGGACTGACCTCAATTGTAGTGGTTGATGTCAGATCTGTATTCTATTGCCAATAACACGGGATAGGGCCGGTCTTAATTGCACTTCTATTTAGTCCAACTGTTGGCAAGTTATTCTTGATAAAGAGAGCATAATATTGAGCAATTCTTCTCGAGTAGAGAAAATTTCTGTTCTGCTCCAATATTTCCGCTTTTATTTATTAGGTGATGATCTTGAGTGTAGAGGTCTTATCACAGATAATAATAATGCATCCAATGATGTAATCATGATTTATCATCCCGATCGAATCGGCCGTCTCAATTACGACATGAGACGAGACGGGACGATACCGTATCACTCCGTAGTCCGTATCAATGTGAAATAAAAATTTTAATATAAAGATTATAAGTAAAATTCTGTAAATTATTCTTTAAGTCAGTTGATAAAGCAGTGTTATGTGTAAATGAATGAGATGGTTGGGATTTGATTCTTGTTAAACATCGTACGAGGTTTTAACATTTTTTCTCTTCAATAGTTGAAGAAAAGTGAAAAAAAATTAAAAACTTGATTCATCTTATGAGATTCGAACAGGGGACGTTACCATTATAACAAAATGATTTAAATCAACTGACCTATCAACTATATTTTATCATAAAATATAATATAGTTATACATGTTGTCTCGGTTACGTATCATAGAGGTCTATGGTTAGGATGATCCGAGACGGACGATTCTGATCGTCTCGTCTCGATTTGACAAATCTGGGATGCAACAGAGTCGAAACTTTTTATGATAACGTTTGGACCGATTGGTGACGTTGGTCATATTCTTAAACCGTATTTGACAACTCAATAGATTATAACTTTTTTTCATAATCTTTTAGAGAGAAAAATTCGATGAAGACCAATTTTTGGAGATTATTAATTGAATAATTCTGATATGACATGGATGTATTTGGTGATACTTTTGAGAGATGAAAATTTTTAAGACCATAATTTATATAGCCCATTTAATTATCAAACAGGGCCTTACCATATGTGCCTTAATTAGTACATTGGTGCGTTTCGAGGGGTTGTAGGCAACAAAAGTATAACTTCAGGGGCTAAGATATCAAATACAGATGAGCCGTGTGCAAGCCTGGGAAAAAGGTATCCCTACTTCTGGACTCTGTCGGCGGCCGGTGCCGGAGGAAGCTCCAGTTCATCGGTCGCGCTGGAACGCAGAGAAGTTTCACAGGGACAACTTGAGGTCGAGGGTTTTCTGCTCCTCTACCTTCTTCTCCTCCCTTCCCTCCCCGTTCTCCGACGAAATTCCGGCCGTCGCCGGTCTCTTGCGGGGCGCCACCACCTCTCCGGCGAAGTCCTCCCACTCGAACGCCGGCATCCACGCCGTCGACCGCAGAGCCCTCGCCTTCTTCCGTGGGCTGCAGACGCCACCCAGCGTCCGGCGCCGGCCCCTCATATCCCCGATGCTCCTCAGCAGCCCGAAGAACTCCTCCATCTGCTCCTCGTCCTGCTCACTCCCGGCTGGCGCAGCCGGCGGCAGCAGGAACTTCCCTCTCCTCTGATCACTTCCCATGTCGCCTCCCTCTTGGCCTCGCCCCCTTCTGCAACACACAGAGAAACCGCCTTCAAAGGTTTATGCCTCTATTAATGGATGGGAGGGGGGAAGGAAGGGGAAGGGTTGGAGGTGGGGACGCCCACGGGTGCAGCTCCCATCGTCGCACTTCTGATTCAGAGCACCGAGCCCTTCCAAGAGCCAAGCAGCTTCACGCTTTCGCTTCCTTTGGCCCTTCGTTTTTTGTAGTCTCTGTCTCCGCTTTTGCAAGTGACCCTCTACTTATAGCGAGTGTTTTCCGAATAACCCCGTGTACCACAAATATCTGGGGGCAAAAGAAAAACGCACCAATATATGGTCACTGGAATGCTTACGCAACACCCTATTATTCTACGATCAATTTATGATACGTAATTAATATATATATATTTTAAAATATTATATATATTATTTTATATCAAATATGATTTCATAGATAATTTAATTAAAAACTTTCCTCCGAAAGGTTGAACCATTTATTTTACGTACAATTAACACATCTATAAATCATTGAGTCACATATAATATGTTATTATATATTTATTAAATAATTATTTAATTTTAACATCTTATAATACGGAGTGATATAATATCGTATCATATCATATTAATAAAAAATTAATATAAATCTGGGTTCTCGTAAAATTGAGACATTATACATCTTTATATAATAAAGATACGAGGGATTATTTATATATATTTATTGCTCAGAACTTCAGAAGCACGTTCGCATAAGTATTAATTTTTAGGACGTCATGTTCAAAGTCCCCTCTTTCAAGTTTGAACTCCCTTTATCATCGCACGTGGGGCCCAGGTTTCGCGGTTGGAGCTTTTAACTGGGGGAGCGCCGCTGGCGTCACCGCCCGCGCAAGCTGCCGAACCCAGCATGGCGTCGAATGGCGAACGTCAGCCACCGCTTTCCCGTTTAAGGCGCGCCACCCAATTTGGGAATCTACGCAACGCCAGCTAATTGGATGGAGAAGGGGGGGGGGGGGGGAGGACAACACCGCACATGGCATGACGTTAACCGCACAACAGTGGGGCCCATCTGACCTGTCTCAAGGTTTTTTTTTTTTTTGGTTGCGGGAGGATTTTTGGAGCAAAGCTTTTTTAAATAGAGTTTTATCTTTTAAAGGGGTCTTCTTTTAGGTGAACGGGTGAAAGACCAAATTTATGAGTACAAAGTTATCTTTCCAACAATGGGTATGAGATTAATGTAGAGTCTCGTTTTGAAGCCACTATAGTTTTATTTTTGAATAGTATTTGCTACATAAGCCCTGATTTTTATTTTTAAATAGTATTTGCTACATAAGGTATAATAAATAATATAAAAAGTGTAAGAGTACGAGGCAGAATAGGGTAGATTCTGGGAGTATATATGAATGTAGTGTTAGCTTGACTTGGGCCAGACTCGGGGCCTTGACAAAGGGCACGTCTCGGCCTGGCTAGAGTTACGTTGGCCCGGTCTCCCTTTTGGATCGCAAAATTATTATTAAGTTGTTATAAGCGACGAGCTGTGAAAATTTAATGATTTGTCGTTAGGCTTTCCTTTTAAAACGTTTGAGCCAATTTATTTTAATTGGCTATGTTAGACTAAGAGTTATACTTTCCGAACAATATAGTAGTTTGGATATTAGGGATGTTAGCTGGACGAGTCACGGTCGGCCCAGACTTACAATATATAGACCTATATTCAATACCCATATCCAAACTAATTAATTAAGCTATTGAGTGAAGGGGTCTAGGTTCGGATCTACATTTTAAACTTGGATGAAAATAGGTGTCTAATGGGCCAGAAACGAACTCATTTATTTTAAACTACAAAAACTGAGAAGAAATGACTTTAGCTTTGGGCCCATTTTTTTAAAAAAAAAATATTTGCAACTTAATGTAGGAATAGAAAAAAAAAATATTTGCAATTTTATGTAGCAACAGAACTGTTAATGGATGAATAGGATATTTTTTTAAAAAAATAGGGTGCCAATGGGCCGTGTAAACCACATAGATGCTTATTGGGTCCTTGGATGTAATTTTATTTGAGTGTTTTCTTTTTTAAAATAAAAATAAGAGACAAACTAAGGTCTCATAAATATTTGATAATATGTTTTCTAATTTTTAGAGAGGAGTCCATTATTTCTTACGTTAACTTCTCCCCCCCCCCCCAACAAAAAAAACACTTCCAACCAATGTTATCAGAATCGGATCGAATCGATCGGTCAGATCAGTCCGACCGTGAACCGGTCTAAAAATCGATCCGATTAAGGTTGATCCGATCTAATGTTAAAGAACCAGACGAACCGCAGTTCGACCGGTGAACCGGTCTGAATCGCTCCGACCTGATTCACCTTTTAAAATAAAAAAATAAACGTAAAAATATTTAGATATTTAAAATAATATCTATGTGTGAATAAAATTATCTTATTATTATTGAGTTGTTATTATTTATCATTTTATTTTAGATATATTTGAAGTTTAAAAGTTTAAAAGAACATGGATGTCAATTGTGAAGAGCAAAGATCAATAGAATAATATAAGATTTTAAAGTCAATTTATTTAACCAAGTTAATATTATTTTTTTACATGTATAATTATATAGATATGATTAATAATTATATATATATATTTATTTTAATCATTATATATTATTTTTTATTATCTTAAGTTATATAATCAAGTCAAATTATGTATCAATATTTCGATAATATTACGATTCAAATTGATTCAATTGAACGACTCAACTCATTCGAACCGAACTAACTGTCGGTGTTCGATTCGGATTACATTACTCCTAACCCAATTTACCTTTTCTATAAAATCACCCGCGAAATGAACGCCGCAATCGCGATCTTCAGATGTCTTCTCGTGAGGTTCTCCTTCCAAGCTGGGTTATGTCTTCTTCCTCATCTCCTTCGTCGTCTCCTCCGGCCACTACCTCACGGACCACACCAACCCCCCCCCCCTCTCGCAGCACCGAAAATCCCCCTCTCCTCCTCGGTGCCACCGCATCCCCCGGCAACACCCCCTCCCAGGCACTCCCCCACCACATCCAGTAACCACCGCTCCCCATGGAGACCCCCTCTCCTGCCGCCACTTCCTTCCCAAGCACCCCCCCGCACCGGCAACCCCCCCTCTCCTCCTCGGAGCCACTGCACCCCCCGACGACTCCCCTCCTCCCCAACTAGTCGCCCCGCCCCCCTTCCTCCGATGGCCATCCTCTTCTTCTGGTGATCATCCTCTTCCTTGGTTACGGGCCGGCATTCACCCACCCCCATCCTACAATGATCACAAAATTCAGTGCCGCCCCCATCGACCATCTTTCTTCTCCTTTTTACTCCCCCTGTTTCTTCTGTCGTACGCTCTACCGCCGTCTTCAGCCACCCCGCAGGACCCTCCCCCGCCACCTACCACCTTCCTCTCCTTGCCCCCCTGTTCACCTCACCAGCGCCCGCTTCATCTCTCTGCCACCGCCACCCTCTCCCCTCTCACAACCTGCAGTACATACATAACATTCCTTGGTTACTTGAATTGATGGCGCTGCAAAGTTTCAGATGCTTCACTGAACTGATGAGTTTTAAATTTTAGGTATTCTTTGTATGCTACGGTATTTATTTCCCAAGTTTTGGGTTTTCTTTTCTTGGGAGGATGCATGGGTCGGGGGAGAGGGGATGTTAGTGTATGATTATATACTTGTGATTGATTCTACTTAGATATTTTTTGATTGGGTTAGGGTTCATAACAGACAATTGAGTGTAGGCAGTCATTTTGCTCATTTGTGAGCATAATTTAAATTGGATATATAGAGGCAGGAAAGTGTTCTCCGGGCCTCGTATTACATCATTAAGATTTTTATTTGTTTGGAGATTAATAGTAAGCCTCTCAAGAAAACGTGCAAACATTGTAAGAATACGTCAGAAGGAGCCCTAGAAATAATTCTAGATAGACATGACAATTATCAATTTAAAATTCGAATTCGTATTCATTTAATCTGATAATTATCTAAATAAAATATTTGATAGATAATTTAATCGGATATCATATATTCGATTATTAATCGGATACGAATTCAGATATTGAGATATCCGTGTTAGATATTATCCGATCGAATTTGAACTCTTAGTTAAATATATAAGGATACACATATTCTATATATAATTAACTCAAATTTTAATATGTTGTTTGATTACTCTTTTTATCCTTTTTTGTCTCAAAATATAATTAAAAAATTAGAACTCTACTTACACCCATTTGGTAAGTTATCTCCTATTTTTTAAGATGAAGTCTAATCTTTTGATAACATCTCCCAAAATAAAAATAACTTCCACTCTTTTTTTTTTAGAAAATAACATACGACGCTCTCACACGGCTCACACGACTTACCTCTAAATAGGTCTAGTAATTATCCGTTTAAAATTCAAACCGAATTCGAATTCGTATTAATCAGATAATTATTCGAATAAAGTATCCGACAGATAGTTCAATTATTAATCGGATACAAATTCGGATATCACACTATCCGCTCTGTATTTGATCCGTTTACATGTCTAGTCCCAAAAGATAACCCTCCGATGCTTAAGTCAGATACACGTGTATAAGTTAAGAAAGAGGGGGAAGGGAGTCAGAGGGAGAATGAGATCCTAATAAAAAAAGTGGAGCTCTAGAGAGTGCTCGGAGGGCCTACAGAATACTTAGAGAACTTGGGAGAGAAGAACCACGAGGGGACCTCTTTGATCCTACTCTCCGGGAGTAGATTCCTTCGACTACTATACGAGGAGCTTTTTTCTCTGTGAATGACTCTGTGAAAGAGTGTCTGGAGGGAGTCTCTGACCGTATGTATGCGAATGTGTGTCCCCCCCCCCTTCCGTCCCTGGTGAAGACCCATTTATATAGGCCGGGGTGGTCCTGATCATTCCTTAGCTGAGTAATGGCGAAGATCGTGAGGAAACCCCTTCTTGATCGTGGGGAGGTGCCCATTACGCCCTTGCATGTTACTGGAAGGGAGATGTTACATCTCGACGCAGAATATCGAGACGCGACGAGTCGAATCATTCGTGTCGATCAGAGCATACATATGAGGAGGTCCAACCTCAATGGAGATAATAAGAAAGGATGCTATTATTTCATCAAATAAGGTTTTACGACACACTAAACCTCAAGAGGCAATATTACAACTTCCAATTACACTTAATTCTAGCAAGAGCAACAATTAAATCTAAGGAATCTAATTTAACTTGGTCTCTCTTTCACTTTTGCCCCCCCCCCCCCGTTTGTTTGGGGTTCTTCATCAAAACTATCTATAATATTAACCAAAAACGCAAGGTGAGCACAAAACTCAGTATGACTTATATCTCTATATCAGACAGCTTTAAATAATTAACATTTTTAGAACAATGTAATGTGCTATGACGAGAATTACGATTAAAACATGAATCATGAGTACGAGAGAGAGTAAAGAAAAGCGTGTATATATGATCGCAAGTAAACAAGTTGACAAGAGTACGACTTTCAAGAACAATTATGTACCATATATAGTAATTGGCCATTTCAGACAGCATGTACGAATCAAGCGTTTCATGTAATTCTAGCAAGTCAAGTATTTCACAAATGAGTGTAATGTCATAAACGAATCTAGCAAGCAAGTATTCAGTGCAATGTCACACCGGGTCAATATAGCTCCCATGGGTACAAATACTTTCGAGCGCTCCCCCCAGGACCAGACCGGGCCCCATTAATGTCATATATTGGTTATTATGAATCATTGATCCCAAGTATTTATTTAGACATCCACATAAGATACATGGCCAAAGAATTTTCAAGAAGAGCTTAAGAAGCATAGTATAACGCACAACTAGTCATTTAGTTGTGGAGGACTCTAGAGGTGGCCCCTACAAGCTCAAGAGATAGCTCTCGTCATATATCACTTTGCACCATTCCGGTCCCAAGAGGTGGCTCCCATAACGTAACACTTAGCTTTACATGACACTTAGCTCCTACACTCCTAAATGGTAGTTTATGACTAAAGTCAACATTTTTATTTACATTTCTAAGGACATGAAGAGTAATTGAAGTTTACAAAAGAGTTTGAAGGATGATTGAAGACATAATGTTTAACGACATTAAGACAATGAGGAAAAAGAGTTGTCGATCAAGGCATGATCAACTCTTTTAGAAATTTATGTAATGTATTTTTAAAATCGAATTTTCCTTAGTCGGTGTTTAGCGAGAACACCTAGAATTCACGACCAGATAAGAGGTGGGACAATGAGAGGCTCCCCTTGCGTTGCAAAGACCTAATTAAATAACCACTTATCTACTTAAAGTATTTGTCAGTGGACCTCTTTCTTTAGACACCGATCTTTCTTGATAATCTTACTAATTACACGACTTTGTCGAAAACCCGAAACACTTAATTCATTTTAAGAAGAATCGAGGGAATGAAAGAGTTCAAGAAATAAGCTAAAACCTAGGGAACAATCCAATGAAAATGCGAAATGCGAGAAACTGGAAGAATTGACATCCACTCAAGTTACCGCTAATTCAAGAATTAGCATCCAACCTAAAGCCGCCAATTAAAAAAATCTATATTTTAAATTAGCGTATGTTCGAAGAGGCGCTATATCTTTAATTCACCTCACTATAGAAGGACACTCATTCAATATATAATTATTTTTCTTTAGGTTCAAATGAAATTATTTTCAATTGACGTATGTACGCGAGGGCACTATATGTTAAATTTGAGTCCGTTCAAGGAGACGCTCATTCTATAATTTTCCAATTATTTCATTTGTTAATTGATTTCATGAATTGACGTCCCTACAGAAGGGCACTATTTTATGAATTAGCATCTGCTTGCACATACGCTAATTCTTTTCATTATATTTTGCCACACATCCGACAGATACGTTTACAGGCACAAGTAACTACTCATTTCTTTTTAAAGGACGTGAACAATAGCACTTTGATTTCTATAAAGAATTTCATGGATCAAGACATGATAATCAAAAGAAAAATACAAGGATCCTAGAAACATGCTCATATAAATTTTAGTATACTTGGTTCCATAGATATTGAATTTTTAAACATAGATGAATTTATTTAATTATCAAAGAATTGACGTCAACTACAGTGGACGTCAATTAATTGGCGTCTGAGTGCCAACCGCTATTTCATGAATTGGCACCCTTCTAGAAAGTCGCCCATTAATTGGCATCTACTGCTCTGGTCGCCATTTCTTTGTGAAACAGAAAGGTTTCGATTTAACGTAAAACACAACATGATTTACCTGCATACTTCTACTATCAAGTGTTTTACCTAGGTACAGAGAACACCTACCCGATTGAAATGGAAGAGATAGAGCCTCTTGACATCCCTCAGAGAAAATAAAATAAAATAAAATAAGCTAGTATATATCTGCTTAGTATACACATGATTCTTGATTAAAAAGTGCTCTTTATACAAAAATAGCAGATAATGACAACCTGATTTAAAGCAACCTCTGATAAAAATGACAAAGGTGTTATGGAATTATGATGAGGGAAACCTAAATATACATGCACAGAAAGGTGACCATTTTAATTACGATCACTTCAGAAAGGATATCGGAACTGAACGCTGATATTGAGCTGAAGATCCTAGAATACAACATATAGTTGTACCTACAAACGAACAAAAATATTCCAGAGTAATGAAAGAATGAGCTCCCCATCCCCCAGTGGCAACATCTTGAGCAACAACCAAACTCCATCTTCATCAGATAATGGAACCCAGCAAACTTAAGGTATTGCAATGCAGCATTACAGTTCTGGACATTCTTTTACTAAGTGTCCGAGGAGATCATCAATTTCTACATGTACAAATAGTAAAACTGATCAAAGATTATTGGAAGTAATGATGTATGATATTTGATATAAGATAATCAACTGAAGGAGCATACTGGAAGAACCAACTGGGCAACAGTATGGGACAACAGTCTGCCAGTTTTTTTCCTGTCTAAAAGATTTGGATTGTGGGAAAAATCTGGTGTTGAGATGGGAGATGACTAGTCAACAAATATTGGAAGAACCAACTGCTAAATCTCAGTTGCTGCAAAAGCTATTAACTGGATTCTTCAGCTTTAATCCAATTTGTGTCCTTAAATGCAACCTGAACCCAGCAATTGCCCTTAAAAAGCTCTGCACAGAAAATGAATGTTACAACCCAACTGAAGAAACAAAAAATGGCAAAAATCCACACAGTTGCTTACATGAATTTCATTAAGAATCAAAAAACTCTAACTTAATGTGGCATTAGCAACAAAAATGTAAAGGACACACTTTCGATATCTCTGTTGCCACTATTCTGTATATAAATTCTAAACGGGACCAAGGATTCCTGAAAGGACTTATAACCCGACACTTGTGCGATGGGTGACAAAAGATATCATCTTGAAAGCAGAATGAACATGGGGTGGAAATGTTTGCCCGGGAAAAAAATAAAGCAAAAGCGGGAGCGAGTGTCGGACTTGCTTGAAATTGGTGTCATGTTAGCAAAGTTGATCTACCGATCAGTAACCATAGTGTCCTATAAATGGGCATCCCGGTTCCATTTAGCCGTGAGAGAGAGAGGGGACACCGAAGTAGGCATGAGAGAGAGATCAGAGAGTAGAGAGAGAGTGCTTCCCCCTCCGACGTCCACACTCTCACCCAGCGGATGGGGCCCGGGTGCAAAAAGAGAGAGCCAGGGATCATCGTCGTCGTGGCGGATGGCCGTCGTCGGGATGGCCATCACAACAGGTGGCTGTCGCCGAGATCACTGTGGAGGAACGTCGCCGATGGGAGAACCGGAGAAACCCTAGGGACGAGGGAGGGGCTCCAGAAGAGAAGGGGATCGCGATCGGCAGAAGGTTGCCCCGAAATGGGGCTTTGATATGGTGCCCCGAAATCCGATCCAAAATCAGTTGTTTTCGTATCAGACCTTGCTTGCTCCGGATCTGTGAAAATTAGTGATTTTGAGTCATTAATCTGATCTGAATCCGAAAAGAAATTCAGATTCAGATCAGGTTTTTGGATCCCGCTGATCTGTTGACACTGCTAATCACGTGACCGATGGATAAGTTTTTTTGATTTGAGATTTTCTTCTTACCAGACTGCTATGTCTTAGGAAATGTCTATTGATCCATTTCAGAATCCACCTTATCGTTGAGCCATTTTATCTTAAACGTTTTTTATTGAGTTTACAGGGAGATCCACTTATATGTTGATTTGATTGCGTTCAATTTTTTGTAACACTACAACTTTTTCCATTTTTGCGTACGACTCAAGGTGTACTGGTTCCTAACTTAATTTTACTAGATTTAGTGGCAACTAATGGTTTGCTTTCCCATTCTTGTTTTGTTTCTTGGTTGAGGAATCTACCATGATTTGCTTGAGATTAAAGAATAGCATTATGTGCGAGTGCATCTAGCCTAGACAATATTCTTGTGGCTTTGCTTCATGCTCAATACTATCTGTTTTACTGAACAATACGAATAAAATATCAAAGGGTACGTGTGGTTATATATGATAGTCATTTCTTTGTTCAATTATATTTGGAGCATCTGTAGATCCACAATATGCCATTATGGATTCTGTGGCTCTCAATTGTTGAACCACATTGGCTACAATATTTAGGAGAAATATGCATGTAATACCACTTAATTTGTGACCCTGCTACCATTGAGCATGCCACATTGCACTGTTTTAGAACCCGACCCGGATCGGCAGATCCGACCGATTAACTCACAACCCAATCCCAAAACGAGGTTAGAATAATGCTTAGACCGTTTTAGACCCAAAACCCGGTTACACCCAGTCAACCCGGTGCAATCTGGCCGACTCGCTAAAACCGGAGTGACCCAACCGGGTCTGACTCCTAGGCATATTTTTTATTTGTTTAATTTTTATTTTTTAATTCAACATGAAAAAATATAGGAGATGAAGTTTTTCACAAATGTTATGAACAATTTGAAAGGAAAATTGCAGTTAGCTCATTGCAAACAGAAATACCAAGTATTTGTTTATATTTAAATTATTTACCCAAGATATTGTTTAATGTTATTTGCTTATCCGCTTATTTATGAATTTTGCATCTTATCCTAAGAGGGAGATGAAGACAAAAAAGAAGATGAAAATTTAGATGAACAAGAAATTTGACTTCACACACCATGAAACTTGTGTCTCATGAGATGTTAATTGTAGTTGATAAATGGTCATATATAGTGTTTATTTAATATAAGTTTTGTTCTTTTTTTACACTGTTTCAATAGTTGTTTAATGCATTTGTTTTAATTTTTATAATATATGTTTAAGTGTTTGTTTCATATTTCTAACTCAAGGTATCTTAAAATTTTCTGATAATTTATAATATTATTATAAACGGTTCTAATCATACGGGTCACGGATCAACCCGAACAGTTAAACTATTGACCCGTGACCCACTAATTTAATCGGGTCAAACTCCGAGTCAGATTTTAAAACATTGTCTCGGAGTGTGAAATACATATAGAAGTTGTGTACTGTTCAGTGTTTAATTGTGATATTCTGCACTTAATTTGTGAAGAAGATGATGCATCCCCCAAGACTTTGAAGGAACAGTTGCATGTCTAGCATGTATGTTTGAACATCTAAAACATATTTTTGTGATTCAAAAGCTATTTTCGTCCATGCGGCTAAAATTATGATTCTCCTAGATTCTTTTTCATGTAATTTCAATTTTTAAAGTTGTTATGTTTCTACATTTTTTTCTTTCCTAATGCCTGCATCTCTTTTTGACAGATATGTCAAATATCTTTTTTTAAAGTTGATATTTTTGATTTTAAAGTTAATCCCCGATGTCCTGAGGAGTCACTCTCTCTCATGAGCACTTGTGATTTTCTTACTTTTTTGGTGACATGATGAGCTTCCTCCTATTTTGACATGTATATTGAAGGCAAAATATACAACCCAGATTCCTGCAGGTCCCCACCGGCCACACCATAGCCGCTCCCTCGCCGTCGTCTGTGGAAACGGATATCCACGTCGTCGTCGACCTTGCCGCCTTCCCCTGCATCCTGTTCTACGTGGTGGATCTATCTCTCGTGGCCCGTTTGACTTGGTTGCGCCACTACTCCTAAGACCTGCCGTCGTCGGTGACAGAGAAGGGCTTGACCAAGAGCGTGTTCCTCTCCCTCCTCAGGCTCACCTTTTGATCGGGCGCGACGGACGAGGATGGATTCGCCGACTGTCCCATCTGTCTCTCAGAGTTCGTCGAAGGCGAGGAGATTCCGATGATCCCGTCGTGCGGCCACTAGTTCAACATTGACCCGTAGCTCCGGTCGCACTTCTCGTACCTATTCTGTCGGCAAGTTCTCATGCCTGGAGGTGGGGTCTCCACCAGGGACGCTGGTCCTGCGTCTCTGGTGGCGGCCTCTGATCTAGCGGAGGTTGTGAGGGTGACTTCGACGCTGCAGGAGGAAGTGGAGGATAAGGACGAGGCCAAAGAGGGTGGTGATAATGCTTACAAATTTCTTTCCTAGCTGAAGATGTGTAGGTATCATCATCACCCTCCTTGGTCTCGGCCCTACCCTCCACCACCTCCTGCAGCGTTGAAGCCACCCTCACAGCCTCCGTCGAATCAGAGGCCACCACCGGAGATACATGGTCAGCGTACTTGATGGCGGCCCCACCTCTGGCCACGAGAATCTACTGACAGGATGGGCACGAGGAGTGGGACCAGAGCCACAGGTCGACACAACCGACATGGAACCGGTGGCTACACGACAGGAGCACCCGAACCTCCTCTCTCTCGGCGAACTCAGAGAGACAAATGGGACAGTCGACGAACCCATTCTCATCTGCCGCACTCGTTCAGAAGGAGAGTCTGGGGAGGAAGAAGAGCATGTTCTTGTTCAGGCTCATGTCCGTTGCCAACACTGGTGGCAGTGACAGGTCCTAGGAGTAGCGGCGCAATCAAGCCCAACGAACTATGAGGGATAGACCCACCACGCAAATTAGGGCATAGAGGAGGCGGCGAGGTCGATGACAACATTGATATCCGTTCTCACGGGCGCCAGCGAGAGCTATCACGGTGTGGCCGGCAGGGGCATGCAGGAATCTCCATAGATCCATCGCACAGAGGACGGCAAAGAGGACGACAATGACTTGGGTATCCATTCCCATGGGCGCCGGTGGGGGAGTGGCCACGGTGTCATCAGCGGGACCTGTAGGAATCTCCTGGGGACGTGCATTGCCATGTCGCAAGAAGAAGGATAGTCTGTAGAGAGATTCGGAGTTTGCATGCAGAAGAGGGGGTAGAGAGATGATGAGGGTTGGAAGAGGTAGAAAAAAAGAGGGAAGGGTGTCAGGGTGCTTATAGGTTGCAGAGAGAACAGGATTGGTTTGGTCCTTTGGGGGTAGACAAGGACACGAAAAAGTGAGATATTTTTCTTCTCGTTGAGAAGAAAACGCCGAGGTTGGGGAAGAAGTTTGCGGGTTCTTATTCTGGTTTAGTGCGGGAACGATGAGAAGTTTCTCTTGTTATCCTTCCCTTATTTTGCTTCTTCCTTCTCCCCTAATTTTCATTATTCTATAGAATTAAGAAAGCACCGTATAAAATTGACATCGTTAGGAAATTAGTTATGTGAGTTATGTGATTAACATGGATCGTATATATTCACTTATTTGTCCATGTGTCCACCCCGGCCAGGTCTGATTTTGGTTCTTTTAAGATTGATTTAGTCAAAAAATGTCGTTTAATTTTTCATCGACTCTTCAAAAAAAATGGTTCTCTATTATTATGTTTTCTCAATCCATATGACACATGGATGACTACAGCTTTCTTGCCCCCAGGAACATCAACTTGACTGCAAAAAGTGACCATGAGTAGAAGTACATAATACCAAAGAAGTTCTATGCTAAAAATAGACATAATAATAGATCAAATCATGTATTTACACTGCATAGTTGATGAAGAGATCTTTCAAATCACTCTTGAGCTCATTATTAGAGTTCTCTAAGTCAAAGAATGCCTGGTAAAACAGACGAAAGCAAATACTAAAAACGAACCGAGTAGAAACAGAATTTCTCTTTAATATGTATATTTAAGAAAATGGATTTAACATCAAAATGCAAGATAACCTGTGCGACATCTTCAAACTCAATTGGCTCCAAGCCCTTTTCTTTTTGTATCTTTTTCCTTGCAGTGAACATCTTGGTTTGCTTGAGCAGCTGCCAAGGAAAACATGAATAAGAACATTCAATTTCATATAAACAAGTGAGGACTCACAAGTCAAGATGTGGAGACAAGAATATGTGACGTGATAAAGAATGAACAAACAATTAGTGCAGACAGAGTAGCAATAGCAATGTCAAAACTTCAAAATACAAAAACACAAACAATGGATTCCTGGTCTCGGATTAATTTGTCTCTCATGCATGATCATAGTAAAATAACAAATATAGTATATATGATGGATAATCGGAAGACAAAAAGCTCATCAAAATAGTCGTCCCTTGAATAACTCGGATAAATAAGTTGCAGTTTTTGTATCTAAAACATTTTAGTTTGGGCCTGAAGAGATTACTGATGCTGAGAACAAACATAAAATTAACATCATCATGACAAGGATAAGAGGAAGCCATTTTCGGAACAGGAATATTAGTCTAGAAATCATGTCATCTATCACAATTCATACTTCCCCATGAAAAAAAATTGCATAAATAAAACTCACGCAAACTTGAGCCGAGTGGTAAGCAACTATGCCCTGTGGGTACATGGAAATGATATTCAAACCTTTCTAAAATTGAGGTATTAAACACAAAGAAAGAACTTTAGAGACATGCAGAACAATTCAGAAAAAACAGTTCTCTCAAAAACATGCTTCAAAACTACAAGAGTTCTATACAATTAGAGCGCAAGAACTTGCTTCAACACATGACCGCAAATGCACATTCAAAAATATTGGAAATAGAGAACTTTTGCCTAGATCATAATCTCAGAATCAACAAATTCAAGCTTGCACATTCAAACATCTCAAATGACACTCCTACCTGTCTCATCGTAGGATCATCTTTCAATAGGATTACCAAACTTATCAGAGTGAAAGTGTTAAGAGTATAATGGAGAAAAGTCCATAAGGAACCTGTGAGCTTTAGATGCCCAAGATGGGCATAGACACAGGTTTACCTTTTCCTAAAGGGAACTCCCCAAAAAGAATCACAGTACTTCATCACACAAACTACACAGATCCACTTCCTATGTAGCAGAATCTGGATGAAACTCCCAAGAAGAATTCATGTACTCAAAGAAAAAAACTACTAAAAACCAAGCTTTACAGGATAGTAATGTTGTAAAGACAACAAGGTGACCCAAGGGGTTCACGGGATCCTTAAACGCTTAGGTGACAAGGCGTCTGTTTAGGCGTGACCTTGATAACACCTTGGTGTTTCTTTAAAAAATCGAAATATATATCCCAACAAGAATAAAATATATGAAAAACATAGAAAAATACACGGAATCAAATTGCAAAAATTACAGTGATTAAATTGCATGAAAATTATAGTGCTTAAACTGCATCAAAACAATTACAGAAAATTCAAAAGTAAATGTAAAATTTTTTAAAAATATAGAAAATATAGTAATATAAAAGACCCATATGTGGGGTCACACCAAAGCGTCCTGTTTGTATGTGTATGCTACTGTGTGGCTATTGAGAGAACTAGCACTCGCCCTTCTGGAAAGGATGGCCACCGCGTGAGGAGTAGGTATGGAGCAGGAAGCTGCGGCTGCGTCAGCGAGTGTTGCACCAGGTTTAGGGTTCGGCCTGACACCGCCGAAGAGAGGGGGCAGCAGACGGGGGAAGCAGAAGGAGGAGGAGGAGCTCTAGATCCCCGGGAGGAAGAAACCGAAGACCTGGAGAGCTCCCTGGCCGCCATTCCGGGAGTAGAAATGGCAAAAAAGTCTTCTAGGGTACCAGAAATTGCCCTTCTAAGGGGTTCCCCTACCTTCCCTCCCGCTTCCGACGGATCGAGGTACCCGGTGGCTGCTCCATCCGCCAAGGCGAGAGTACTGGAGGAGGCGCGAGGGGAGAAGCCGCCGCTGGAGGAGGAGGAAGAATCAGAGTTGTTGAGGATTTCGTCCACGGTGCGGCGATGGTGATGCCGGTGGTGTTGCAGCCAATCGCAGACGGTGGCTTCCCCCCTGTCACGATGGGAGAGAGAAGGACAGTGGGGAAGAGGAGGAAGAATAGCAGGCGGCGGGAGGAAGAGAGGGAGGGAGGGAAGGGGGGAGAAGGAGGCCAGGGAGGTGAGGAGGCGGAGGGAAAGGAAGTTTGCAGGCGAAGGAAACTCAATCAAGGGGAGCGGGAGGAGCTTTGCAGACATAGGAAAAAGAATCGCACGAGGGCTTGGGTAGGGCCGTAGGGGTCGGTCTCATTTCTAAATAAAACCTACTATTTGTTAAATTTAATAAGACATAATTTAATATTTTGATTTTAATAGAAAATATTTAATATGAATAAAAGGTCGATTTTTATTTTATTTTTAAAATTTTAAAATAAAAATTATAAATATTTTTTACCTTTTATTTTCTATCCTATGAAGATAAATTTTTAGTAGTGAGAGGAGGAGGAAGAGGTGAGAGAGAGGGAGAGATGAGGGAGTGGGTGATCGGTGGAGAGAGAGAGAGATCGTGGGAGGGGAGAGAATGGGGAAGAAGAACAGGAGGATCCAAGGGGCTTAGGGCATGTGAGAGATTTTCTTCTTTTTTTCCTCTTGTTTATTTTTCTCTCTTTTTCTTTTTTTTTATAAAAATATGATAAATTTTTACTTAACCCAAAATGTCATTTAAAACTCGCTCATCTCGCTCAATGTGCCACAAAAAATTAGAAAACTTGATATTCGCCATTTAGGATTTGAAAATCAATTATTCGCGATCTGAATGCCTACGAAAACACGATCCAAAACCTGCAGATACACGATCCAAGATCCACTGATATTATAGAGGTGGACTGAAAAGGGGGAGAAATATCACAAAGGGGGAAGGAAATAGGGTTTAGAGTGATTGGAGTTGGATATCGCAAAGGGAGGGGGAAGAACCCTGCTTTTTGTGCAGGCGCACGGGACTATTTGCTCCATTGACAGCTATAGAGGAGGGAAAATAATCTCCCGGACCACGTACCACACTTTTAAGATTTGTTTAGTTGGAAAGGATGTCCAACCATCCGTGGAAACCTGCAAACACCAGAAAAGTGGCGTCATAAGGAGCCCTGGACATTATCCCACAGGACAACCCTATGATATTTAAATCAGGGCTAAGCCGAGGAGAAGAGCAACAGGAGACACACACACACACACACACACACACACACACACACACACACAGAGAGAGAGAGAGAGAGAGAGAGAGAGAGAGAGAGAGAGAGAGAGAGAGAGAGAGAGAGAGAGAGAGAGAGAGAGAGAGAGAGAGAGAGAGAGAGAGAGAGCATAAGAGTGGAACAGACAAGCCTAGGGGCAAGAGCATAATTCCTATAAGTGCTCGTCGCGTCTGGTGAGTCTCCAGAGAGTGCTCGCTAGGCGCGGGATGAGCTTGGAAGCTTGCTTCTTCTCCTACCTCTCTTTTCCTCTGCGCGCCAGGTTAAATCCCAGTGTCTGGGTCTCCGTCTGTCCCTACGTGTAGGCGTATATCTCTATGTATCCCCCATCTTCGTACATCCAACAATCTATTTATAGGTCGTCCAGAAGATGGGGTCTGTTCTTTAATAGGGGAAGACGTGAGTCGTCGGGTAACGTCTCACGTCATCCATGTCTCTCATTAAGAATATTTTTTTAAAAAATTAAATTTATATTATTCACATGATTTTTTTGACATACAAAATATTTTTAAGAATATTTTTTAAAAAATTAAATTTATATTATTGACGTGATTTTTTTGACCTGAAAACCACGTTGGACGGGTGGTGTACTATACTAAAAAAAATTTGAAAAAATAACGTGGCGTGAGTCCCATATTAAAAAAATAAAAAAAATAGTATGCCGTTGGACGGTGTAATTAAAGAGGCGATGTAACGAGCATTAACTCATCTGCAATCCCTCTTCAATTCGGAAATTAGGTACATACACAGCAGCATGTCTTCTTCTACATCGACCCGTTCATGAAACGTCACTACCTACAACGAGAGTTTCAGGTTAACGGTGACCCCATCCTCCTCTTTCGTCTCCATCCCTCGACCACCTTCCTCCATCGCCATGGCCGGGTTGCTTGCCGGGCCATCGCTGGACACCACCGCGAAGTCCTCCCACTGGAACGTCGGCGTCCACGACGGCCCTCCAACCTTCCTCCTCTTCCTCGGAACGCCGCCGCCCGCCCTCCACCGCATCTCCCTCATCTCCCCGATGCTCCTCAGCAACGCGAAGAACTTCTCCACCTGCTCCTCCTCGCCGATGTCCCGGACGTCGCCGGGGATCCCCGGAGCAGCGTCCTCCTTCCTCTGCCTCTTCCCCCGCCCACCTCCTTCCATACGATCCCGGCCTCTCCTCTCCTCAGACTACCTGCCAAGACAAAACCCAATGAGCTCCCTTCTCCCCGCCCCTCTCGCTCTCACACTATAACTCAATGAGAGCGCCGTGCCATCTCCCCACACGTCTGCGGCGAGCGAGCAAGACGTGCTACTCTTTACCACCTCCCCCCTTCGGAAGTGCTTCCGTGGATGGAAGGGACGCCAGCCGCGCTGTATATAGGTATTTGTTGAGCAGGTGGGTTGGGGGACGGGGTGGACGCCGCCCCCACTGGTCAACAGGGATAGTGTTTCTTAAGATTTTTTATAAATATATCCCTACTAACTGTCAAATTTATGTCTATATCTTCTGACTTTCGACACTCAATTTTTTTTTCCTAAACACATCCAAATGATTATGATTATACACATCCGATTTCATGCTATCAACTTTGAATGAGTATCCCCTCAATATAAATGTCTATATGATAAGGTATGATTGCAAACATTTATTTCTTCTTACGCAATCCGAGACGTGGTCGACTTCCCCGGCTTGCTTCGTACGGTTTCCGCGGGGACGAAAAAGCCCGTGTTCGGACCGCCATAAATAAGATCTATGAAGGTGAGGTCCGGGGTAATTATGTAAATTGACCACGTCGGCGTGAGTCGTCGCGAGGGTGGTCGTCGCGAGCCTCGTTGGTGACGTCAGCCGTGCTGTGGTTACTACTACTTCCTCCACCAACGTCAGGGCGGTGACGACGGCTTGCAGATGCCATCAAAATAAAAGGACCACCCCCCCCCCCCCCCGACAGATCACTTTGCTAAAGTACGCCATCTGACTGAGCACTGCAAGGAAAATTTGGGACGACGACGAGGGACGGGGGAAGGGAAAAGGATGTCGTATTTGACGGAGGGCTCAAGGAGGGAGCAACGTCCCCGTCCACTCCCACTTCTTTTTTCTCCTTCTCTCTCTTTTGGAAACTTTGGAGCTAATCATATTCCATTCCATCTTTGATGCGTTTTTCACGAATAAATCACAATTCATTTGAAAGCCAGTTAGCTATTGTAACCATGTAACTCATTCCGGATTTAACCATGTATTGCGTTAAAAACTGTGGTTTATTAATTTATTTATTCTTAGAATTTTCTTCATTATGTTAATATATATCCAAAAACCGACTTTTATACGTTGGAAAAAAAATATGTTTCTTTAGGGTCAATTTGTTAATCGATTAGGATAGAGAATATGGCATCCGATGAAATAGAAGGATAAGATGTTGGATTTCGCACAGCGGAAGCGTACCTGAATCCATTCGAGAATCACACGACGCGGAAGATGCCGCTCGCTTTGATCCACGATGATGACACGATCTGCACGAGACTGCGTGAGTGCAGGGTCTTCTCTCTGTTCTCACTTCTTCCGTTGATGCCTGGTAGTTGATGGGAAAGGCCATGTGACGACCCGGGATCCGAGTACCGGAAAGAAACCGGCGCGTCTCGAATCTCGGCCCGCCAACCCACGAGCCCGAAGACTCAGAAGGGTGAAAAGGGATGGTGTGGGAGTACAAGAGAAGCTGAAACAGCTGCAGGGATAGCACAATAATCTAAAATAAAGTGCACAGCATAATATAAATAAATAAACTACTACGAGGTCCACCGAGTCTCATGTCCAAATAAAAGTACAGTCAACAGAAAGGAAGAGTACAACTACATGGGGTATCCCCCGGCGTACAACTACACGGGGCATCCCCTGGCTCTGGCAGACTGGCGACTAATCCCTGGCTAGAAGAACCATGCTGAAACTCGGCCGCACCTCTCGACGACCCCGCCTCACCTGAAAAGTAAGGGTGAGCCTCATTTCATTGGCCCAGCAGGGATCCCCCGGACCCCCACCGCACAACGAGGAAAACGACAGCAAGGCACGAAAATCGCGGAAGGTAACACTACCTAACAGGAGTACGTAGAACCAACAAGCAGAAATAGATAAACGGAAAAGCTATCTAACTAACTGTACCGTACAACCAAACCTCGGTCCGTAAAGAAACTCGAGTCCGTATCTGCCAGTAGACAGGAGCACCACCCACTAGAAGAACGACCGGATGCGTCCCCTGACGTCTTACACCGCTTCACAAATGTCTACCTACAACGTCCCGGGCATAAGACTCAGACACACACAGTAACAAGTACCACGAACAAGGACTAGTTGAGGTCGCGCTTGTCAGCGCGGGCCCGTAACCCTCAGCCCCGTGTGCACACTCAGACCATACGTCCTAGGTCTGTCCTCTAGCTGGTAATTCCCCCTAAGCCCAGACTTGGCTGTACGTGGGGGCCCTACGGTAACCAGCCTACTCACCGTCTCTCTCGGGTAAGCCGCTCCACCACTCCCGGGTGGGTCAGCACCACGTGCCGTAAGAAGGCTACGACTAGTGGACGTGTAACTGGAGGTGAGACTCGACTTACGGAAACCACCGACCACACACTGATACAGACTCTCGGTAACCAAAACGGTGAGTACGGATGCCGGGGACACGTACGAGGTCCGATCGTCCCTCAAGTCACGCGGCACCCCTACCGAAGTAACTGATACTCCAGGGACCCCCGGGCGCCCCTGTGGCTCACACTGGGTGCCCATGGCAACCCTCGGGCCACACGTGTAACGACCCGAGAATCCGATTACCGAAAAAGTCCGATAACCCGAGACTCGTACCGCCACCCACGAGCCCGAAGACTCGGAAGGGTTAGAAGGATGGTGTGGAAACTACACAAGTATCATAAATAATTACATGATTTAAACCGTTTATATAATTAAGCAGGAAATGAATTAACATTTTACAAGGTCCACAAGATAACAACAAAATAACAACAGTAATCTACAACTAGTACAGAGACAAGCAAGAAAAGTACAGCTACACGGGGCATACCCCGGCTCTGACCTCTGGCACTAACGCTGGGCACCTGAACCATGCTGAGCCTCAGAGGAACTCCCCTGAAGCCTCGCCTCGCCTGAAACACGGTGAAAACACGCAGGGAATGAGTCTCGGAACAAACTCAGTAGGGATCACCCGAACTCTACCTCGCAAACGAAGAAATCGCTACACTAGCAGTAAGCGAGTACCTCGAAAAGGAAACCCTGTCATCTACAAATCACCTGTCTCACGGCACGAAAACCAACACACGTGCCACAGCGAAACAACCGGAACACACGACTGACACGACAAAACCCGAAGGTCGAAGTCGCAATGACTGACAGTCTGACACTCCCGACTCGACAGGAGTACCTCCCACTAGAAGCACAGCCGGTAGCGTCCCCTGACGTCTTACACCGCACCGCAGGTGAACTGCCTGACGTGGTAACGCCTACCAAAGGCACGGACACCGAACAAGTATCACGAACAAGTAACTAGCTAGGGTCACGCTCGTCAGCGTAGGTCCAACCGCCCCCAACGTGTGCACACACAGACCGTGCGTCCCTGGTCTGGTCCTCTGACCGGTTTTCCCCTCAGCCGGACTCTGGCTGCTAGACGCGGGGCCCGACGTAACCGATCCACAAACCGTCTCTAAGGGTCGGCCCGTACACCACTCCCTGGTGAGACCAGCACCACGTACTGGTGGGCTACGACTAGTGGAGGGTCACTGAAGGAGTAGACTCTCAAGTCAACGGAAAACCACGTCCGCATCCGATGACGTACGGGGACCGCCCCACGTACCGGCACCATCGCACGACGACCACGGTCGGACAAGAAAACGGGACTGCGAACCTCCCGGTGCAGTCCAGAGCCTGACGGTCTACCCTAGACGCGTCATAGGCTCTGACGGTCTAGGCTGGACCGTCACAGGCACCTGACGGCCCAACGCAGGCGCGTCACACTCTGGGTGAAAAACAACGTGTAACGCACCTGCCCTGGTGCGTTACAGTCTGTGGCGCGCCTACCCTGGTGCGTCATAAGATAGTGAGAACCAGCTGTGACGCGTGTCACTCGGTGCCTCACAGCATGTAACGGTCCAACGCTGGAGTGTTACATGATGTGGGGTTCGTCAGCTCTGACGCACCCACACTGGGGCGTCACAAGGATGTAACGCACCAAGCCTGGCGCGTCACACGCCTATACCCCAACGGTCAGAAATCAACGGTCATACCAACGGTCGGGACGCCTCTGACGGCCCAACCCAGACGCATCACATGCCTGTGGCGGTCTATCGAGGGGCTGTCACAGTCCACAGACCCCCAATTGGCATCACAGGGCTGTAACGCACCCACCTAGGCGCGTTACATGATGTGACGGTCACTGGAAGGACCGTCACACCCGCCCGAGGTTGGAACGACGGGAAAACGCCCAAAAATCTAACCACGCCCCCATGCCTCCACCGGAGAGGGGGAAATCAAAGGGAAAGACCCCTTGGGACCCCTAGCATGATACTAGGCTACCAAAACACGAAATCTTGGGCTAAATCCATAGATCGGGCGAGCTCTCCCCAAATCATGGAAAACCCCAAACCCGCTCAAACACACCCCTCTCGGCCTCCCCTCAGCCTACGAATCACGGAAATAAACGGTGGGGAGCTAGGGAACGTCACCTACCTCAATGGAGCGAAAGTTCCGCCGAATCGTTGTCGAGATCGCACAGAACGCTTTGAAAACCCCGCTCCTTCACGCTTCCCACGAACACCGCACGCCCACATGACCGCCTCGCCGCCGCCCACGTCGCCGCGCCGTCGCCCCGCCGCCGTCTGCAGCCTGAGGAAGGCTCGCCGCGCCGAAATGGGAGAGAGAGAGAGAGAGGGAGGGAGAGCTCAGGGTGGGGAGGAAGAAGAAGAAGAAGAAGAAGAAGAAGGGTGGGGGAGAGAGAGAAAATGAGAGGTATTTATAGAAAATCCAAAAATTCCAAAAAATACCAAAAAATAGAAAATTATATTTTCGGTATCTTTGGAACGCACCGATCGCAACGGTACCACTCTCGCCTAGGTGAACGGCCCGGTTCACCCGTAACGAGGTTCCGAAGGAATTACCGAAACACACACCGGAAATCAAAAAACACACGCGAAAAAGCCGCGGAACGCTTCCGGGCCTCCAAAACAACTCCGGATCGTGCCGATCCGAACACGAAAGATGTCCGAAATGAAATTCCAGACACAACGGAGCTAGACACTCCGAGAAACCCGATCCGGGACCCACGAAGAAGGATCCAAAAGGTTCGGGATACTACAACACGCCGCAACAGGGCACAAAGCCCACTCGACCGGAGGCTAAACTGCTCAAAAGAAGCACGGCTCGGGGAGGGGATGAACGTGCTATCAGAGGATAGCGCGTTCTCCAAGAAGGTGCTAGCAGAGGCTAGCGCGTTCTCCAAGAACGCGCTACCCAACCCTGGTGCGATAAAGACAACCAAACTGCTCATCTTCTCCGATGAACGCGCTCGGACGACGCAGCGCATTCAACAAGAACACACCCTTGGAACATAGCACGACAACGGGCCGAGCCCGGTTCGCACAGTTCGCTCGGGAAGCTCAATCTCACGCCCCATTCACCCCCAGGTGAAGGGGAAACAATGGGGGAACCTCCCCCAACCACCCTAGCATGCATCTAAGCCCTTAGATCGGTCAAAAACCCCATAAAATGGAGGATCCGGCGCTCAAACCCCAAACATGGAAATAACCATCCCGGCATGAATTTAACCCCTCTTGGCCTCTCAACGGCCTACAAATCGTAGGAAGGAAGGGAAGAAGGGCAGAGATCCGTCCCCCTACCTCAATGAAGCTCGAAATCTGCCGGGAAGCCGTCGATCCACAAATCTAGCTCGAACACGAACTCCACCCACGCGCCATGAAAAGGGCACTGTCGTGATCCACTCGCCGCCACCGTCGTCACCGCGCTACCGCCGTGGTCCGCCGTCCATCACCGGAGGAGGAGGAGGCGTCGCGAGCTCAAACGGGGAGATGGGGTTGCAACGGTCGGCTGTGGATCACGGGGGAAAAGAAAGAAGAAGAAAGAAGGAGGAGGAAAAAAGGAAAAGAAAAAAGGTTATATATAGAAAATCTGAAAAATTAAAAAAATCTTGAAAAATATAAAAATATATTTTCTCAATCCTCGGAACACGCTGATCGCAACGGTACCACCCGCGGGTAGGTGAACGACCCGGTTCACCACCTACGGGGTTCCGTAGGTTTTCCCGAAACACACAGGCGGGAATTAGAAAACACGCGGAAAACACACGGAACACGTCCCGCGGCCTCCGAAACTGACCCGAATCGCACGGATCCAAGCACGGAAGATGTCCAGAAAATAATTACGGGCATGATGAAAACAGATCCTCCAGGAAAGTAGATTCGGGACCCGAAAATAAGTCTGAAAAATTCGAGACATCACAGCCCTCCCCCCTTAAATGAATTTCATCCTCGAAATTAGGGACAAGGCACAGGGATAAAGGAGAAGACTCACCCGAACAAATAAGGGTACAGCTGCCGCATCTCATCCTCACGCTCCCACGACGCCTCGCCACCAGAGTGACGCTGCCAGACTACCTTAACCAGAGGAATAACCTTGTTTCGCAGGCGCTGCTCACGCCGATCATCAATGCGGATGGGGTACTCTGGTAGGGACAAGTCTGAGGTCACCTCGGGCCACACGGCATCCTACAGAACGTGGGAATCATCGGGCATATACCTCTGAAGCATAGACACATGAAACACATCATGCACAGAAGATAGCTCCAGGGGTAGCTGCAATCGATAGGCAACCTCACCAATACGCTCGACAATGAGGAAAGGACTAATGTAGCGGGGACACAACTTCCCACGCCTGTCGAAGCGCATCACACCATTCATGGGAGAAACTCGCAAAAACACCCGATCACCTACAACAAAACTGAGGGGTCGCCTCCTCCGATCGGCATAGCTCTTCTGTCGGCTCTACGCAGCCATCATCTTCTGCCGGATCAGACGCACCACCTCGGTACACTACTGCACCAAATCCGGTCCTATCAGGACACGCTCTCTCACCTCAAACCAATCAAGCGGAGTCCGACAAGGTCGCCCGTACAACGCTTCATACGGGGCCATACCAATGCTCGAATGATAGCCATTGTTGTAGGCAAACTCCACTAACGGTAAATGGTGGATCCAACTCCCTTGCCACTCTAGGCAACATGACCTCAACATGTCCTCCAAAGTCTGGATGGTCCGCTCAGACTGACCGTCTGACTGAGGGTGATAGGCTGAGCTGAATGCCAACTCGGTGCCTAGAGCCTTCTGGAACCTCCTCCAGAATCCAAAAGTGAATCGGGGATCACGATCAGACACAATGGAGATGGGAACTCCATGCAATGGGACGATCCGCTCCACATACAAATGAGCCAAACGATGCACGCTCCAACTGACCTTGACCGGTAGCAACCGCGCCGTCTTCGTCAATCTATCCACCAGCAACCAGATACTATCATGCCCACTAGATGTCCTCGGTAATCCAACTACGAAATCAGTGGTCACGTGGTCCCACTTCTGCGCAGGAATCTCCAAGGGCTGAAGCGTACCTCCTGGACGTTGGTGATCAGCTTTCACCTACTGACAAATCAAACACCTGGCGACGAACTTTGCAACATCTCTCTTCATACCAGGCCACCAAAACTGCCTCTTCAAGTTCTGGTACATCTTCGCCGATCCAGGGTGCACGGCATACCGACTCCCATGAGCCTCTCGCAACACCGCACGCCTCGTCTGCCCTTTGGCTGGGACGTACAACCTACCTCAGAACCACACAGCTCCATCCTCACCAAACTCCACCTCGGCCAACGATAAAATCCGGGGTAGCTCGGGGTCCGCACGCTGAGCCTCAGTCACTTGGCGACGAATCGCTGGTGTGACAGTCAAGCTCGCAAGAACAGCCGAACCCTGATCCTATGGAATCTTGAGTCTAAAAGTCATGGCCGGCACCTGCTCCCATAACCTCCACTTCCTCAACAACATCTGACTGACCACTACCTTCCTGCTCAAGGCATCAGCCACGACATTCATCCTGTCAAGCTGATATGATAGAGTAAAATTATAATCCTTCATGTACTCCATCCACCTCCTCTGCCTGAGGTTAAGATCCTTCTGGGTAAACACATACCTCAAACTCTGATGGTCAGTGAACATCTCGAACCTCTCACCGTACAGATAGTGCATCCAGATCTTCAGAGCAAAAATCACCGCCGCCAACTCAAGATCATGAGTAGGGTAGTTCTCCTCATGTGGCTTCAACTGCCGGGATGCATACGCCACCACTCCACCGTGCTGCATCAGCACATCACCCAAACATACCCTGGAAGCATCTGTACACACCACGAAACCTCCCGATCCAGAAGGTAACACCAACACCGGAGCGGTCGTGGGCAATCTCTTGAGCTCCATAAAGCTCTGCTCACACTCCTCCGTCCAGACAAACGGCACATCCTTCCGCGTAAGCCTGGTCCTCGGGGCCGCAATGCGAGAAAAATACTGGATGAATCTCCTATAATAGCCTGCGAGCCCTAGAAAACTCCGAATCTCCGTGAGGCCTCGGCCACTGCACCACAGCCTCGACCTTGGCCGGATCCACGGAAACACCATCACCAGAAATTACGTGCCCCAAAAAGTGCACTTGTCGCAGCCAAAACTCACACTTACTGAGCTTGGTATACAATTGGTGATCCTGCAAGGTCTGCAACACCACCCTCAAATGATACACATGCTCCTTAGCAGATCGCGAATACACAAGGATGTCGTCCACAAACACGACCACAAACTGGTCTAGATATGGACGAAACACCCTATACATCAAATCCATAAATGCCATGGGGGCATTGGTGAGCCCAAACGGCATCACCAAGAACTCATAATGCCCATACCTCAAGCGGAACGCCGTCTTCTCCACATCAGACTCTCGAATCCGTAGCTGGTAATAACCCGATCTCAAATCAATCCGCGAAAACACCCGGGCCGACTGAAGCTGATCAAACAAGTCATCAATCTGAGGTAACAGATACTTATTCTTAATAGTCGCCTGGTTCAACTGCCGGCAGTCGATGCACAACCTCAGACTATCGTCCTTCTTCTTCACAAATAACACCGGCGCACCCCAAGTGTAAGCTTTCGCACAGCACCTACGGACAACGCAGCGGATAACAAAAATTTATTTTGCCCGATCCCAGTGCTATGGAATCCTAGATCTGTACTCTAATCGACGTTTTAATCGCCCCAACCCCTAACTACGGGTTGCGTATTTCACCTAGCGCGAAACGACGTTGTCCGCTAAGCCCGATGCAGAATACCGAGCCGCACAGATGCACGGCCTCTAGAGCTGATCCACATGAATCCTTGGGTAGCGACGGTACCCCCCCGACACGGACCTTCCCCGACCCTTTCACCTTCTGGAGAGAGAGAGCAAGAGGGAGGAGGGGGGGAGCTAATCCTCTTCCTTAAGCCTAAGTGCTTGATTAGCCAAAGGGAAGAGTTCGAATGAGCTCACGTAGGATGCCATATATATAGAGTTTTGGCCATTTCTCAAAGGGCTCCAAAAGATCGAAACTGTATATATATCCTTTCTACTATTATACATATGTATTAAGCTCAATTTACACTCATTTCCAAAAGGAATTAAAAGGAAATAATACATACATTTGTATAATAATAATCTGTTGCCCAAGAATCCATTGTGTGTGATCCTCTAGGCCCATAGTCACTCTAGTTTAAGGCTCATTAACTTCTAAGTCCCAATTAGAAGTAAATTAAACGTATTCTTCGCTTCTACTAGAGCCGAATAATAGTTTAATTTATTCCAAACCCTCGATCACGTTGGTTCAAGCAAATCCGCGTGATCCTAGATGACGTCGGGTTTAAACCAGCATGTCTGGTACCTGTAAGTCCACAGTTACCGCATCGATATAATCCCTCGCTCCTTCTATGAGTCTGGTACGATCGAGGGTATGGTTCCTGTCAAACCCCATGATCGTGCCATTTGACTATGACCTCCTTAAAGTGTATGACGTCCGTTCTAAACGAACTCACATGACCCTGGCCAGGGATTTAACGGAGCGTCAATGTCATGACCTATTAACTGTCTGATATATACCCGACAGTGAGCGATCCCCTCTTGACCATTGATGATCTTCACAAGTATCCTAGAGTGGTTAATGACTCGGCAACTCATGACTTATGGTTAAAGTCACTTAGCCAAGTAATTAAACCATTCCAGTCCTCGTGTAAGATCCAATCAATGTCTCAGGTCAAAGGACCACGATGCTACTGAGACAGTTGAATCTTCAGTTGACATTATGTATAATCAACCATATGAAGATCCAATAGCGGATCAGTTCAGTATACATCCTCCAAGGACATACACCTACACATATGTGTTGGTGCCCCGCACCAATGACCATGAGACTGGTCAGTCACACATCATGTGTACTGGTTTAATAGGTAATCAAAGTCCCCAGTGATTACCCTCCAACCAGGAACAGTTTAAGGTATGCGTCCATGTAAAGTCAGTCTCATGTTCGAGATCCCATCTCGAGCTGACTTTACAACCACATATCCTAGGCATATTTACACTCAAATACCACTTTATTAATAATGAACAAGATCGTACATATATCGGGTCTACCCGACCCTAAATTGACTTGTAGCACACCAACACTAACAATCTCTCACTTGAACTACAGTCAATTGCCCACAACTTTGAGGCCCATCTTATCCCGATGACGCTCAAATACAGTCTGTGTCAAAGGCTTAGTCAGTGGATCTGCTATGTTGTCTTCTAACGGTACACGCTCTACCGTTACATCACCATGATCAACAATCTCCCGAATAAGGTGGAAGCGCCTGAGAATATGCTTCAACTTTTGGTGAGATCTCGGTTCCTTCGCCTGGACGATGGCCCCATTATTATCACAAAATAATGGGATGGGAGGAGATATCTCGGGAACTACGCCAAGTTTCAAGATGAATTTCTTCATCCAGACGGCTTCTTTAGCAGCTTCAGCTGCAGCAATATATTCCGCCTCCGTCGTCGTATCTGCAGTCGTATATTACTTGGAACTTCTCCAACTGACTGCCCCTCCATTCAACATGAATACAAACCCAGACATGGATTTGTAGTCATCTGGATCTGACTGAAAACTAGAGTCTGTGTAGCTGTAGGTCCTCTCCTCTATAAAGTAGAAAAAAATCCTTAGCCCTTCGCAAGTACTTAAGGATACCTTTCACTGCCTTCCGGTGCTCTTCGCCTGGATTTACCTGATATCTACTGACAATGTTTAAAGCATTGGCAACATCAGGGCGTATACATAGCATTGCATACATGATTGACCCTATCGCCGAAGCATAGGGTACCTTATTCATGTGTGCCACCTTCTCAGAAGTTTTAGGACCCATCCTCTTGGATAGGTAAATTCCATGTCTCATGGGAATAAGACATCTCTTGGAATTTTCCATCCTAAACCCTTTGAGGATAGTGTCTATGTACATGCATTGGGATAATCCTATCATCTTTTTAGATCTATCTCGATAGATCCTTATGCCCAGCACATAGGATGCTTCTCCCAAATCTTTCATGGAGAAGGTCTTGGATAACCAAGACTTAGTTGATGTCAACATCTCTACATCATTCCCTATGAGTAAGATGCCATCAACATAAAGGACCAAGAAGGTCACAGAACTCCCACTGACCTTGTAAACACAGAGTTCATCTTCATTCCGAATGAAGTTGAAAGATTTGACAGCCTCGTCAAATCTTAAGTTCCAGCTTCTAGATGCCTGCTTTAATCCATAAATGGACCTTTGAAGTTTGCATACCTTATTAGGATGTAGCTTGGAGGTGAATCCTTCAGGCTGTACCATGTACACCTCTTCTGACATATTTTCATTAAGAAAAGCTGTTATTCACATCCATTTGCCAGATCTCATAATCCAGGTATGCAACAATGGCAAGAAGGATTTTGATTGACTTAACCATGATTACCGGTGAAAAAGTCTCGTCATAGTCAATGCCTTACCTTTGACGATATCCTTTCGCCACTAGTCAAGCCTTGTATGTGTCAACCTGTCCATCTGCTCCGATTTTCTTTTTGAAAATCTATTTGCAGCCGATAGGGACCTTCCCTTCGGGTACATCAACTAAGTTCCAAACTTTGTTGGTGTACATAGACTGGATCTCTGAATCCATTACCTCTTGTCATTTCTTGGAGTCTACACTATGGATCGCCTCCTGGTATGACTGAGGATCATCATCCTCATCGATACATACCTTAGAGGACCCATCTGAGACATGTCCAACATATCTCTCAGGTTTTCTCGGTAGTCTACCAGATCTCCGTAGTGTCAGTGTTTCACTCTGAATATGATCAACCGATACAGTCTCATCTAATGAGTTTGTGTTTATGGGTTGTGGTTCTTGGACCTCGTCCAATTCTATCTGGCTCCCACTGTTTTTCTGGAGTAGATATTCTCTTTCCAAAAATACAGCTCTCTTGGTCACTAAGACCCTTTGCTCAGAAGGGTGATAGAAATAATATCCAAACGTCTCCTTTGGATATCCCACAAACCTACACTTATCGATTCTTGACTCAACCTTGTCACTATCCTTCTTCTTACATGAGCAGGACACCCCAAATTTTAATGTGATTAAAATTTAGTTTCCTGCCCTTCCATATCTCATATGGTATAGAAGGAACTGATTTACTTGAGATCCTATTCAATAAATAAGCTGCAGTCTCTAATGCATAGCCCCAAAGAGACAAGGGTAGTCCTGACATAGACATCATGGATCGGACCATGTCTAACAAGGTCATGTTTCTCCTTTCGGATACACCATTGTGCTGTGGTGTATACGGTGGAGTCCACTGAGAAACTATTCCATGGTCTTTAAGATAAGAAGTGAATTCATGACTCAAGTATTCACCTCCTCGATCCGATCGAAGAGCCTTAATACTTTTACCAGTCTGTTTCTCTACTTCATTCTTATATTCCTTAAACTTCTCAAAGACTTGTGACTTATGTCTAATTAAATACACATAGTCATATCTAGAGAAGTCATCAATAAAAGAAATGAAATAGAGGTAACCCCCTTTTACTTCTATGGACATGGGTACACATACATCCGAATGTATGAGCTCAAGAAGGTCAACAACCCTCTCACCATGTCCACTAAAGGGAGCTTTGGTCATTTTCCCATGAGACACGACTCACAGGTATCAAATGGCTTCTATTCGAACGAATTCAAATTAATACCCATTTGAATGTAAGTGAGAGACTCTATTCTCACCTACATGACCAAGTCTGCAATGTCATAGATATGCAGAATTCACTTCATCAGCATTGGAAACTTGCATAACATTAGAACGTGTATCTAATACATAAAGACCATTGACTAATGAACCATTGGCTATAATCAAACCATTATTCATTATAGAGCACCCAGTGCTATTAAAAGCCAATGTATATCTAATGTTATACAAACCAGAGATTGAAATAATGTTCTTAATAATATTAGGAACATAATAACAGTCATTCAGCTCCAAAATGACTCCTGAAGGTAAACTGAGGCATGCAGTCCCAACAGCTTTGGCAGAAACTAAAGCTCCATTGCCCATCCTCAGTTCAATCTCCTTTTTATCCAGCCGCCTTCTATTTACCAGCACATGCACAGAATTACAGATATGAGATGCACATCCAGTATCCAATACCCATGATGTGGATTCCATATATGACAAATTAAGGTTTATGATAAAAATACCTTCATTTAGAATTACCTTGCAATTCCTTTTCCAATGCCCAGTTTTCCCGCATCGAAAATTTTTGTCCTCTTTTTCATTCTTCTTGCCCTTCCCTTTGTCAACTTTGGCGAGTTGCTTACCTATGGCCTTCTTCTTTCCCTTCCCTTTGTTACTTGTGGTGGCTATTTGGGTGGCCTTCCTTTTCTTGTTGGCCCGGCCAACAATCATTACAGACGAAGATGGTTTATCTTTCTGCATGGTTCCTTCAGCACTCTTTAACATGTTGAGCAGCTCTGAGAGAGTTACTTCAATCATGTTCATGTTAAAGTTCATGATGAAGGAAGAAAAGGAATCGGGCAATGACTGGAGTATAAGATCAATGCATAGTTCAAGATCCAACTTGAACCCCAATGCATTGAGTCCTTCAATCCACTCCATCATTTTCAGTACATGGGCATGTACTGATGAACCCTCAGACATCCGTGTCCTGAAAAGCCTTTTTGAGATATCATATCTCTTAATCCTACCCTGCTCCCCGAAGAGCTGGCGTAAATTGAGAAGTATGCTTCTACAATCAGTCTTTTTAAATTACCTCTGCAGCTTGGGAGCCATAG
The DNA here is from genome assembly GCA_022559845.1 of Amorphophallus konjac. Classification (NCBI taxonomy): domain Eukaryota; kingdom Viridiplantae; phylum Streptophyta; class Magnoliopsida; order Alismatales; family Araceae; genus Amorphophallus; species Amorphophallus konjac. Next base: position 58,967,098 of record CM040118.1, on the reverse strand, counting down.
AGGCCAACATGTAACATTGGGCAAGGGAGGAGTCTTCAGACCATTTGGCATAAGCCAGTAACTCGCCCTCGTCGGCATCAGGAGCTGGCTCAGAATGAACCGTGTCCAACACGTACGCAATCTTTTTGGCGGTAAGGACTATGCATAGATTACGCAGCCAATCCGAGTAGTTCGGTCCAGTTAATCTATTTGCATCCAAGATGCCGCAGAGGGGGTTGGACGACGACATTGTAATCTGGATAAGAAATAAAAGATAACTTAGCATGTGTTCATATTCTAACTTAGATGTGATTTTCTATCTTAGTTAGTCCCACTATTTTTCGATCGAACTATATAATCCTCAGTATATAGAACGAGAGATCAGCGAGATCAACCTAGTGGGTCGGAATCCCAACGAGACTGATGTACGACCTTGTGGAAAGCACAACAAGCCATACACTATCTCAAGTGCAGTCAACAGGCACTTACATCTAATGTAATATCCAATATTCGGCCCCCGAGAAATCATCCCCTTGTGGAAAGCACAACAAAGGATATTCTCGGTTAGATCTAACCATCATTACAACATAGCAATGAGTTCATGACCCGACCCTTGTGGAAAGCACAACAAGGCCGAGTTCAATTCCTCACCCCATTGAGGCCGAGCCTTGGAGTTTAATCCCGCCCCCAAACTCATGCACCTTGTGGAAAGCACAACAAATCCATGAAATGAAGACGTTCATTCACTCCATAATGATGGAGGGCCACGATGACTCCTAGAGCCACGCTTACCAGATCTAAAATTTAATCGCGAGGGAATTTAATTTTATCTTGATCTCACCCTAGGTGGTAATATAAATATATCCAATATATTTACCGTACCTAGTAGTTTGCACAAAATAAATGCATTCAATGTAAAATTAAACTGCAAGTGATCATGGACTTTATCCCTAATGTAACTAAGGCATCCAGCCCGCTTCCGAAGCAGCTGGATTGTCCTCGTCGGGTGTGCTCCGCGCTTTCAAACTCTGACGCCCCAGTAATTATAACTTTTACACAGCATGCAGGCCGGAAAAATGTAAATTACATATCAATAAAATTTCAGAAGCCCTTAGGGCGAGTATAGTAATGGAGGAAGATAGAAGTACATTAGAATTTTAACAGAGAGAGAAAGGAGGTTCGCAGACCCCAATTAATTACATTAATCCAAGTCCATGATCACTTGTCAATCTATTCAAATAAAATCAATCAAGGGTTATTTTCTGAAAATAATACTTACTTTTGAATTTAAAAATGGGATGTGCAAACAAAAACAGGTTAGCTTGTTTAATTTTAAAAATCGAAGCAGGATTAACTAAAATTAAACAGACAAGCAAGCCAATACAAGGTAAATAAAGTAAATCATGTAAAGAACCATCATTTTCTACAGGGCATTTAATTCAGATAATTATTTAAATTTAAATTTAAATTTAATTATCTAATAATCAAATTTAAATTCAAAATTTAAATATGTCAATAATTTAAATTTAAATTCAAATTAATTATCCAATAATTTTGTTTGAAAGTAAATTTAAAATAATGCAATTATCCTCAATTAGAAAATTTTTAAAATTCAAAATTTGAATTTAATAATTTTCTAATAATTAAAATTTAAAAATTTTACATTTTGTAAGACCCCAAATTCTTTAGAAATTTATTTAGAAAGTTATTTGTAATTATTTAGAATTTATTTGAAGTTATTCGAAATTAATGAGAATTATCCAAATTAATTAGATTAATTAATTAATTAATAGAATAAGTCAATTTTCTACTATTTTCTAAAAATCCCCAAAAATCACATCTTGTAGAATTAATTTTTTTTATCAACTTTGTCTTCTACAATTAAGCCTAATACAATCGTTTATTAAGCCGAATTAGCGAACTAAGTCTTCCAAACTTAATATTTAATTAATTACGGAATAGTAGAAGTGGAATTTTATCTAACATATAAAAATTCATAAAAATAGTAATTAAATAATAGATGCTTCGACTAACACTTTTGTCTTCTTGGAGTAAGCCTAATTAAATCATTATCTAGCCCTAATCAGTGGATTAAGCCTGACTTACAACCCACCTAACCCAAATTCGTATTCACTATTCACCCAAACTTTGAACATCAAATTCGACCTGATTACTCAACCAAATGATCTGAAATCAGTGGCAAATGGAAGGCCACAATGTAAGGAACATTTACCCTCAATCAATTTGAGGTAAACTTAGCCCCAAAACGTGCTGCCGACATAGTTTGGTCAAGTCAAGGATTTCGACGCCGTTTCTAAACACGTAGCTTGCAGCAGCAAATACTCCCAATTCAGAAGGCTCCAGAAGCTCTATGAGCTATCAAAATGAAGCCCTACGAGTCTTCTTTCATTTGGCTGCTGTGGGGTTCGCTGAAATTTCGGATCTGGAGAGATCTAGTTCGATTTGTGGAAGTGGGTCAGTAGGCCGTTGGCTTCCCTTCATCCTTCTTTGATCCATCGATTGAGGTAGGAATTCTCAACCAAATCTTGATCATGAGTATAGCAAATTGTACCTCTCATCGAGCTCTTTCCATTGGTGGCAAAAGCCCCAATTTCATTAGGTATCCGTGGAGATATCGAGGTTTTAGTGAGGTGCTGTCAAGTTGTTCTTTATTCTAGGTTTCGAGTTCCCTCTTCAATTTGAAGTAGGTGATAACAGCCCAATTTCTAATTAACATACATGAATGTAATCAATAGCATGTTAACTTTCTTTTGACATCAAAATCTCCAATTTTTATAGATCATGCCTAGAGTATTTCGTGTGTTATTAGAAGCATGCTAGCAAGCTAGACTTTCCTTGTGTTCTTCATAGAATAGGTTGTATTTCATTGGATTCCTATCAAAATTCGTGATTTAAAATTGTGTTTCATGACCCTAGGATGCATATTAATAACCCTAGAGTCTATGGTTAAGATCCCAATACATTTAGACCCCAATTCTTGGAGTTTTTCATATTTTTTTGAAGCCTTTTTGGGTCTGGAAACCCAGGGGTCGACCCACGGGTCGACCCATTTCAGCCCTGCAAGCAGCAGCCTGCTGCCTTGCATGGGTCGACCCAATGGGTTGACCCACAGCCTGCAGGGGTCGACCCATGGGTCGACCCATGCAGCCAGGAATGCAGGGGTCGACCCAGGGGTCGACCCATCCCTGGAATTTTTCCAGGGGTCGACCCAAAGGGTCGACCCATGCCCCGAAAACCCGTTTTTAATGATTCTTTGACCCGGGGGTCAATCCGGATCACCGGGGAATCAATCCATTCAACCTAATCACATTGAAAACTATATTTTTGAGGAACTAATGACCTATTCATGTACCCTTTTTAGTTTCAATTAACATTGGTCCATACATGCAAACTTAGTGTAAAAACACACCGTTTCTCATCTTCATTTCAATGCATACAAGATTAAATAGAAACCCACATAATTAGTGGTTAATGGTGTAACTAAAATCTCTGTTAATACATGCTATTTCATTCCTGTGAGCTTGTCCTTTACTTCGACAACTTGTTCTATCTTGTTGGCACTTTGGCTAATACAAATGATAATGGTTAAATCATGATATCTTAACTTGATGATTAGGATTAATATGTTGTTTAGCTTGTTTGATTGCTGCTGTTTTACAGTAGCGCAGCACGATTAACTCTTGTTGTGACTTGATTTCAATCTCCTTGATGATTATACTTACCTTGAAATTCTGGAAATGAATCTCCTTCCTACTTGAAGTTGTTATTGCTACTTAGTTTAAACCTTGGAATTCTGGCCATAAACTGTGGAAGTCTAGATTCGTGGGATCTTTGATCCAAAGAAATCAATGCCTGGCAAACAATTAAGGGCTCGGTCTGGTCCTGGGAAGAGCGCCCGAACACTACGTGTACCCCCGGGGAGGTGAATGACTAGGTGTGGCATTTGGCACCAGTACTTGACATGTGTTAAATCTAGGACTGTCCACTACTCTCTCCACTACTCTCTACATTACTTTCTACTACTTTTCACTTTCCACTCGTCACTGTTCTATACTCTACTTGTGGTTACTGTACTTGCTCATTACTTGGACGTGGAAATGAAATTACATACGTGCTTGACATGACTTGAATTGACTTGATATGGCCAACTTTTTATCGTTATCTCCTATAGTAAATTCTTGTCTTACTATTCTATTCATTATACTTCTTGACCTTGCAAGATCTTTGAATTTCGTTTCGTGATATCATCGTTATCTTTTTATTATTTTTATCATTTGTAGCATGACATTTTAAAAATGTAATTAAACTGTTAATCACTTATACATGTCTATTATTTCCTACTGAGCGTTAGCTCACACCCCGTTGTTTCCCCCTTTCCAGGCTTTTCAGGTGACGCGCTTACCGATGGGGAAGGGCAGGAGTGATGTCTTGAGTGTATCAGTTCTAGTGTGTTAGTAGTGTGTTATCCTTCTTTAGTTGTGTTTTGGAGAGCTTTTAGTCTCAGTCATGTTATTGAGTTTTAGTGGTTGATTATTCCAGTTGTATTAAGTTGAATTTGAGGATTATTGTATTAGTCGTGGTTTATTAATGATCATTTAGCATTTCCATCTTGTAGCACTTGTGTATTGTTTTAGATTTAGTTCCCTCTCTTGCCAGCGTGTCCCTAACTGTACGTCCCGATATTTCCGCCTTGTTCGGGGCATGACACATTTAACTTCAATAAAATTCAAAATTTGAATTTTCTAATTATCTAATAATTAAAAATTAAAAAATTAAAATATACTAAAATAACTTCAATTATTACCATTTTATCTCAAGATAAATAGTAATTATCCCACCTCGGTAAATTCAAAAGAGTTAAATAAAATTTAACATTTGACATTTACTATTGAGATAACACAAATAACCTACGAGATAAAATTCTATTTAATTTACTGTACATTTTCATATATATATATATATATCCTATATATATATATATGTATATATTTGAGCACAATAAATTAAAAAATTAAAAGCAAATTTTTCTTTTATTAAAAAATTTTTTTCGGCCCGGGCCCGCCCCGAGCGCGGGCGTTGACATACCCGCCCGTGCGCGCGTTGCGGGCGCCGCGTGCGTCGCCCACGCGGCGCACCGCGCCCAGGGCGCCCAATCCGGGCCTGCAAATTTTTTTTTAAAAATTTTTTTTTTCCTCCAGCGATGCCCAACATCCTCAAAAAACGGAGATGCCCAGCATCCCCTTCTAGCAATAACAATTGAAGTATTTAATTCTTCTAAAGCATGCTTCTATACGACGATAAAACACCAATTAGAGCGTCAACCTAGCTCTGATACCACTATAAGCTTTCGCACAGCACCTACGGGCAACGCAGCGGATAACAAAAATTTATTTTGCCTGATCCCAGTACTATGGAATCCCAGATCTGTACTCTAATCGACGTTTTAATCGCCCCAACCCCTAACTACGGGTTGTGTATTTCACCTTGCGCGGAACGATGCTGTCCGCTAAGCCCGATGCAGAATACTGAGCCGCACAGATGCACGGCCTCTTGTGGACGCACTTTTCGTTCGTTTATTATGCTCGTCTATTCGGAAATGGTTGATTCGTCTATTAAGTGCGTGGGCGTGCCAGTCACCGAAGCGACAATTTGTTCAGGCTCCGAAGTGCCCATGGTGCGCTCGATCTGACTTCGTCAGACGATTGTGTGGTTCGTGTTGGGACCAAAATCCGCCGCGCCATAAAGGTCACGGCGTCATTTACATCCCCCATACGAGGGAACACCCTTGATTAATCGTCGGGATTCAGGGCCTCATGGCCAAGAAATCAATTGCATGGAATGTCTATTACGAGGTATTGAAATCCTCACGCGAGGGCGAGAAGAAAACCATTCGCGGTCATGTCAGTCGTGGGCTGACCATTTATTGTTCGGACGAATGTCTGGCTCGAGAAAATCACGGTTGTCACAGGAAAACCGGAACGCATGTATGCCAGGATATGGCAATTTATTGTTCAGAAGAACGGAAAACGTTCGGCTAGATCTCGGTCAGAGCGTTCAGAAACCAGTAAATCTGTTGGCCCGGTGCAAGAGCAAGCTGCGACCATATTGCGGTGGGCCCCCCGCGGTCGAAACAAGACTTGCATGAGCGTCATTGATATTTCCGGTGCCAAGGGGCAACGAGGGATTATCCCTTGAATTGGCTGAAAAGCTATGTGTCTAGGGAAGCGGACGTTCGAAACGTGTCAGTCATTCGGGAGACCGTTTAATATTCGGACAGGAGTCCGGCTTGAGAATATTGTAATCATCGCGGGAGGACCCGGAACATATGCATGCCGGGATACGGCAAGTTTATTATTCTGGGACACCGAAAACATTCGGTTAAATCTCGGTTAGTGTAGCAGGAAAATGGTAAATCTATTGGCCCAGTGCGAGATCGAGTCAAGACCATACCGGGGGCGCCTCCCGTGGTCCGAACGAGGCTTGCGCGGGCATCATTAATATTTCCAGTGCCGGAGGGCAACGGGGGAGAGTCCCAGGACTAGACTCCAAAACCGAAAACGTGTTCGAAGGGAGCGGGCTGTAGACTGAGGATATGAGCCGAACGGCGACCACGATTGGGACGGACCCGAGGTCTAAGCGTGGCCCACGGAGGTCTTATTGATATTCCCATGGACGGAGTCCAGGGGTGGCGAGGACCGTCTCGTTCTATTTCGATTTTGTCGGTCACTCACGGACCTTTTCATGTTCGGGCAAGGGCCCATATTGAAAGTACGACGTGGATGGAAACGATCCCGTACAAATGTATGCCGAGTTTACGGTAGTTTCAATGAAAGAACGGGAACGAATCCCATTAGAATGAATCTGATTTAACGGGCTATCGGTCAGGAGCAATGCCGGCACACTACCATGTCAGGGAGGGAGCCGTCGGCCGTATTGGTTGCTCACGGGTCTTTTCATGTTCAGACACAGGTCCGTAATAGAAACGCGGCGAAAACCAAGGTGAACCCGTTCAAATGTCTACCGAGCGTGCGGCAATTTTAGTAATGGCTCGGAAAGGATCCGACCTTAGAAACGAGTCCGGTTTAACGAACTATCGGCCCAGAGTAATGTCGGATTACGGCCATATCGAGATGGTTCCCAAGGTCCGAGCCCGACTTGGAGGGGCGGCGTTAATGTTCCCTTTATACCGAGTCTTGAGGAGGACGGGGCTGCAAAGTGGATCTCATCGTTTTATTATTATTCAAAATTTTACCATCATTATTTGTTAGTTCATATATATATTGATTGAGTTTGTTATTATTGTTTGTTTATTTATTATTTTTATTGTTGGGTTTATTATTACCATTTTATTCATTTTTTATTATCATTTATTTGCTTATCACTTTTTGCTGAGTTTGTTATTATTATTTCTTTATTTTTGTTATCATTTGTTTATTTATCATTCTTGTCGAGTTTGTTATTATTATTCATTCATTTTTGTTATCGTTTATTTGTCTATTTATTATTATTATTATTTTTAAGCTTATTATTATTATTACTTATTTCTTTATTATTCTTATTTACTTATTCATTTTTTGAATTTGTTATTATTTATTATTATTATTATCATTATTGTTTGTTATTATTTCTGCCTCTTCTTTTGAGTTTGCTGTTATTATCATTATTTTATTTTTTGTAGCATTATTTGTTTATTTATTATGTTTTCTTTTAGCTTATTATCTTTATTATTATCATTATTTCTGGTGTACCGTTGGGTCAAGGGAGTGTGCCGTTGAGGGCCAGGGGAGCGTGCCGCTGAGGGCCAGGGGAGCGTACCGCTGAGGGCCGAAGGAGCGTGCCGCTGAGGGCCAGGGGAGCGTGCCGCTGAGGGCCAAGGGCGTGTGCCGCTGAGGGCCAGGGGAGCATGCCGCTGAGGGCCAAGGGCGTGCCGCTGGAGGTAGGTGGGGGTGAGTGTGCCGCTGGGGCACTTACAGAGAGTGCCGCTGGAAGGCGACAGGAGTGTGCCGCTGAGGCGTGGGCACATGAGGGGTTTCCTTTTGGTTTTCTTTTATTCTTGACATGCAAGTGAAAGGGGTTTGAGTTGGGTTTATTCGTTCATATAGACCATGTTTGAGGTTATGTTCGGTGGACTGTCATAAAGATGTGAATACTTGGTTATTCGGGATCTCCGGGGTTCTTTGGTTACTTCGACAAAGTCGTTGCATTAATATTTTATCGTTCCCCTTTTTGCATTATTACTTCTCTTTTATGATTGTTGTTGTTAAGTTAATTCTGACAAGAATTCGGCAGCATCTCCCCTTGACCCGGGGCGTAAGGGAGATGCAGGGAACGCGCCCACATGGAGTGGCGGAACCCGACAATTGGAGGTGGGCGCCCGAGAGTGGCAACACCTTAATAAAACCTCGGAAAACTCGGAGGAAACGGCAAACGGGAAACACTTGGTTGATGCAACCTAAGGATACCCTGACTGGAAGGGAGAGGGCCAGGCATGCCAGGTAGAGGCAGGCCAAGGGTGTGCCGCTGGGGCACAGATGGGGTGTGCCGCTGGAGGCACAGATGGGGTGTACCGCTGGAGGCTGAAGTAGGTGTGCCGTTGGGCGGCCAAGGAAGGTGTGCCGCTGGCGGCCAGGAAAGGTGTACCGCTGGCGGCCAGGAAAGGTGCGCCGCTGAAGGCCGCCAGGGGTGAAAGCAGGCCGTTGAGAGGCTAGGGGGGGTAACTCCCCACTGGTAACGAGCAAGGTTGAAACGCAGAGGGGGGGGGGAGATTACTGCCGGAGGCCGAACCGATAGGGAAGAATAGGGGGAGGAAAATAGACAGAGACGGTGGGGAAACCCAAAGAGCAGGGCTTTTCAATCACAAAGAACGGGAGGCCACAGAGGGCCAATACATCGTAGGGAGAAAGAGAAGGAGGACAACAGCAAAGAAAAAAGAAAGGGGAAAAAGGAAATGAAAATACAAGGTGGGAAGGGGAACGGAGCATAAGCTCCTCCCCTCCCAGACCTCACTCCTCTCTTCTTCTCTTCTCTCTTTTCCCTCTCTTCTTCTTTGCGTGGACGACGGTGGACCGGGCAGTAGGAGGGCAGGCCTCTCCCTCTTCTTCTTCTCTTCTTCTTTTCCTTCTTCTCTCCTTCTCTTCTTCTCTTTTCTTCTCTTCTGCGTGTGTCTGTCTGTGTCTGTCTGCCTCTCCCCTCTCCTTTTGGTTCGCCGGAGAAGAAGGGCATTTATACCCCAGTCGCGGGAGCGTCCGAAGGCGGGAGCGTCCATGGCCGAAACGTGCAGCATTGAATGGGATTTGATTTGGGCTGTCCTTGGTGGCAGGGAATAGCCTACGTGCCTTCACGAGGAGGCGACACATCAGCTGGCCCATTGCGCGCCAAGAATCTATAGGGGATGGCGTTTTGATTTGATCGAGCGTGTCGCTGAGGAGCCAACGAGTTGCACCGCCGGAGGGCTGCAGGAGCGTGCCGCTGAAAGGGCTGGCAAGCGTGCCGTTGAAGGGGCTGACAAGCGTGCCGTTGAAGGCTCGCCATGGTGTGCCGCTGGGGGCTCCCAGGGGGTGTGCCGCTGGGGCTCCCTGGGGGCGTGCCGCTGGGTGCCTGGGGGGGTGTGCCGCTGGGCGGCCTGGGAGGCGTGCCGCTGGGCGCCTGGGGGGGTGTGCCGCTGGGCGGCCTGGGGGGCGTGCCGCTGGGCGCCTGGGGGCACGCTGGGCGGCTGGGGGGTGTGCCGCTGGGCGGCCTGGGGGGCGTGCCGCTGGGCGCCTGGGGTGGTGTGCCGCTGGGGCTCCCTGGGGGTGTGCCGCTGGGGCTCTCCAGGGCGTGCCGGTGGGGCTGACTTGAGCCCGTTTTGAGCACGAGTTATGGTTCGTTTGATTTTCTTTGGGGGCCACGGACTGTGAGCTTCCCGGGGGTTGGTTTCTCTTTACTGTCGTGACTCCGGGGACGGCTTCGCGGTAGTGTACACATTTGGGGAGTCCGGATGACCAGTCCCTTCGGGGCTTCTTCACTTGGTGTCGTTGTTGGTGCTGGGCTGTGTAGGATATCTGGGTTTGCAATTTTTGGTGTCCACAAATGCCCCCCACCCATGGGTAGCGCGGGCGAAGGATAAGTCGGGCGGTGCCCGCGGGTGTACTGGCCTCTTTTCCTCTTCGTCGGTGTCGCCGGGGTGTTGGGAGCTGGCGTAGCATGTTGGCCACTTCTTCTCTTCGTCAGTGCCGACGAGGTGTCGGGGACTGACATGGCATGTTGGTCTCTTCTTCTCTTTGTCAGTGCCGACGGGGTGTCGGGCGTGGACATGGTTTACTTGTTCTCTTCTTCTCTTCGTCAGTGCCGATAGGGTGCTGGGGGACCGACGCAGTTTGTTTGTCTCTTTGTCTCTTCGTCAGTGCCGACAGGGTGTCGGGAGCTGACTTGCTTTATTGGTCTCTTTGTCTCTTCGTCAGTGCCGATAGGGTGTCGGGAGCTGACATGCTTTGTTGGTCTCTTTGTCTCTTTTTCTCTTCATCAGTGCCGACAGGATGCCGGGGGCTGACCGGGTTTGTTGATCTCTTTGTCTCTTTTTCTCTTCGTCAGTGCCGACAGGATGCCGGGGGCTGACCGGATTTGTTGATCTCTTTGTCTCTTAGTCAGTGCCGACAGGGTGCCGGGCGCTGACATGGTATGTTGGTCTCTTGGTCCTTCTCTTTCTTTTCTTCTCTATTTTCTCTTCTTCTCTTCTTCTATATTCCCTTGTATGTAAACATGAGGTGAGGATTTGTTTAGTGTCCACAAATCAGGAAAGCGGGCTGTGAAAGCCAGAATTTGGGGGGTAGGCTGCCAGAGCCAAAATTGGGAAAGCGGGCCATGGGGGCCGAGGTAAGCAGGCTACAAGAGCCAAAGTTGGGAAGCAGGCTATGGAAGCCGAATTGGGGAGGCATGCCATAAAAGCCAAGGGTATTGGGAAGCGGGCTGCAAGAGCCGTAATTATGGGAAGCGGGCCGTGAAGGCCGAATTCTGGGGAGCAGGCTACGAGAGCCGGGTTCTCGGATGCAGGCTGTAAGGGCCAAAGATATCGGGAAACGGGCTGCGAGAGCCGAAATTATAGGAAGCAGGCTGCGGGAGCCAAATCGGGGAGCAGGCCACGAGAGCCGAAATTGGGAAGCAGGTCGCGAAGACCAAAGGTAAGTAGGCTGCAAGAGCCAAAGATATTGGGAGGCAGGCCATAAAAGCCAAAGGGAAGCAGGTTACAGAAGCCAAAGTTGGGAAGCAGGCCACGAGGGCCAAAATTGGGAAGCAGGCTGCGAGAGCCAGAATTGGGGAACAGGCCACGAAGGCCAAATGTAAGCAGGCTGCAAGAGCCAAAGTTGGGAAGCAGGCCGCGAAGGCCAAATGTAAGCAGGCTACACGAGCCAAAGTTACGGGAGGCGGGCCGTGGAGGCCGGATTGGGGAAGCAGGCTATAAAAGCTAAAGGGAAGCAGGCTGCAAGAGCCAAAGTTGGGAAGCAGGCTGCAAGAGCCGGAATTATGGGGAGCAGGCTACGGAAGCCAAATCAGGGAAGCAAGCTACAAGAGCCAAAAATTGGGGCGCAAGATGTGAACGCCCAAATCGGGGAAGCGGACTACAGAAGCCGGAGTTGGGAGATTAACGAGCCGCGAGGGTAAGAGGTAGGCCATGGGGGGGCCAAGATTGGGCTCTACGAGCCATAGTTGGGAAAATAGGCTGCGATAGCCGAAATTTATTTTATTGTATACACACATTATTTTTTTTATTTATTTTTTTGTTATTATTTTTTTATTCAAGCATGCAGGCATTCATTAGCAGACATAACATAAATATACGTATGTGATAGCTCCCTCTATAGGGGATGGGATAGGGACATCACCCATAATTCACAGACACGGTGCGGGTCATGAGGCACAATTGAGGGGTGGTGCACCCGTCAAGAGGATATCACACGTCTTGCTTGCATAGCCTTAATTCACGCATTTCACCCGAGGCAATTCTCTGTGGCGTGGCGGTACAAATGTGTGAACAAAGAGCCATAACCATAGGGATATGCAAGTTTTCCTGGTGACACTCGAGGATCACTCTAGCGCCTACATATTAGTTCCAGGCTTTCAACTTTCGGTAGCTTCACACAGCCCCCACTTGTTTATTTTGGTAGCGAATTTCACGGTTCGGCACGAGTCTCCTCATGTGTCTCAATGGGGATTCCCGGCTACTAAGATTCGTCCTTATTGTGATTCTATTGCGGATTCCACCGTTTGACGCGAGTTTCCTCATATGTCTCAATGGGGATTCTCGGCTAATAGGTTTCATCCTTATTGTAATTCGCTTCACCATTTCGCGCGCGTCTCCTCATATGTCTCAATGGGGATTCCCGGCTACTCGGATTCACGTTTCTCTCTTTTTTTTTACATCATTTTTTTCTTTCTCTTTTTTTTTGTTTTACAGTGGGGGTAGGCAGCTTTTTCCTCATGATTACCTTTCACGCGAGTGCAGAAATTCAAGTCTCCGTAGAGTACTAAGAAGGAACACAACCAGAAAAAGCGGGATTTCAGACGGACGTTATCCGTCTCAAATCCGTCTGAAAATCCATCGCAACACATATTTGTAACGGATTTCCGACGGATTTAAGACCGAACTCGACCGTCTGAAATTCTTAGTCACAAATTTGTGACAGTTAACTTTTCGGTCTGAAATTCCGTCTGAAATTAAGACACAAATAATTTCGGTCATAAATTCCGTCTAAATCTCACACGATAAAATTTCCGTATGTAATTATCAGTCTGAAATTTCCGTCTGTATTTCATACGGTTTTTAAGACGGATTTATTATCCGTTGTAAATACCGTCCGTAATCCGTCTGAAATCTGTCTCTATTTCTGCCGGATATTACGACGGATTACTTTGTCGTCGTAACTTCCAACGACGGTTCCATATGTTGTTCGTCCTAAATCCGTCGGTGTTTAAAACGTAATTCACGACGGATATAAATTCCGTCTGAAATTACCGTCTCTATTACAAACGTCATTTCAGACGGATTATAAATCCGTCTGAAAAAAAAATATTTTTTTTAAAAATTTAAGTTTATTTATCTAATAAACCTGTTAAAAAAAATTATTGGAACTAACCACAAAAAAAAACTCAACATCAACATACCCAAATAAATAAACACCACCGAAAAAATCTCAACATAACATAGATGTTCAAATAAATAAACACCACCAATAAAAAAATTCAACACCATGCTGACAAAATAAATACAAAGAAAAACACATTAACCCTGCTGATCCGTCTGAATAACATAAAACAAATATCATTAAACATCAAGAAATATCTGGTACATCGTCAATATCCTCATCATCCATTTCGTCACTGCCCTGCTCATCTCCTCTGTCGCTGCCCGCAGAAGGATCCCCCTACATTAAAAAAATAATAACATTCATTCATAGATAAAAAAATTAGTGCGAAGAAATGAGCATAAATATAAATCAAACATATCAAATTGATAACTGCAGATTTTATAGATCAACTACTAGCTTGAAACAATATTTAGACCCCCGGACCTGACCTGGGAGTTCATTTAAGCTAAGTTTATTTTAAAACTGAACTTTGAGTGCCGAGCTCAAACCGGACATCCGATTTGGATTCCGTCAGTTCTGACAAGTCACTTTCATCTCCCCGGTCGCGTTGGAATGATCGGCACGGCCGTCCGACCGGTATTTCCAATTTTAGACCCCCGGACCCGACCTGGTAGTTCATTTAAACTAAGTGTATTTTAAAACTGAGCTTTGAGCGCCGAGCTCAAACCGGACATCCGATTTGGATTCCGTCAGTTCTGACAAGTCACTTTCATCTCCCCGGTCGCGTTGGAATGATCGGCACGGCCGTCCGACTTGTATTTCCAATTTTAGACCCCCGGACCTGACCTGGTAGTTCATTTAAACTAAGTGTATTTTAAAACTGAACTTTGAGCGCCGAGCTCAAACCGGACATCCGATTTAGATTCCGTCAGTTCTGACAAGTCACTTTCATCTCCCCGGCCGCGTTGGAATGATCGGCACGGCCGTCCGATCGGTATTTCCAATTTTAGACCCCCGGACCTGACCTGGTAGTTCATTTAAACTAAGTGTATTTTAAAACTGAACTTTTAGCGCCGAGCTCAAACCGGGCATCCGATTTAGATTCCGTCAGTTCTGACAAGTCACTTTCATCTCCCCGGTTGTGTTGGAATGATCGGCACGGCCGTCCGACTTGTATTTCAAGTTTTTGACCCCCGGACCTGACCTGGGAGTTCATTTAAGGTAAGTTTATTTTAAAACTGAACTTTGAGTGCCGAGCTCAAACCGGACATCCGATTTAGATTCCGTCAGTTCTGACAAGTCACTTTCATCTCCCCGGTCGCGTTGGAATGATCGGCACGGCCGTCCGACCGGTATTTCCAATTTTAGACCCCCGGACCCGACCTGGTAGTTCATTTAAACTAAGTATATTTTAAAACTGAACTTTGAGCGCCGAGCTCAAACCGGGCATCCGATTTGGATTCCGTCAGTTCTGAAAAGTCACTTTCATCTCCCCGGTCGCGTTGGAATGATCGGCACGGCTGTCCGACCGGTATTTCCAATTTTAGACCCCCGGACCCGACCTGGTAGTTCATTTAAACTAAGTGTATTTTAAAACTGAACTTTTAGCGCCGAGCTCAAACCGGACATCCGATTTGGATTCCGTCAGTTCTGACAAGTCACTTTCATCTCCCCGGTCGCGTTGGAATGATCGGCACGGCCGTCCGATCGGTATTTCCAATTTTAGACCCCCGGACCCGACCTGGTAGTTCATTTAAACTAAGTGTATTTTAAAACTGAACTTTTAGCGCCGAGCTCAAACCGGGCATCCGATTTGGATTCTGTCAGTTCTGACAAGTCACTTTCATCTCCCCGGTTGTGTTGGAATGATCGGCACGGCCGTCCGACTTGTATTTGAAGTTTTTGACCCCCGGACCTGACCTGGGAGTTCATTTAAGCTAAGTTTATTTTAAAACTGAACTTTTAGCGCCGAGCTCAAACCGGACATCCGATTTGGATTCTGCCAGTTCTGACAAGTCACTTTCATCTCCCCGGCTGTGTTGGAATGATCGGCACGGCCGTCCGACTTGTATTTCCAATTTTAGACCCTCGGACCCGACCTGGTAGTTCATTTAAACTAAGTGTATTTTAAAACTGAACTTTTAGCGCCGAGCTCAAACCGGACATCCGATTTAGATTCCGCCAGTTCTGACAAGTCACTTTCATCTCCCCGGTTGTGTTGGAATGATCGGCATGGCCGTCCGACTTGTATTTCAAGTTTTTGACCCCCGGACCTGACCTGGGAGTTCATTTAAGCTAAGTTTATTTTAAAACTGAACTTTGAGTGCCGAGCTCAAACCGGACATCCGATTTGGATTCCGTCAGTTCTGACAAGTCACTTTCATCTCCCCGGTCGCGTTGGAATGATCGGCACGGCTGTCCGACTTGTATTTTCAATTTTAGACCCCCGGACCCGACCTGGTAGTTCATTTAAACTAAGTGTATTTTAAAACTGAACTTTGAGCGCCGAGCTCAAACCGGGCATCCGATTTGGATTCCGTCAGTTCTGACAAGTCACTTTCATCTCCCCGGTCGCGTTGGAATGATCGGCACGGCCGTCCGACCGGTATTTCCAATTTTAGACCCCCGGACCCGACCTGGTAGTTCATTTAAACTAAGTGTATTTTAAAACTGAACTTTTAGCGCCGAGCTCAAACCGGACATCCGATTTAGATTCCGTCAGTTCTGACAAGTCACTTTCATCTCCCCGGTCGCGTTGGAATGATCGGCACGGCCGTCTGACTTGTATTTCCAATTTTAGACCCCCGGACCCGACCTGGTAGTTCATTTAAACTAAGTGTATTTTAAAACTGAACTTTGAGCGCCGAGCTCAAACCGGGCATCCGATTTGGATTCCGTCAGTTCTGACAAGTCACTTTCATCTCCCCGGTTGTGTTGGAATGATCGGCACGGCCGTCCGACTTGTATTTCAAGTTTTTGACCCCCGCACCTGACCTGGGAGTTCATTTAAGCTAAGTTTATTTTAAAACTGAACTTTTAGCGCCGAGCTCAAACCGGACATCCGATTTGGATTCCGCCAGTTCTGACAAGTCACTTTCATCTCCCCGGCTGTGTTGGAATGATCGGCACGGCCGTCCGACTTGTATTTCCAATTTTAGACCCTCGGACCCGACCTGGTAGTTCATTTAAACTAAGTGTATTTTAAAACTGAACTTTTAGCGCCGAGCTCAAACCGGACATCCGATTTAGATTCCGCCAGTTCTGACAAGTCACTTTCATCTCCCCGGCTGTGTTGGAATGATCGGCACGGCCGTCCGACTTGTATTTCCAATTTTAGACCCTCGGACCCGACCTGGTAGTTCATTTAAACTAAGTGTATTTTAAAACTAAACTTTTAGCGCCGAGCTCAAACCGGACATCCGATTTAGATTCCGCCAGTTCTGACAAGTCACTTTCATCTCCCCGGTTGTGTTGGAATGATCGGCATGGCCGTCCGACTTGTATTTCAAGTTTTTGACCCCCGCACCTGACCTGGGAGTTCATTTAAGCTAAGTTTATTTTAAAACTGAACTTTGAGTGCCGAGCTCAAACCGGACATCCGATTTGGATTCCGCCAGTTCTGACAAGTCACTTTCATCTCCCCGGCTGTGTTGGAATGATCGGCATGGCCGTCCGACTTGTATTTCCAATTTTAGACCCTCGGACCCGACCTGGTAGTTCATTTAAACTAAGTGTATTTTAAAACTGAACTTTTAGCGCCGAGCTCAAACCGGACATCCGATTTAGATTCCGCCAGTTCTGACAAGTCACTTTCATCTCCCCGGTTGTGTTGGAATGATCGGCACGGCCGTCCGACTTGTATTTCAAGTTTTTGACCCCCGGACCTGACCTGGGAGTTCATTTAAGCTAAGTTTATTTTAAAACTGAACTTTGAGTGCCGAGCTCAAACCGGACATCCGATTTGGATTCCGTCAGTTCTGACAAGTCACTTTCATCTCCCCGGTCGCGTTGGAATGATCGGCACGGCCGTCCGACTTGTATTTCCAATTTTAGACCCCCGGACCCGACCTGGTAGTTCATTTAAACTAAGTGTATTTTAAAACTGAACTTTTAGCGCCGAGCTCAAACCGGGCATCCGATTTGGATTCCGTCAGTTCTGACAAGTCACTTTCATCTCCCCGATTGTGTTGGAATGATCGGCACGGCCGTTCGACTTGTATTTCAAGTTTTTGACCCCCGGACCTGACCTGGGAGTTCATTTAAGCTAAGTTTATTTTAAAACTGAACTTTGAGTGCCGAGCTCAAACCGGGCATCCGATTTGGATTCCGTCAGTTCTGACAAGTCACTTTCATCTCCCCGGTCGCGTTGGAATGATCGGCATGGCCGTCCGACTTGTATTTCCAATTTTAGACCCCCGGACCCGACCTGGTAGTTCATTTAAACTAAGTGTATTTTAAAACTGAACTTTTAGCACCGAGATCAAACTGGGCATCCGATTTGGATTCCGTCAGTTCTGTCAAGTCACTTTCATCTCCCCGGTCGCGTTGGAATGATTGGCACGGCCGTCCGATCGGTATTTCAAATTTTAGACCCCCGGATTTTCTCAATTATTCTGAAGTAAATGAGTTTTAAAATTAATAATGAACATAATTGAGTAATTCCATCAAAATAAAAACTTGGCTAGAGACTCACCTGTGCGGGCTGTGCTGTGGTGGTGGTTTATTTCTGAGGGACAATTCCGCTCTGGGAGAGGAGGCCACTAATTGCCTGCAAGAATACTGACACTTGGCTAGAGATCTCTTGCTGTAAATGCTGCTGCAGCCGCTGCATATCAGAAATCTGCGATCGGACCATGTCCATCATGTCGCTGGCAGAAGCGCTGGGGGCAACGGAAGGTATAGTGAAGGCACTGCCACTGGAAGAAGTATAGCTAGAACTCGCACACGCTGATGTCACCGCGCTTGCGTCTAGGCTCTCCCCAAAACCATATATTCGGCCTTTCTTCGGTACGCCAGCTGCTGCCACCCACTCCACCGGATCGAACTCCGGCTGCTGCGTGTCTCCCTCCCCGTACTTCTCTGTCACTGCTTTGCTATATGTTTCCTACAAATTGAATAAAATAACTAGTCAATTTCATATGAATTACATGCCGATTTAAATGAACGGTACAAGTTACATATGTAGATAAACTTACCGCTGCTGACTTAGCTGTGTCACTCACAAAATCATTAGTCCCCTTCTTTTTGTGTGTTCTGTCGAACACCTCGAGGAACGACGGAGGTCGATTAAGCTCCACAGCCTGTTATACAATTCATAGTAAAAAAAAGTCAAATATTGGGATAAATTATAAGAAGATAAATTGGTATATTACTTACCAATTTTTGTTTATGAGCCGCATAAGAGATGGACCCACTCGTATGCAAATTTGAACCTGGTTTTGACGCCCTGTTTGCTTTGGCTTTTTCGGACTTTTCTATCCACTTGGGGTCGGCAAAATGGTCACAAGATATCTCCCAATCCTCCTGCCTCATCCATAGAGGGCGATGCGCCTTCCACAATTGTCGGTCTTCACTCCCCCCACTCAATTTTTTAGCGTGTGGTCGGGCCTCATGTATTTTCCTCTTGTAACTTGAGAGCATAGTAGACTCCCAGGCACGACGACATCTCGCCGCGTCATGTCCACATGTGAATTGAAAAGACCGCTGTAAATCAATTGCTTTTCACACTTAGTATAAAGTTGTAAATAGACTTTGGGAAATACTTGAATTAAATGACATAATTACTTACTAAGAACATGTTGTACAATGAATCGCGGACGGACATCGGAAAATCTCTGAAAGTGGAAGCTGCCCCGGGCACATGTGCCAACATGAGTTCGGTGGAATGATGGACAGCGCCGTGGGGTTCAAATTTCATACTGCAATTGCAAATGTCAAAATATTCATATTACACAGTTGAGGGCTAATTAATGTAATATAACCTTATAGATTTACCCGGATACCCAACACGGGCGACGTCTATCATGGGTCGTGCCTCCCTCGTGACAACTGCCGACATCGTCAAAGGGCTGACTGGTGGGGGTGGGCCCTGTACAAGTGGGAGGTGGTGGGAGGGCACTGAGACCTGCAAGAATTTATTGTCATGTGGAGTGATACATATACTGCGAACATATAATTAAAATATACATACCTGCAGCGGGAGGTGGTGGGGTTGGCGTATGCACAACATGTGGGAGGCCACTGAGACCTGCAAGAATTTATTGTCATGTGGAGTGATACATATACTGCGAACATATAATTAAAATATACATACCTGCAGCGGGAGGTGGTGGGGTTGGCGTATGCACAACATGTGGGAGGCCACTGAGACCTGCAAGAATTTATTATCATGTGGAGTGATACATATACTGCGAACATATAATTAAAATATACATACCTGCAGCGGGAGGTGGTGGGGTTGGCGTATGCACAACATGTGGGAGGCCACTGAGACCTGCAAGAATTTATTGTCATGTGGAGTGATACAAATATTGCGAACATATAATTAAAATATACATACCTGCAGCGGAAGGTGGTGGGAGTGGCGTATGCACAACAGGTGGGAGGCCACTGAGACCTGCAAGAACTTATTTTCATAAGTAGAACAAATGTTCAAGAATTTAAATTAAAATATACATACCTGTAGCGGGAGGTGGTGGCGTATGTACAAGTGGTGGTGAGCCGACACTTGCACCTATAAATAAATTCTTTTAAGTTTGTAAATAAATAAAATATTTATATAGCTAACTTATTGATCAAATATATCTGTGTCTGAAGAAGATGGTAGCGAGGAGATAGTAGTGCCCCTCTCACTGCTAGATCTCCTCCCACCCCTACTACGACCTCCTCGCACCATTTCCTTATTAATAACAAAACAATTAATACATATTAATCCATAATTATATAAGGCTAGACAAATGTTATTTAAAATTATGCTTAAAAGTAAGAATCTTCTTACTAAATTATCAAAACATGCCTCCCTCATGTTGATATATCTAGCTCAACTTCATCATCTTCGTCATCCATAGTAGTCTCATGAGATTCAAAATCTTCATCTTCATCTGATTCTTCCTCCCCTCTAACATCAACATTTAGCTCCGTCGGATCGACTTCTTCCACGCCATCTCGCGTACGTAATGACAGTGGCTCATCAGATTCGTCCATATTAAACCTAGAGGAACCGACAACGCCAACTTCGTCTGATTGATAATATTCAGCACGAGCAACCTCTGAGACATCTCCACTCATAGTTAACTCATAAGTGGGAAAGAGTTTTGAGTTAACCCTGCAAACTGCCCACCAATCTCTATTCTTGGATGATGGATAGCTTGAATAGTACACTTGCTGGGCTTGTGCGGCTAAAATGAACGGTTCATAGGTCTTAAGTTTAAACCTATGCTTGACATTGACAATCCCATAATTTGTGTCATGTAGAACAGAATTAGGATCAAACCATTGACACTTAAATATATATACATGATTGTCTTGTCCCAAATACTGAAGTTCTAAGACTTTTTCAATAATACCATAGTAGTCCAATTCCATTTCATTGTATAAATTTCCCTTCACACATACGCCGCTGTTCATCGTAGACTTATTTCGCCCATAATCCCTTGTATGAAATTTGTATCCATTCACAATATATCCCGGATAGGCACGTGTCTGGTTCGAGGGGCCATAACTTATCTGTTGTACTCTTTGATCAGTAATGAGACCTTGTTCAACCTATATTCAAATTAGAGTAGTTAAAATAATAACAATTACCTCAACATACGTAAATACAAACATATATATTCAGAGTTCACACTAACTCGGTTTCTTAGCCATTTGGAAAAAAACTTGTCGCGTTCTTTTTCAATCTCCACATCCTGGATATTTGGACATTTTTCAGCTAATTCTGAATCAAATTGTCTGCAATATAAATGTAGCACCCCGTAAAAAAAATGATTAAAAAAATTGATAAAGCCAATGTATAGACTTTGTGAAGTCAATGTTGTATAGACTTTGAGGAAGCCAATGTATAGACTTTGAGGAAGCCAATGTATAGACTTTGTGAAGTCAATGTTGTATAGACTTTGAGGATGTATAGACTTCTGGAGTTGCTGGAAATGTGAATTAATATCTTACTCAACATAAGGTTCAATCTCGAGGCAATTCAAAAGAATATATATCTCAGCGGCGTGCAACTCTCTATCTTCGAGCGTGCGAGTCAAGCAACGTCCGAACGCACGTCCAGGATGTTTAAATATGGAGAGCCGATCGGACGATTCATCCACTCCCCCATCATCATTACGTGGAGGTCAAGTACGACGAGTTTGAATCTCTGGCTCAAAGTACATAGAACAGAAGTTCGAAATTTCTTCAAGAATGTATGCCTCAGCAATCGAACCCTCCACCTGTGCCTTGTTGCGAACTTTCATTTTTAATTCATGCATGCACCTACAACAACAAGTCAGATGGCAACAAAATGTAGCGGCTATGGACGACTTATAAGTTAACAAAAATTGTCACATACCTCTCAAATGGATACATCCATCGAAATTGTACTGGACCTCCGACGATAGCCTCATATGGCAAATGAACTACCAGGTGCTCCATCGAATCAAAGAATGCCGGAGGAAATATCTTCTCTAGCTTGCAAATGGTTGTGACAACATCTTGTTCGATAGTTTGTACATCCCGAAGTCTGAGTTCAGATGCACATAAAATCTTGAAAAATTGACTCATCTCAGCTAGTGCTCCCCATATCTGCTTTGGCAACAAATCACGAAATGCAATGGGCAGTAGCCTCTCCATGAACACATGACAGTCGTGACTTTTTATACCATATATTTTCCCCTCATTAACATTCACACAACGGGCTATGTTGGATGCATATCCATCTGGGAATCTCAGTTGTTTCAACCACTGGCATACTTCCTTGATCTGTGTATCATGAAGCACATAAGTTGCTTTAGGCTGCACAGTTTTACCATTGACACTTTGTAGTTCCAATTCTGGACGTCTACAAAGCATCTTTAAATCCATACGTGCTTTGGCGTTGTCCTTTGTTTTCCCTTTAACATTCATGATCGTATTGAACACATTATCAAAAAAATTCTTCTCGGTATGCATGACATCCAGATTGTGTCGTACAAGAAGAGTTGACCAATAAGGTAATTCCCAAAAAATACTTTTCTTGACCCAGTTGTGATCCTTTCCAAAATTAGGGAGTTGCCGTGTGCTACCAGACAATTGAACTACATCTGGTAAATTGTGCACCCGTGACGCCATATGTAGACCCGACACCCGTTGCAAGTCAGCTTCATCCATTTCAACAGTATTTTTTTTAAACGAGTCTTTTTGCCTTCGAAAAGGATGGTCACTTGGTAGCAACCGCCGATGGCAATCAAACCAGCAGCTTTTCCCCCCATGTTTCAATACAAATGATTTGGTATCTTCCATACAGTAAGGACATGCTAGCCTCCCATGTGTGCTCCAACCAGATAGCATTCCATATGCAGGGAAGTCACTTATTGTCCACATCAGTGCAGCCTTCATAATAAAAATTTTCTTCCTATATGCATCATAAGTAACAACTCCATCAGTCCATAAAACTTTGAGCTCATCAATCAACGGCCTGAGATATATGTCCAAATTTTTTCCGGGACTTTTTGGACCAGGAATTACTAGGGACAAAAACAGATTTTCTCGCTTCATGCACATGTGCGGCGGAAGGTTGTACGGTGTCATGAACACTGGCCAACAAGAATAAGCTGCCACTGAACCACCGAATGGATTAAAGCCATCTGTGCATAAACCCAATCGAACATTACGTGACTCCCTTGAAAAGGCAAGATGAGTACGACTAAAGTGAGTCCAAGCTTCACCATCGGCAGGATGACTGATTATATCATCGGCACGACGTACTCTTTCGGTGTGCCATGTCATATGCCGAGCCGTCTTTGAGGACATATACAGTCGCTGCAGCCTAGGCACAAGAGGGAAGTATCGCAACGCCTTGTAAGGTACATCTTTTGCCTTTGAATTGACCCCCACCTTAGGTTTGAATCTGTCATGGCCACAAACTGAACATGATATCTTATCTGCATCATCTTTGTAATATAACATACAATGATTCGGACATGCATCTAT
The DNA here is from genome assembly GCA_022559845.1 of Amorphophallus konjac. NCBI lineage: Eukaryota > Viridiplantae > Streptophyta > Magnoliopsida > Alismatales > Araceae > Amorphophallus > Amorphophallus konjac. The sequence goes on along the minus strand of CM040118.1, from coordinate 58,943,864 downwards.
TTTCACATATCCAAGTCCTAAGTCATTGACCATCTTTTTTGCACGGTAAAAAGTTTCTGGCAACTTCTCGTCTCGAGGTAACATACTCTTGATCAAGAGGAGGAGACGGTCAAAACAAGTCTCACTGATGTGAAATTCAGATTTCAAGTTCAACAACTGTGACACTGCAGACAATCGAGTGTGATTTTCACAACCATCCCACAGCGGCTCATCAGCATCCCTAAGTAGTTCATAAAATCTTCCGGCTATCTTATTCGGCACTTCATCGTGAATATTAAAACTAGGACCAGCAGCATCTACAACCATATCCACGTACCCACTTGTGCCTGCAATATTGTCGGGCTCATACCTCCCGAATTGCTCACCATGACACGTCCAATTCGTATAACCATCCACGAACCCTTTCGTGTACAAATGATGTTGCACATCCCATGTTGAACACCACCTCAAGTTTCTACAACTTGAACAAGGGCAACGAATGTGACCGTCGCGATCTATTGCTGCATTTGGATTCCCCAATGCAAATTGAATGAAACTCTCAACCCCAAGCTTAAAGTCATCTGACATCACCCGGTCAACTATTCTACGATACATCCATGAACGATCTGTCGACATTTTGCCTGCACCCAATAAATGACAATACACATCCTAACTTTCAAATCATTACTCATAATATTACACCCGACCCTTTCCTCACATCGTTCATCATAGACCATTTGCAGTTGGAAGAGGAATATTGATTAGATTATCACTTTTTAACCCATCCATGAAGGTTTGATCGCACAATCACTTACTATATGTGCTGCACGATTTGCTAAAAATTTCGGCATCATCTCCCCACACTTCTCCGATATACCAAATATATTTATTGATTTTGAAATTTTCTTAAACACTTACAAGTAAGTGGTTAAGAAAACACTCAAAATCAATAATGGTATATCAGAGAAGAGTGAGGAGACGCAACCAAAATTCTCAACAAACCATACAAACATATATAGTAAATGACTGCCTAAGTGCGATCAAACATTCACAGACTGTCCAAACGGGACAATTCAAGACTTTGAGGTAGATATATACATTCTCATAAATAAATGAGAACATACATATCAATCCCAAAGTCTTGAACGGGAAGGCACATTGACACGGTTTTAACGCGCTCTCCTGAGGTGCGTGTAATGTTAGGTCGCACCCACGCACCTCAACTCACAGGGAATACCCCATGCATTTATATAACATAAAATTAAATAACAACGTAATTATCATTATGCACATATCAAATTAAATAACACCCAAATTACAAAAATTTTCAAATGAATAACATCGAAGCAAAACAATCTACATTTTTGAGCTAAATTAACATCAAATTTCTATTAAAATCAGATTTAAAATTATATTTACATGCAATTAAAATCCACAAAGTTTTAAATCACAAAACGAATTTTTTGGGTATTTACCTATTGCTATAGATAATTCTGATTTCTTTGCATTTATCCACATCTTTGTATATATGTACTACTTAAGATATGTGGTCATTCCATTTCTCTATATCTTCTTATCATCATAAGACAAGGTTCAAATGGGATCACTTTCAACCTCAGTGGAGCATGTACGGATGCCCCTCCCACAAAGCTCCCCCTCCTCCCACCCGCCCTCCTGCTCCCACTGAGCTCCCCCCCACTGGAACCCTCTTGGATGCCCCTCCCCCCTCCCACCGAGCGCCCCGTCCCACAGAGCTCCCCCCCCTCCCACCCCCTCCCACAGAGCTCCCCCCCCCCACTGGAACCCTCTCGGATGCCCCTCCCCCCTCCCACTGAGCTCCCCCCCACTGGAACCCTCTCGGATGCCCCTCCCCCCTCCCACGGAGCTCCCCGTCCCACCAAGCTCCACCCCCCTCCCACAGAGCTCCCCCCTCTCCTCTGTATGCTGAACAGTCGAGCAAGATCCTACTTCAACTCATCATTGCCCGAAGACCGAGTGATATCTATTGATCTACCAATCAAAAAGCTGCTATCATTAGTGGAGTCACTAGAATTAAATGCCACATCTGGAACCCCAAAAGATTGAGAAACAATTGATGTTGAGAATTCTGCTTGAGTTTCCTTGGAGCCACTGGAATTGGAAATAATGTTGTTTGAAGTGAGATCAGTCTGATAGTCTTTGCCAGAGCTTATATTTTTTGCTAGTAAAGGATCACTAGGCATTGGTATCCCAAGAGGGTTATCAATGTCAACTCCAAAAAGGACATTGTTTCTCGGATCAGAAGTTGGAACTTCACTTTCCTGCATACCATCTGAACTAAAAATTAATGATTGTTGATTGAATGAAGGTTCTTTGATGGTGTTCTTGTAAACTCTGGCTATTTATTGCGTTTAGAATGTCACATGCCTAGGAAAGGAAAAATATAGCTATCATCAAGTTCTGTCCGGGGCAAGACTAGGAACATGTGTAGCATTTCACACAAGCGATTTATTTTTTTTAAAAAAAATAACCTGTGTATCGTTAAACTAAACCCATGGTTGTTCAGTCCAAATCAGTCTCCGTGGGTCCGACGAGTCTCCCCAGTCTAATTCAGTCCAAATTAATCAGGAAGAAGCTACCCAGGGAGATCCCAAGTGATGTGAAATTGTTCACAATGGCCAATTTGGGCAGGGAGTGAGACGGTCACTTAGGCCACGGGTCCAAATTATCTATGACTCCGTTACGTGGAGTTTGGCTGGATTTGTGGGGATGAGTTTTAAAATTCTACTCATTAAAATATCTGACATCTCTATCATTTTAATCAAATGTAGTATTAAGATCTTGACTTATGCGCCCTGATAGATTTTTGGAGGAGAATAAGACATGTTCAAACTGAGTCTATTTTCGGAATTTGCGATATCTCACTCCAACGAGTTTTTAGATAGATTCTACAAATTAAAATACATCCACCTAATGTTCAAACTAGATTTTACAAGAACAGCATCATAATGAGAGGGGGAGAGGGGCCACGGACAGGGGAAGAGAGGGCAGTGGAGGGGGTGGGGGAGGGCGGCCAGAGGGAGTGAGAGGGAGAGGGAGTGAGGGAGCCGGACAGGGGAGAGAGGGCAGTGGAGGGGGTGGGGGAGGGCGGCCAGAGGGAGTGAGGGAGCGCGAGAGGGGAGAGGGAGTGAGGGAGCCGGACAGGGGAGAGAGGGCAGTGGAGGGGGGGGGTGGGGGAGGGCGGCCAGAGGGAGTGAGGGAGCGCGAGAGGGGAGAGGGAGAGGGAGTGAGGGAGCCGGACAGGGGAGAGAGGGCAGTGGAGGGGGTGGGGGAGGCCGGCCAGAGGGAGTGAGGGAGCGCGAGAGGGGAGAGGGAGAGGGAGTGAGGGAGCCGGACAGGGGAGAGGGAGAGGGATTGAGGGAGGGGAACATGATCGGGAGAGAGAGAGGGAGAGCGAGGCCACTTACCGCGGGTTTTTTGCATGAAAATTATTGTTAGACGTGAATTTGTAAAAAAAAAAATTACTCGTGAAAATACATTAATAGTTATATCACTCTGTATTAAGGGCTGTCAATGGGCCGGGCCTGGGCTGAGCTTAAGTTGACCCGGCCCGAGCCCGACTTGTTAATATTAAGCTCGAGCTCGGGCTGGGCCCGATATTATTTAAAAAATATAAAGCCCGACTAAGGCTTGGCTCGGCCCGACAACGTAAATAGAAAAATAAAAAAAATAAAAATTAATATATTTAATAATATAAAGTTTATAATCTCACTAAATTAATTAACAAATTGATATTAATTACATAATTTATGTGAAAAGAGAGTTTTAAATTTTCTAAGTAAGTAAAATAACATAATTTTAATTAAATAATTTTTAAATTTTAAAGTGGGAATAAAAAAAGAGAACGGGCCAGGCCGGCCCGCGGGTCAAACTCAAAGCTCGAGCCCGACCCGCGGGTCTAGTCGGGCCGGGCTTTTAGGTCCGACTAAAAACCCGCGGGCCGAAAAAAATCTTGTGGCCCGGCCCGAAATCAAGCCAAACCCGAGGGCCTGTCGGATCGGCCTGCCCCATTGACAGCCCTACTCTATAAACCCTAATTGTGCAAAAATGTCATTGTCGTACTTATTCGTTATTGCCCGAGAATCTAACCATGATTAATTTTAACCAGACATTGAGAAAAAATTAACATATACCTAACTAAAATAAAATAAAATAAAATAAAATAAAAATAATTTGTAACACCCTCCCCAACCTCCCACCGAAATATGCCCCCACACTCACACCCCACCGTATGCTCCCCATCCCCGTCGGAGTTAAGCCCCCTCCACCACCCCACCCTGCCACTACAACCCCCCTCCCCAGTCCCCACCAAGGTAAATCCCCCTCCATCACCCCACCTTGTAGTTGCAGCCCCCCTCCCTGCATGAGTAAGCCCCCCACACACCCCACATCTATGCTGCCTCCTCCCGGTGGGAGTAAGCCCCCCACCAACCCTGTTTGACCCCCTCCCCACTGGAGTAGCCCCCACACCCTACCCCCCTCCCCGCTGAAGTTAGCCCCCCCCACCCCCACACTGTGAGCCCCCCTCACCCACCAGAGTAACCCTGCCCCACCCTACCCCCTTCTCACCAGAGTAAGCCACCCCCACCCCCCACACTATATGAAACCCCCTCCCCATCTGAGTATTCTCCCCAACCGACCCCCCCCGTCCCCTCGCTGCCGGCCACCGCAGGAAACCCCTCCCCTTCCAAAACACCCGTCCCCTCATCGCCGGCCCCCCTCCCCTTCCCAAACCCCCATCCCCTCACCCCCGGCCGCCATGGGAACCCCCATCCCCTTCCCAACTGCCCTCCCCAACCGACCCCCCTCCCCTCGCCGCCAGCCGCCGCCATGGGAACGACGCCCCTCCTCTCCCCTTCCCCATCGACACCCCTCCCACACCCCCAGCGAGAACAAATGCAGGTTAAAAAAAAGACAGAGGGTGAGGGGGGACATACCGGCGGCGATCGTCTGAGCTTCGGCGAGGAAGGTGGGCACGGCTGCGAGCTAACACGAATGGCGGTGGGCACGATAGCAAGGACGTCGACGTTGAGGATGGCGAGGATGGCGACGGTGGCTTCTGACGACTTTGCGGCTCCGGCGGCTCCGACGGCGACGACCGGAAGCAGAGGGCAGAGGAGAAGGAGAGAGTGAGAGGGAGAGTGGGGGGGGGGGTGGAAATGGGGTCGGGTGGAAGGGGTGGGAGGGAGGGGCCGACGGTGGCGGGAAAGGGGGAATTTTGAGACGGAAATTTGGACGGAACTTATTTCCGTCTGAAATTTCAGACGGATTACTTCCGTCTGAATATCCGTCCTAAATTTATGACGGATATAAAGACGGAATATATTCCGTCTATAATTATAGACGGATCTTCAGAGCGAATGTAGTCTGTCGTTAATAGAGATGGAATTTGTGACAGAAACTAATCCGTCACAAATACAGACGGATATTAAGACGGAAAATATCAGTCTGAAATATCCGTCTGAAATCCCGCTTTTTTTGGTAGTGGAATTCAGGCAATCCCTATAGTTAAAAGCTATTGAACACGCTACGTGCTAAGTGTGGGAGCGTTCCCTCAGGTTTATTTTGTAAGTTGGGCTTAGCGATTCAGCCATGACTCTTCCCCTTGACGTGTGCACCCGCCATAATAGGGTTCCCTTCGAGCGTGTGCCCTGACGCCCGTGCATCCGGAATCGGGCGATATTATTTAGCAAGGAAACACGGTCCTTAGAAAATTCTAAGGGGATGTATTATTCTATATTAAGCAACCATGCAAACAAGGCAATCAAGCATTCTCTTCTTTCTTCTCTTTTTTTTTTTTTTGCGTAAGAATGTATTGTCGTTGCGTATAGGTGTAGTGATAATAAAAGTGTTAGGGAAGCAGACCATGAAAGGCCGAAAGGAGATTAGGGAAGCGGGCTATAGAAACCAAGGGATATTAGGGGAGCGGGCCATAAGGGCCAAAAGATGACGGGAAGTAGGCCAGAAAAGCCAAGGGGCACTAGGGAAGTGGGCCGTAAAAGCAGGGAGATGCTGGGAAGCGGGCTACAAAGGCCAAAGGTTGGGAGAGAAGGCATCGAGAGCCAAAATCGGGAAGCAGGCCATGACGGCCAAAGGGAAGCAGGCTGCAAGAGCCAAAGTTGGGAAGCAAGCTGTAAGAGCCGAAATTAAGGAAAGCAAGCTACGAGAGCCAAAGATCGAGGAAGCATGCTATGAGAGCCAAAATTGGGGAAGCATGCTATGGGAGCCAAAATCGGGAAGCAGGCCATGAAGGCCAAAGGGGAGTGGGCTATAGAACCCAGAATGTCGGGGAAGCGGGCTGCAAGAGCCGAATTTGAGAAGCGGGCTGTAAAGAGCCGAAGTTGGGAAGCGGGCTGCAAAGAGCCTAAGTTGGGAAGTAGGCTACAAGGCGCCAAAGTTGGGAAGTAGGCTACAAGAGCCAAAATTAGGAAGCGGGCCGTGAGGGCCGAATTCTAGGAAGGGGGCCGTGAAGGCCGAATTCTAGGAAGCGGGCCGTGAAGGCCGAATTCTGGGAAGCAGGCTGCAAGAGCCAAAATATGGGAAGTGGACCGTGAGGGCCGAATTCTGGGAAGCGGGCCGTGAAGGCCGAACTCTGGGAAGCAGGCTACGAGAGCCACAATTGGGGAGCAGGTTATAAAAGCCAAAGGGAAGCAGGCTGCAAGGGCCGACGTTGGGAAGCAGGCTTCAGGAGCCAAAATTGGGGAGCAGGCTATAAAAGTCAAAGGTAAGCAGGCTGCAAGAGCCAAAGTATGAGCAGCAGGCTGTAAAAGCTGAAGTTATGGGGAGCGGCCCGCAAGAGCCGAAGTTATGGGGAAGCGGGCTACATGAGCCGAAATTGGGAAAGCGGGCTGCAAGAACCGAGATTCTGAGCGGCAGGCTGCAAGGGCCAAGATTTGGGAAGCAGGCTATGAAAGTCGAGATTGAGAAGCAGGCTACAAGAGCTAGAGTTGGGAAAGCGTGCTGCAAGAGCTGAAGATATTGGGAAGCGGACTACGAGAGCCGAAATTGGGTAGCAGGATGCAAGAGCCACAGTAGGGGAAAGTGGGCTGCAAGAGCCGAAGATATTGGGAAGAAGGCTAAAAAGTCAAGGGATATTGGGAGCAGGCTGACAAGCTGAGAGATGTTAGAAGTAGGCTATAAAGCCGAAAGATATCGGAGAGCGCAGTGGGACGGGTGGATTAATCCTGATAGTGGGCCTTGGCCGGAATGACTGAGCCGAAGGGCGTTGAGTATCAGGATACGAGAACCGAAGAGAAGGGTCCCCTTTTGTTCTCTGGTCGGGGAAGGGTCCGAACCAAAGTGAAATGTCTCTTTTCTTTCCTTTTTTTTTTGGTGGTCCAAAGGCCGAAGGTGAATGACCACGTCTGTCTCATGTCCCCATTTTTTTTCTTCTTCTTTTGTGTGAGGCGACGGGTTCGAAGACCACGTCTGTCTCGTGTCTCTTTTTTTTTCTCTTCTTCTTTTGTGGAGAGGCAGGCGCGAAGACCATGTTTGCCTCGTGTCTCTTTTTTCTCTTCTCTTCTTCTTTTGTAGAGAGGCAGGTGCAGAGCCCCGTGACTGTTCTTTCTCTTCTTCTCTTCTTCTTTTATGGAGAGGCCGGTGCAAAGACCATGTTTGCCTCGTGATCACTTCTTTCTTTTATTTTCTTCTTCTTTTACGGAGAGGCAGGTGCAAGGACCATGTTCGCCTCGTGACTGTTATTTCTCTTCTTCTTTTATGGGGAGACAGGTACAAAGACCATGGTCGCCTCAGGACTCTATTTTTTTTCTTCTCTTCTTCTTTTGTGTGAAGAGGCGGGTTCAAGGACCACGTCTGCCTCGGGACTCTTTCTTTCTTTTCTTCTCTTTTTTTGTGGAGGGGCGGGCTCGAAGACCACGTCTGCCTCGTGTGTCCTTCTCTTTTTTATGGAGAGGCAGGTGCAAAGACCATGTTCGCCTCAAGACTGCTCTTTCTTTTCTTCTTTTCTTTTGTGTGATGAGGTGGGCTCGAAGACCACGTCTGCCTCATGCGTGTCTTTTTCTTTATTCTGCTCTTCTTTTCTCGTCAATGCTTCCACGCTGGAGTGTATTTCTCTTAATGTGTCCCCAGGTTGGGGTGTAGCTTCATTTTGTATGCATCCCCCTCAGGGGTGTGTTTTGCCTCTTTATCTCTGTGCCCCCAGGCGGGGCGTATTTTTCAAGGCTTCTATGTCCCCAGACCAGGGTGTGTTTTTTTTAATGCCCCCGAGGTGGGGTGTAGCTCTCTTCAAAGGCCCCCATGGTGGGGTATACTCTTCGCGGCTTCTATGCCCCTAGGTGGGGTATGTTTCTTCTTCATATGCCCCTGGTACGGGACGTAGCTCTCTTCAAATGCCCCCAGGACGGGGGTGTATCTTTTACTTCTTATGTCCCCCTGAGGCCGGGGTGTATCTTTTGCTTCTTACGCCCCCCCTGAGACGGGGGTGTATCTCTATACGGCTTCTGTGCCCCCCGAAGCAGGGTATGTTGTTTCTTCAAATGCCGCTTGGGCGGAGTATATCTTTCTTCTTATGCTCCCAGATCGGGATGTATGTCTCTTTGTTTCTGTGCCCTGGGTCGGGGTAGATGCTTCTGCTTCTTATGCGCCAAGGGCGGAGTGTATTTTTGTGCCCCCAGGCTGGGGTAGGTGCTTCTGCTTCTTATGCGCCAAGGGCGGAGTGTATCTCTTTCTATGCCACTAGGCTGGGGTACATTCTTCATGTTTCTCATACCCTTTTCGCAGGGCGTATTCTCTTGCTTCTCTTGTCCCTGGATCGGGGCGTATGTTTCTTCTTCTGACGCCCCTAGGTCGGGGTATATTCTTTCTTCATGTGCTCCCAGGTCAGGATGTATGCCTCTTTGCTTCGGTGCCCCCGGGTGGGGGTGTACTCTGTCTCTTTGCTTCTGCGCCCCCCAGGCGGGGTATGTTTCTTCTTCAAATGCCCCTGAGCCGGCACATATTCTTTATGGCTTCTATGCCCCCTAGCGGGGTATATTTCTTCTTCAAACATCCCTAAGACGGGATGTATTCTTCTCTTTTTTATGCTCCCGAGGCGGGATGTATCTTCTTCAAATACCCCTAAGCCGGGGGGTGTTCTTTATGCCTCCTATGTCCCCTGGAGGGGTATGTTTCTTCTTCAAATACCCCTAAGGCATGATGTATTCTTCTCTTTCTTATGCTCCCGAGACGGGATGTATCTTCTTCAAATACCCCTAAGCCGGGGGGTGTTCTTTATGGCTTCTATGCCCCCTGGCGGGGTATGTTTCTTCTTCAAATACCCCTAGGCCGGGGTGGACTTCTCTTCATATGCCCCTGAGTCGGGGCGTGCTCTTTATAGCTTCTAGGCCCTCGAGGCGAGGTATGCTTCTTCTTCAAATACCCCTAAGACGGGGGTGTAATTCCTAACTTCATATGCCCCCGACGTGGGGTATATGATGGGGACATCAACGACAGCCCGCTCACATTGTGTTTACATTTACGTCCTTTTGTATTTGTATGAATACCCTCGTGATATATGGGTACACAATTGTAGGTCTTAGTGGGTTTATTTACAAAAGGCCATTGGGTTTCTTTGCAAAAGTGCATGTAGGCCCTGCAGGGGCCCCCTCCCTCCTCCTTATTGGTCCACTTGGACTCCCGGGCCCAAGGTGGCTGGTCCATGGTCCAACCTTGGACTTGGACCTAGATTTAAATAAAGAAGACAAATCCAAATAGCCTTCTTTAAGGGGGGGGGGGGGGGGGGGGGCGAACCATGTAGTTTATTGTATTTTATTGGGGTTGTTCAAACCACATCCCAGCCCTTCAATCACCAACCCTTGATCCAAGGGTCTAGAATTAGTTAAAGACCTAGCCTATATAATGTTGTATTTTTCATGAGAAATTGAATGGAAAAATTAGAATTTTTGTGAGTGTTCAAGGAGCTTGGTGTGCCCCTCTCTCCTCCCTTACTGTTCTTCCTTCCCCAACCCCAGATCTAGAGTGTATCCCTCTTCTATCATCCCCTCTCAACCTCCGGTGATCGTCTGTGCCGCTGCCGCCGCCGTTCGTGCCGCCTTCGAGCCGCCGTGGAATCGTCATCAAGTTTCTGTCCTGCTGGACAGAGGTGTGGTTCGTGAATTCCTGAAGCCAGCAACGAGTTCTGATCGATTTGAAATTTTGAGGGTTGGTTCCTATCTTCTAGCCCCTTCTGCACAAAAAAATTGAGATTCAAAATCCACCGTTTCATATCCTTACCATTTCGTTCAACTCTCAATCTCAGATCTGTTCTGTCACTGTCTACAGTGACAGTAGCCCTGAGTTCTCCACCTTCGACCGCCCTTTTGATTTGTGTTAGACCTCCCAATTTAACTGATAGTTCTGTCCATCGTCCCCTACCACCAATGTGATACTGTAGCTTTTCTTAAATTTTTATCATCCTTCTACCTATTTTTAAAAATTCATTTTCTACCAAAGCTACAGTACTTTCAGCCAGATCCCAGATCCGAACTTCATCCACTAAACAAATCACATAAAATCATAGATACATCCAAACGGGTCCAAGCCAATTTTGTTGTCTTCCCAGCTCAAATTCTAACAACTTTGCTGAAGAACACAACCCCTGATTCGAACGTCTCCCTCGCGGTCAAAGGCAATCCACAGGGAAGTTCTCTGCTGACCTGTGATTTCAGGAACAATACAACAGAAGATTGAAAATTCCATAAGTCAAGATCCGAGTAGATCCAGGCCAGATCTTTAGGCCTAGGTTGAAGAACTTCAAGCTAGATTTCCAACGGTGCCAGTCTCGTGTCGATCCGACGTCGGGGCTGATCGCAGCGTCCATTCTCGCAGGAGCGCGCGCTGCAAAACAGCAACCACCAGTCCGTGGACAGCAAACCCGACGGGTGCGATTCGGAACCGCCCGACCCCCGGGCGACATTCTGGTGTGCCGCCAGCCCAGGGAACACTTCCCTAAGTATCCACACTACAGCGGCGCCACCGGGTCCCACACGACCCCTCCAGACAGCACGTGGGCCCCACGGTCATGATCACGCGTGTAGCCGAATCAACACACGAAGCTGCCCGTCATCCTGAATTCGATCCTCCCGGGCCCCTAGTGTCGCCCTTTACCTCCCTGCGTGGAGTGGGCATATTTCCATTGCTGTAATATTCATGTATTAACTGTCCCGGGAGTACGAGTTCGGCCGGGCCCGTCGTCCCCACGCCGAGCGCGTGGAGGTATCGCATTCGCTCCCTTACTTGGCATTTTGCTTAATTTTCATATATACTTGCTTATGCCACTGCTAGAGAGCATGATAGGGTAATTAGCTCGCTTTCTATTTATATCACCGCTGCTGCGAGAGAGAGCGTTACCGTCCCGTGACCCGATCCGGGCACAAGTGAGAGCCTACCACCCTAGCTCACAGCCGGTTTCTCAACCGCGCACATCTGACGCTTCCCTCGTTAAGGGGCAGTCACGAGCTTGTCGTGTCCGTGGTCTCGTCCCGCATCAGTATATCTTTTGTTTCTTATGCTCCCGAGTCGGGATGTAGCCTCTTGGCCTCATATGCTGCCGAGGCGAGGGGTATGTTGCTTCATGTGCCCCCAGGGGGAATGCATTTTGCCTCTACTGCCCCGTGGCGGGGCGTATCTCTTGGCTTCTTACGCCCCCAAGGTGGGGTGTGTTTTCTTCTTGTGCCCTCGGGTGGGGTATATCTTTCGCTTCTTATGCCCCCCTTGAGGCGGGGTGAAGTCTTTGCTTCAAATGCCCCTAAATCGGGGTATAGTTTTGTCTCATATGCCCCTGGCGCAGGGGTGTATTTCTCTTCCTGTGTCCCTCAGTCGGGGTGTATCTTTGTTGCTTGTTGTGCCCCCAAAGGGAGGTACCTTGTGCGCTGGGCACCGGGTGTATCTTTGCTTTTCTTTTTTTTTATATGCCCCGAGGGGGGAATTCTTCCTCTTCTGCCCCGACACGCTGGGGAATGTTTGCTTCTTGTTCCCCCAAAGTGGGGTGTATGCTTTTTCTTCAGACTCCCCTAAGGCGAGGTGTATTCTTTGTTGCTTCATGTACCCCCGAGTCGGGGTGGATTCTCTTCATGTGCCCCCATGGTGGGGTGTACTCTCTTAATGTGTCCCCAGGAGTGGGGTGTGGTTTGCTTCCTGTGCGCCCTAGCAGGGTGTATCGTTGCTTGCAATGTCCCCCGAGGTGGGGTATCCTTCTTCTTCAAATACCCCTAAGTCGGGGCGTATTCTTTATGACTTCTATGCCCCCATAGCGGGGTGTGTTTATTCTTCAAATACCCCTAAGATGGTGGACTCTTTTCTTCATATACTCCCAAGGCAGGATGTAGCTTCTTCAAATGCCCCGGAGCTGAGGCGTGTTCTTTACGACTTCTGTTCCCCCAAGCGGGATATATTTCTTCTTCAAATACCCCTAGGCCGGGGTGTATTCTTGCTGCTTCTCATGCTCCCGAGGCGGGATGTGACTTCTTCAAATGCCCTTAAGCCGGGGCGTATTCTTCATGACTTCTATGCCCCCTGGCGGGGTATGTTTCTTCTTCAAATGCCCCTAAGCTAGGGTGTGTTCTTATGCTTTTTGCCCCCCTCAGGGCTAGGTGCATTCCTCTCCATATGCCCCTAGCATGGGGTGTGCTTTTGTTTCTTATGCCTCCAGGCCGGGGTATGCTTCTTGGCCTCATATGCCGCCGAGGTGAGGTGTATGTTGCTTCATATGCCCCCGGGGCGGGGATGTATTCCGCTTCTAATGCCCCCCCATGGCGGGAGATGTTCTTGGCTTCTTATGCCCCCAAGGTGGGGTGTTTTTTGCTTCTTGTGCCCCCAAGCTGGGATGTATTCTGTTTCTAGTGCCCCCAGAGTGGAGTGTATTGCTGCTTCCGATGCCCCCAAGGCGGGGTGTAATTCTTGTCTCTTATGCCCCCGAGGCAGGGTGAACTCTTCTTCTTTGCTTATATGCTCCCATATCGGGGTGTATTCCTTTATTCATATGCTCCCCTAAGCCGGGGAATGTTGTTTGTTCTGCTTCAGATGCCCCCCCGGGGGGGGGGGGGGGGGGGGATATATGTTGCTTCATGGACTCCGAGCCTATGGTGTATTCCTTCTTCGAATGCCCCTAAGTCGGGGTGTATTCTTCTCTTCTTATGCTCCCAAGGCGGGATGTAGCTTCTTCAAATGCCCCTAAGTCGGGGCGTATTCTTTATGGCTTTTATGCCCCCAGGCGGGGTATGTTTCTTTTTCAATTGTCCCTAGGACAGGGTGTACTCTTCTCTTTCTTATGCTCCCGAAGCGGGATGTAGCTTCTTCAAATGCCCCTAAGCCGGGGCATGTTCTTTATAGCTTCTAGGCCCTTGAGGTGAGGTATACTTCTTCTTCAAATACCCCCAAGATGGGGGTGTGATTCTCCCGCTTCCTCTGCCCCAGAGTGGGGTATACTTCTCTTTGTATTCCCCTAAGCCAGGGTGTATTCTTTTCACTTCATATGCCCCCAGGGTGGGATGCGCCTTCTGCTTCTCGTGACCCTGAGATGGAGTGTATTCTCTTCATGTGCCCCCGGCACGAGGGTGTATCTTTGCTTTTTATGCCCCCGAGGGGGATTCTTCTTCTTTTGCCCCGACACGTCGGGGAATGTCTGCTTCTTGTGCCCCGAAAGTGGGGTGTGTTCTTGATGGCTCCTGTGCCCCCGTTGGTGGGGTGTATACTTCTTCTTCAAATTCCCCTAAGGCGGGGTGTATTCTTTGTCGCTTCATGTACCCCCGAGTCGGGGTGAATTCTTTTCTTCTTACGCCCCCATGGCGGGGTATGTCTTTTGCTTCATGTGCCCCCATATCGCGGTGTATTTCTCTTCTTCAAATGCCCCTAAGCCGGGGTGCAACTCTATTTCTTCTTATGTTCCCAGGTTAGGGCAGATTCTTCTTCAAATGCCCCGAAGCCGGGGTGTAGCTTTTACTTTGTGCCCCTCAGTCGGGGCGGATTCTCTTCATGTGCCCCTGGAAATGGGGTGTATCTCTTTTCTTTTGCCTCTTATGCCCCCGTAGCAGGGTATATATCTTCTTCTTATCCCCCATGGCGGGGTATATGCATGCTCTCTTCGGGAGTGGTGGCCGTGCTTGGCCTCATTGCTATAAAGCATTCCCCACATCGGGCAGCCATTCACCAAGCTACAATTGTGGCTCGCCGGGTCATTTAACAGCCACTCGAGGGGCCGTCTTATGCCGGATGGAGGCAGTAGGAAGGAGGAACGAGCGGGGTCATTGCACCGCAGACTCGGAGCCTCCTAGAGTCGGGCGGGATGTCGGGTTTCTTCTTGCTCTTTTAGTCGGTGACGCTGGCCAACCCTTCTTCCTTTCTTCTCCCTTTCTCTCTTTTTTTTCTCTTTTTTTCTTCTCTTCTTCTTGTATGATTGACCAGGGTGGAGGTGCAGGAGAGCGCTCACCCCCTCAGGGAGGGGATGAGTGGTTCGCTCCACTGCATCAACCCCACAATGGTAATCTTTGTTCAGCACGGGTCTTGACGGACGTGGCCGTACAACCCTCTCTTGTCAATTCTTTCTCTTTTTTTTTTGCTTCTTTCTTTTCTCTTTTTCTTATTTTATTCTTTTCTTCTCTTCTTCTCTTCTTCTTTTCTTCTCTTTCTTTTTGAGGAAAAGGGGGGTTTGATTTTCCCTCCCTTCTCTTCTCTTTCTCTTCTCCCCCTTTTTTTTATAACAGCCCCCATGATTCTTGGAAGCTGCATATGCTTCGAAGCAGCGTCCTCGAGGCCACGAAGGCAGCTGCACCGAGTTTGGCTTTTCTCCCCATAGGTTTGGCGAAGACAGCACCTGCCATTCATGAAAGTAGGCAAACATCGTTAATTAGGAGGGCATGAGGCCCTAAATCCCGGCGAAGAGATGAAGGGTGGTTTAGGTTCCACCGGGCGTGCCAGAATTATGGACGCACTTTTCGTTCGTTTATTATGCTCGTCTATTCGGGAATGGTTGATTCGTCTATTAAGTGCGTGGGCGTGCCAGTCACCGAAGTGACAATTTGTTCAGGCTCCGAAGAGCCCATGGTGCGCTCGATCTGACTTCGTCAGAGGATTGTGTGGTTCGTGTCGGGACCAAAACCCGCCGCGCCATAAAGGTCACGGCGTCATTTACATCCCCCATACGAGGGAACACCCTTGATTAATCGCCGGGATTCAGGGCCTCACGGCCAAGAAATCAATTGCATGGAAGGTCTATTACGAGGTATTGAAATCCTCGCGCGAGGGCGAGAAGAAAACCATTCGCGGTCATGTCAGTCGTGGGCTGACCATTTATTGTTCGGACGAATGTCCGGCTCGAGAAAATCACGGTTGTCACGGGAAAACCGAACGCATGTATGCCAGGATATGGCAATTTATTGTTCAGAAGAACGGAAAACGTTCGGCTAGACCTCGGTCAGAGCGGTCAGAAACCAGTAAATCTGTTGGCCCGGTGCAAGAGCAAGCTGCGACCATACTGCGGTGGGCCCCCCGCGGTCGAAACAAGACTTGCATGAGCGTCATTGATATTTTCGGTGCCAAGGGGCAACGATGGAATATCCCTTGAATTGACTGAAAAGCTCTGTGTCTAGGGAAGCGGACGTTCGAAACGTGTCAGTCATTCGGGAGATCGTTTAATATTCGGACGGGAGTCCGGCTTGAGAATATTGTAATCATCGCGGGAGGACCTGGAACATATGCATGCCAGGATACAGCAAGTTTATTATTCTGGGACACCGAAAACATTCGGTTAAATCTCGGTTAGTGTAGCAGGAAAATGGTAAATCTATTGGCCCGGTGCGAGATCGAGTCAAGACCATACCGGGGGCGCCTCCCGTGGTCCGAATGAGGCTTGCGCGGGCATTATTAATATTTCCGGTGTCGGAGGGCAACGGGGGAGAGTCCCAGGACTAACTCCAAAATCGAAAACGTGTTCGAAGGGAGCGGGCTGTAGACTGAGGATATGAGCCGAACGGCGACCACGATTGGGACGGACCCGAGGTCTAAGCGTGGCCCACGGAGGTCTTATTGATATTCCCATGGACGGGGTCCAGGGGTGGCGAGGACCGTCTCGCTCTATTCCGATTTTGTCGGTCACTCACGGACCTTTTCATGTTCGGGCAAGGGCCCATATTGAAAGTACGACGTGGATGGAAACGATCCCGTACAAATGTATGCCGAGTTTACGGTAGTTTCAATGAAAGAACGGGAACGAATCCCATTAGAATGAATCCGATTTAACGGGCTATCGGCCCGGAGCAATGCCGGCTCACGACCATGTCCGGGAGGGAGCCGTCGGCCGTATTGGTTGCTCACGGGTCTTTTCATGTTCAGACACATGTCCGTAATAGAAACGCAGCGAAAACCGAGGTGAACCCGTTCAAATGTCTGCCGAGCGTGCGGTAATTTTAGTAGTGGCTCGGAAAGGATCCGGCCTGAGAAACGAGTCCGATTTAACGAACTATCGGCCGAGAGCGATGTCGGATTACGGCCATATCGGGATGGTTCCCAAGGTCCAAGCCCGACTTGGAGGGGCGGCGTTAATGTTCCCTTTATACCGAGTCTTGAGGACGACGGTGCTGCAAAGTGGATCTCATCGTTTTATTATTATTCAAATTTTTACCATCATTATTTGTTAGTTCATAAATATATTGATTGAGTTTGTTATTATTGTTTGTTTATTTATTATTGTTATTGTTGGGTTTATTATTACCGTTTTATTCATTTTTTTATTATCATTTATTTGCTTATCACTTTTTGATGAGTTTGTTATTATTATTTCTTTATTTTTGTTATCATTTGTTTATTTATCATTCTTGTCGAGTTTGTTATTATTATTCATTCATTTTTATTATCATTTATTTGTCTATTTATTATTATTATTATTATTTTTAAGCTTATTATTATTATTACTTATTTCTTTATTATTCTTATTTACTTATTCATTTTTTGAATTTGTTATTATTTATTATTATTATTATCATTATTGTTTGTTATTATTTCTGCCTCTTCTTTTGAGTTTGCTGTTATTATCATTATTTTATTTTTTGTAGCATTATTTATTTATTTATTATGTTTTCTTTTAGCTTATTATCTTTATTATTATCATTATTTCTGGTGTACCGCTGGGTCAAGGGAGTGTGCCGCTGAGGGCCAAGGGAGTGTGCCGCTGAGGGCCAGGGGAGCGTACTGCTGAGGGCCGAAGGAGTGTGCCGCTGAGGGCCAGGGGAGCGTGCCGCTGAGGGCCGAAGGAGTGTGCCGCTGAGGGCCAGGGGAGCATGCCGCTGAGGGCCAAGGGCGTGCCGCTGGAGGCAGGTGGGGGTGAGTGTGCCGCTGGGGCACTTACGGAGAGTGCCGCTGGAAGGCGACAGGAGTGTGCCGCTGAGGCGTGGGCACGTGAGGGGTTTCCTTTTGATTTTCTTTTATTCTTGACATGCAAGTGAAAGGGGTTTGAGTTGGGTTTATTCGTTCATATAGACCATGTTTGAGGTTATGTTCGGTGGACCGTCATGAAGATGTGAATGCTCGGTTATTCGGGATCTCCGGGGTTCTTTGGTTACTTCGGCAAAGTCGTTGCATTAATATTTTATCGTTCCCCTTTTTGCATTATTACTTCTCTTTTATGATTGTTGTTGTTAAGTTAATTCTGACAAGAATTCGGCAGCATCTCCCCTTGACCCGGGGCGTAAGGGAGATGCAGGGAACGCGTCCACATGGAGTGGCGGAACCCGACAATTGGAGGTGGGCGCCCGAGAGCGGCAACACCTTAATAAAACCTCAGAAAACTCGGAGGAAACGGCAAACGGGAAACACTTGGTTGATGCAGCCTAAGGATACCCTGACTGGAAGGGAGAGGGACAGGCATGCCAGGTAGAGGCAGGCCAAGGGTGTGCCGCTGGGGCACAGATGGGGTGTGCCGCTGGAGACACAGATGGGGTGTACCGCTGGAGGCTGAAGTAGGTGTGCCGCTGGGCGGCCAAGGAAGGTGTGCCGCTGGCGGCCAGGAAAGGTGTGCCGCTGGCGGCCAGGAAAGGTGCGCCGCTGAAGGCCGCCAGGGGTGAGAGCAGGCCGCTGAGAGGCCAGGGGGGGTAACTCCCCACGGGCTAACGGGCAAGGTTGAAATGCAGAGGGGGGGGGAGATTATTGTCGGAGGCCGAACCGATAGGGAAGAAGAGGGGGAGGAAAACAGACAGAGATGGTGGGGAAACCCAAAGAGCAAGGCTTTTCATTCACAAAGAACGAGAGGCCACAGAGGGCCAATACATCGTAGGGAGAAAGAGAAGGAGGACAACAGCAAAGAAAAAAGAAAGGGGAAAAAGGAAATGAAAATACAAGGTGGGAAGGGGAACGGAGCATAAGCTCCTCCCCTCCCAGACCTCACTCCTCTCTCCTTCTCTTCTCTCTTTTCCCTCTCTTCTTCTTTGCGTGGACGACGTTGGACCGGGCAGCAGGAGGGCAGGCCTCTCCCTCTTCTTCTTCTCTTCTTCTTTTCCTTCTTCTCTTCTTCTCTTTTCTTCTCTTCTGCGTGTGTCTGTCTATGTCTGTCTCCCTCTCCCCTCTCCTTTTGGTTCGCCGGAGAAGAAGGGCATTTATACCCCAATTGCGGGAGCGTCCGAAGGCGAGAGCATCCCTGGCCGGAGCGTGCAGCATTGAATGGGATTTGATTTGGGCTGTCCTTGGTGGCAGGGAATAGCCTGCGTGCCTTCACGAGGAGGCGACACATCAGCTGGCCCATTGCGTGCGAAGAATCTATAGGGGATGGCGTTTTGATTTGATCTGCCGGAGCGTGTCGCTGAGGAGCCAACGAGTTGCACCGTCGGAGGGTTGCAGGAGCGTACCGCTGAAAGGGCTGGCAAGCGTGCCGTTGAAGGGGCTGACAAGCGCGCCGTTGAAGGCTCGCCATGTTGTGCCGCTGGGGGCTCCCAGGGGGTGTGCCGCTGGGGCTCCCTGGGGGCGTGTCGCTGGGTGCCTGGGGGGGTGTGCCGCTGGGCGGCCTGGGAGGCGTGCCACTGGGCGCCTGGGGGGTGTGCCGCTGGGCGGCCTGGGGGGCGTGCTGCTGGGCGCCTGGGGGGGGTGCCGCTGGGCGCCTGGGGGGCATGCCGCTAGGCGCCTGGGGGGGTGTGCCGCTGGGGCTCCCTGGGGGTGTGCCGCTGGGGCTCTCCAGGGCGTGCTGGTGGGGCTGACTTGAGCCTGTTTTGAGCACGAGTTATGGTTCGTTTGATTTTCTTCGGGGGTCACGGATTGTGAGCTTCCCGGGGGTTGGTTTCTCTTTGCTGTCGTGACTCCGGGGACGGCTTCGCGACAGTGTGCATATTTGGGGAGTCCGGATGACTAGTCCCTCCGGGGTTTCTTCACTTGGTGCCGTTGTTGGTGCTGGGCTGTGTAGGATATCTGGGTTTGTAATTTTTGGTGTCCACACCTCTAGAGCTGATCCACACGGATCCTTGCACAATGACGGTACCCCCCGACACGGACCTTCCCCGACCCTTTCACCTTCTGGAGAGAGAGGGCAAGAGGGAGGAGGGGGGGGGATCTAATCCTCTTCCTTAAGCCTAAGTGCTTGATTAGCCAAAGGGAAGAGTTCGAATGAGCTCACGTAGGATGCCATATATATAGAGTTTTGGCCATTTCTAAAAGGGCTCCAAAAGATCGAAACTGTATATATATCCTTTCTACTATTATACATATGTATTAAGCTCCATTTACACTTCTTTCCAAAAGGAATTAAAAAGAAATAATACATACATTTGTATAATAATAATCCGTCACCCAAGAATCCATTGTGTGTGATCCTCTAGGCCCATAGTCACTCTAGTTTAAGGTCCATTAACTTCTAATTCTCAATTAGAAGTAAATTAAACGTATTCTTTGCTTCTACTAGAGCCGAATAATAGTTTAATTTATTCCAAACCCTCGATCACATTGGGTCAAGTAAATTCACGTGATCCTAGATGACGTCGGGTTTAAACCAGCCTGTCTGGTACCTGTAAGTCCACAGTTACCGCATCGATATAATCCCTCGCTCCTTCTATGAGTCTTGTATGATCGAGGGTATGGTTCCTGTCAAACCCCATGATCGTGCCATTTGACTATGACCTCCTTAAAGTGTATGACGTCCGTTCTAAATGAACTCACACGACCCTGGCCAGGGATTTAACGGAGCGTCAATGTCATGACCCATTAACTGTCTGATATATACCCGACAGTGAGCGATCCCCTCTTGACCATTGATGATCTTCACCCGTATCTTGGAGTGGTTAATGACTCGGCAACTCATGACTTATGGTTAAAGTCACTTAGCCAAGTAATTAAACCATTCCAGTTCTCGTGTAAGATCCAATCAATGTCTCAGGTCAAAGGACCAACGATGGTACTGAGACAGTTGAATCTTCAGTTGACATTAGGTATAATCAACCATCTGAAGATCCAATAGCGGATCAGTTCAGTATAGATCCTCCAAGGACATACACCTACACATATGTGTTGGTGCCCCGCACCAATGACCATGAGACTGGTCAGTCACACATCATGTGTACTGGTTTAATAAGCAATCAAAGTCCCTGAGTGATTACCCTCCAACCAGGAACAGTTTAAGGTATGCGTCCATGTAAAGTCAGTCTCATGTTCGAAATCCCATCTCGAGCTGACTTTACAACCACATATCCTAGGGATAACGTAAAGTGACACACAATCGCATATTTACGCTCAAATACCACTTTATTAATAATGAACAAGATCGTACATATATCGGGTCTACCCGACCCTAAATTGGTCTGTAGCACACCAACACTAACACCAAGGGGAAAAGCTAGGATGAATGTACCCCTTGGCCAGCAACTCCTGCAACTGAGCCTTTAACTCTCTCAACTCTGCCGGCGCCATACGATAAGGGGCCTTCGACATAGGTGCCGTACCTGGTACCACCTCAATCACGAAATCAATCTCTCGCTGCGGTGGCAACCCAGGCAACTCCTTGGGGAAAACATCAGAAAGCTCGCACACAATCGGAATGTCCTCCACATCCGGACACTGCCGATCGACCAAAATCACAGAAGCGAGAAAACCTTGACAACCCATGTCAAGCAATCTACGATCCCTAATAGCCGAAATAAGGAAACGGGAGGAGGAAGACCGGATGCCTTGGTAGTAGAAAGTGGGTCTGCTGGGATGCTGAAAGTAGACCCTCTTCAAGCGACAATCCACCACCCCCCGGTGAGCCTCGAGCCAATCCATGCCTAAGATCACATCATAGCCCTGAAGTGGCAATGCATAAAGTCTAGCCGGTAAGTTCTGCCCATCCACCCACACAGGCACCTTCTCGAAGAAGTACGGGGTAAGCATGAAATCACTGGTAGGCAACTCCACTGCCAGGTCACAGGACACCTCAATCGCTGACTCCTCGGCACTCTGAGCAAACTCCTCTGAAATAAACGAATGAGATGCACCGGAATCAAACAAAACCCGAGCCGCGCAATCAAAAATCGGAATAGTACCTTCCACGAACTGGGACGCCTCAGCCTCTGCTCTGGTAATGTAGGTAACTCTGCCTCGGGCTCTCTGCCTCCCACCAGTAGCCGACCGAGTCAACTGAGGATACTGACCCTGCTCCTGGTACTACTGCGGCTGTGACGACATCTGCTGGGGCTGGAACTGCTGCTGCTGCTGAAACTCGTGTGGCTGATGTAACCTCTGCGGACAGTCACGTGCCATGTGCCCTGGCTGGTCACACCTGAAGCAAACCACGGGCGCCGTACGCTGCCTGCCTGGATGAGACTCGGCGCACCGAGGACACCCGCCCCGAGAACCACTCACTGAACCCTGACGCTGCAACTGGGTAGGCTGCTGAACACTACCCACAGACTGCTGCACCTGATCTCTGCGACCTCGGCGCCTCTTGCCAAAACCAGCTTCCTTAAGCAACTTCTTGAGCTTCGATCCCAGAGATGACGAATCTGCTGCCGATGCCCCGGACAGGGACGTCCCTGAACCACCTGTTGAAATCTGGACAGAACTCTGCTGCTGCACGGACACCGGCTGACCAAAACTCATCTGCATCTGACCCGCACTACCATGACCTCGAACCTTCTGCATGTCTCTCTCCAACGCCGCTGCTGCTCTGCAAGCCGCATCCACGTTCTTCAAACCTAACGCAAGCAAAGGATGCCTCAGCTCCAACCTCAGACCCCCAATAAATTACTCGGTCCGCACCGTCTCATCTGCCATAATGTGCGGTGCAAAACGGCCCAACTTAATGAACTTGGACCTGTACTACACCACGGTCATGTCACCCTGGACCAGGTCCAAAAACTCACACAACTTCTGCGACCTGAGAAAAGACGAGCAAAAAGCACGCTCGAAAGCCGGGACGAACTCCTGCCACAAAATCTGCCAAAGAGGACGAGACTGGAACACTGCTCCCCACTCTGACGTCCACCAAGTCCGGGCTGGCCCCTGCAATCGATGCATAGCCAACACCACCTTCCCTTCCTCGGGACACTCCATCGAACTGAACACCCGCTCTAGATCATCTAACCACTCTCTGGCCACCTCTGGGTCCGGCTGCCCGCTGAAAGTAGACGGCTGGAATTGCAAGAAATCCCTCTGCAAGCAACCACTCCGAGAGGATGGGCCCTCACCAGCATCATCGCCCTGCTGCTGCTGTGGCAGCTGCTGGTGCTGAATAACATACAGGTACATGTCCCGGAAGAACTCCTCTGGTCCGGGAACTCTCGCCCCTTCAGCTGCATCATCCGGAAGCACTGCTCTGCTCTGCCCTTCCTGGCCCCCACCAGACTCTCCCTGCTGGGAACGAGTCGATCTCCTGGGCACCATAACACCTGCCATGCTAACAGAACAAACAACATGATTAATAAAAACACGCGCAGCCCTACTCTAGTCGCCGACTGTACAGGACATTCATGGACCTTCTGGACCACTACAACCATTTCAAGTTCTTATGTACCTCCACAACCTACGCTCTGATACCAACTGTGACGACCCGGGATCCGAGTACCGGAAAGGAACCGGCGCGTCTCGAATCTTAGCCCGCCAACCTACGAGTCCGAAGACTCGGAAGGGTGAAAAGGGATGGTGTGGGAGTACAAGAGAAGCTTAAACAACTGTAGGGATAACACAATAATCTAAAATAAAATGCACAACATAATATAAATAAATAAACTGCTACGAGGTCTACAGAGTCTCATGTCCAAATAAAAGTACAATCAACAGAAAGGAAGAGTACAACTACACGGGGCATCCCTCGGCGTACAACTACACGGGGCATCCCCCGGCTCTGGCAGACTGGCGACTAATCCCTGGCTAGAAGAACCACGCTGAAACTCGGCCGCACCTCTCGCCTCACCTGAAAAGTAGGGGTGAGCCTCATTTCATTGACCCAGCAGGGATCCCCCGGACCCCCACCGCACAACGAGGAAAACGACAGCAAGGCGCGAAAATCGCGGAAGGTAACACTACCTAACAGGAGTATGGTAGAACCAACAAGCAGAAATAGATAAAAGGAAAAGCAATCTAACTAATAGTACCGTACAACCAAACCTCGGTCCGTGAAGAAACTCGAGTCCGTACCTGCCAGTAGACAGAGCACCACCCACTAGAAGAACGACCGGATGTGTCCCCTGACGTCTTACACCGCGTCACAAGTGTCTAGATACAATGCCCCGGGCGCGAGACTCAGACACACACAGTAACCAGTACCACAAACAAGGACTAGCTGAGGTCGCGCTCATCAGCACGGGCCCGTAACCCTCAGCCCCGTATGCACACTCAAACCATACGCCCTAGGCCTGTCCTCTAGCTAGTAATTCCCCCTA
Organism: Amorphophallus konjac; assembly: GCA_022559845.1. Classification (NCBI taxonomy): domain Eukaryota; kingdom Viridiplantae; phylum Streptophyta; class Magnoliopsida; order Alismatales; family Araceae; genus Amorphophallus; species Amorphophallus konjac. The sequence continues at coordinate 58,920,027 of CM040118.1, read as the reverse complement.
AGCCCGGACTTGGCTGTACGTGGGGGCCCTATGGTAACCAGCCTACTCACCGTCTCTCTCGGGTAAGCCACTCCACCACTCCCGGGTGGGTCAACACCGCGTGCCGTAAGAAGGCTACGACTAGTGGACGTGTCACCGGAGCTGAGACTCGACGGAAACCACCGACCACACACTGATATAGACTCTCGATAACCAAAACGGTGAGTACGAATGCCGGGGACACATACGAGGTCCGATCGTCTCTCAAGTCACGATGCACCCCTACCAATGGAAATAATCCTCCAGGGACCCCCGGGCGTCCCTGTGGCACACACTGGGTGCCCATGACAACCCTCGGGCCACATGCCGCAACAGGGCCCAAAGCCCACTCGACCGGAGGCTAAACTACTCAAAAGAAGCACGGCTCGGGGAGGGGATGAACGTGCTATCGGAGGATAGCATGTTCTCCAAGAAGGTGCTAGCAGAGGCTAGCGCGTTCTTCAAGAACACGCAAGCAGAGGCTAGCACGTTCTCCAAGAACACGCTACCCAATCTTGACGCGACAAGTACCGCCAAACTGCTCATCTTCTCTGATGAACGCGCTCGGACGACACAGCGCGTTCAACAAGAACGCGCCCCTAGAACATAGCACGACAATGGGCCGAGCCCGATTCGCGCAGTTCTCTTGGGAAGCTCGATCCCACGCCCCATTCACCCCCAGGTGAAGGGGAAACAAAGGGGGAACCTCCCCCAACCACCCTAGCATGCATCTAAGCCCTTAGATCGGTCAAAAACCCCATAAAACGGAGGATCCGACGCTCAAATCCCAAACATGGAAATAACCCTCCCGGCATGAATTTAACCCCTCTCGGCCTCTCAACGGCCTACAAATCGCGAGAAGGAAGGGAAGAAGGGCAGAGATCCGTCCCCCTACCTCAATGAAGCTCGAAATCTGCCGGGAAGCCGCCGATCTAAAACTCCACTCACGCGCCACGAAAAGGGCACTGGTGCGATCCTCTCGCCGCCACCGTCGTCACCATGCTGCCGCCGTGGTCCGCCGTCCGTCACCGAAGGAGGAGGAGTTGCCGCGAGCTCAAACGGGGAGAGGGGGTTGCAACGGTCGGCCGTGGCTCACGGGGGAAAAGAAAGAAGAAGGAAGAAGGAAAAAAGGAAAAGAAAAAGGGTTATATATAGAAAATCCAAAAAATCAGAAAAATCTTGAAAAATATAAAAATATATTTTCTCAATCCTTGGAACGCGCTGATCGCAACGGTACCACCCGCGGGTAGGTGAACGACCCGATTCACCCGCTACGGGGTTCCATAGGTTTTCCCAAAACACATATGCGGGAATCGGAAAACACGCGGAAAACACGCGAAACGCGTCCCGCGGCCTCCGAAACTGGCCCGAATCTCACGGATCAAAGCATAGAAGATGTCCAGAAAATAATTCCGAGCATGATGAAAATAAATCCTCCGGGAAAGCAGATCCGGGACTCGAAAAGATGTCCGAAAAACTTGGGACATCACACGCCAAGTGCCTCTTCGTGAGAGAGAGGGACCAAGACTCATTCACTTATATATAGGGTCTGCCCACCATGACTTGATTGAATGATACACCTGTTGACACCCGTTTTATGACCAATAAGTCGGGTCATCTCCTTATTCATTCTATATGATGCTCCGAGTTGTTCATCTTTGTTGAGCCTTCTTGATCGATTTGAGGTTTATTTCTTGAGTCATGACTCCTTGGTTGGGCTTAATTCCTTGTGGCTTGTCATTGGATGAAGCTTAGCAAGCTTTCATTTCATTTGAATCCTTATTGTCTCTAACGGTCCATCATAGGGGCGTTACAGCTCTCTGACGCATCTGCCTTGGGCCGTTACATCTTAAAGAGTCCTAAAGCTTAAGGCTTCTTTCTAATGCTTATCCTTTTGGTTACCCGTTGACTGTAACGGTTCATCGTGTGACCGTTAAGCTCATTGTGACGCGTCTACCCTTGGCCATTACATCCTTCTAGAGTCCAATTGTTGAAAACTTCCCCGTTGATCTTATCTTCTTAAGGGATAAGGTTGTGTGACGGTCTCTTCCTGGAGCGTTACATGCCTGTGACGGTCTGTCGTGCAGCCGTTACATCAAGCAGAGAGTCCTGGCAGGTCTGCTCTTCTTCTGCTAATCCGTGGTCGAATTAAGAGTTTGATCTTGTGATTTATCTTCCAAATCTAATCCTCAGAACCTTCTGTTTGTTTCTATGGACTCTTGGGAGTATTATCTTCAAGAGTTTGCTAAGAATCGTCCTACTTTCTTGCTGGATTATCCTCAACTCGAACCTAGAGTTTGAGGGTCTATAAATAGAACCCTTGACTTCATGACCTGAAGAGGAGGAATCTGGAGTTTGCGTCGAAGTGCTGCCGCATCCTGGAGCTAGAACCAACCAAGGAGAGCTACTTCCCACGTTCATCTACTTCCAAAGTCCAGGGAGTATCGGTTTTCAAGGGTTTAGTGCAGTCACATCATTGTTCTTAGTGTTTTCCCCTTTCTAAGCAATCATAGCATTGTCCCACTCCTTCTCCCACGTTCTTCCACTCCTTTCAATCATTTAAACATCCTTCCTATATTTTAAAACGCCCAGAGGGGTTAAAAAAAAACCAACTCCCGGTATTCCCCTTTCCTTTTGCATGCTATTGAGTTCATTGGGTTATTGATACTACGCTTGATTGAAAGGCTAATTTGGGGTTGTTTTTCTTGTGTTCCACGTTCTTTGGCAGGTTTACAGGGTTCATAAGGCGAGGCCCAAGCTTTCTGGCCGGCTGGAAAGTTTGGAGTTTGAAGGATTCACAAGCTTGTTCTATAGACACTCTGATGGTCTTCATCAGACGCGTCAGGTTCCTCTAGCGGTCTATCGGGCGACCGTCACACTCGCTGTGACGCGTGGGCATTGGACCGTCATATTCAATAGAGCTACAGTTTCCTATTGGTTTCTCTCTCCCGTGGGCGGGTGCATCACCCCCCTATTCCAAGGTATTTCTCAAGTCTTTAGCTTGTGTTTACCTTGGTGGCGATCACGTTCTTTCTTGGTATTGGGCATTAGCTTTCTCTCTCTCATATCTCTTATTTACTCTTGCTTGCTCCACCTCTATGGTGTGTTTTTCTTTATCCTTTATTCCATGCCCCGGCGTGTGTTTTTCTTTATTTATTTAGCTTAGTCTTGATGATTGAGATAGCATGCCCATGCTAGAGCTTATGCTGGTTGCCTAGGTTCATGGTTCACATGTTCATAGGTTGATTGACTTTATCACTTGGCTCATATTTCTATTTAGTCAGCATCATAAACCCATCTTGCAAAAGAAGGGACACATTGAAACCAACAACACCCACCTAGTAACAGAATTGAAGATATGTCCATGCACTGTTGGGTTTCTTTAAGATAAGTCCAAAGACCCTTTTATTATAGGCCACCTTACGAGATTTCTAACATTCTCCCACTTGGCCTAATATAAAACTAATAAGCACGTTATACAAAATATGATCTTTGAACTCTTATTTGAAAAATCAGATGAGTGCACTCAATTTGAAAACATGCCCAATCAGTATATCTACAATCCAACCTTTATACTTAAATTAAGAAAAATCATTGACATAGATCATGACGATTGCACATGCCATCACATACTTCCTTCCATGCATCATAATATCAACAAATTCACTTAATCAAGTCTTTCATGGTGGAGTTTGTAAATTGTCCCACTTTAATGTCATACAGACAAATTCTTCCATTTCACACATAAATGTTAACAACCACAATAATGAAATAGAATGAGAGAAACATGCATTCATTATGAGATCTCAAATGTATCAATCACAACAACATCAATTATCCCATGCAATAAGGCCCATATTCCTTACATGTCCTAAGAAAACTTTGGGTGTCAAAGCCTTAGTCATGGGATCAGTAATCATGTCAGTACCATTGACAAAATTAATTGATACAAGATGATTGTTAATTCTTTCTTGTACTGAAAGATACTTGATGTCAATGTGCTTGTTAGCACCCGTTGACTTGCTGTAATTGGAGAAGAAAACTGTAGAGGAATTGTCACAATGAAGCCTCAAGGGTTTGGCAATAGAATTCACAACTCTAAGCCATGTGATAAACTTCTTTAGCCATAATGCATGTGAAGATGCCTCATGACAACCAATAAACTCAGCTTCCATGGTAGAAGTTGCTACAATGTGTTGTTTGGTACTCTTCCATGAAATTGCTCCACCAGCTAGTAAGAAAACATAGTCTGATGTGGACTTCCTGCTGTCTAAGCATCCAGCAAAATCTGCATCTGTGTAACCAACCACTTCCAAGTGATCAATTTTAGAATATGTGAGCATGTAGTCTTTAGTTCCTTGAAGATATCTCATTACTTTCTTTACAGCCTTCCATTGTTCCATCCCTAGATTGCATTGATATCTTGCAACTAATCCCATAGCAAAACTGATATCAGGACGAGTGCAAACTTGAGCATACATCATGCTTCCAAAGGCAGCAGCATATGGAATAGACTTCATTTCCTGCCTTTCAATGTCATTCTTTGGACACTGATGTAAACCAAATTTGTGACCTTTAAAGATTGGCACTTCACATGATGAGCAGTTAGACATTCTAAACCTGTCTAAAACCTTGGTGACATAAGCTCTTTGGGACAATCCAAGTAAACCTTTAGATCTATCACGATGGACCTCAATTCCTACAACACATGATGCATTACCCATATCCTTCATATCAAAATGATCCGAAAGGAAACCTTTCGTCTCATGTAGGAGACCTAAATCATTAGTAGCAAGTAATATATAATCCACATACAGAATCAAGAATATAAACTTGCTCCCACTGACCTTCAGATATATACATTGATCAGTAATGTTTTCTGTAAATTCGAAGGACATGATAACTTTGTTAAACTTTAAATACCATTGACGGGAAGCTTGTTTAAGTCCATATATGGATTTCTTTAATTTACATACTAAATTTTCCTTTCCTTTCATTTCAAATCCTTCTGGTTGAATCATGTATACCTCTTCTTCTAGATCCCCATTTAAGAAAGCGATATTTACATCCATCTGATGTAACTCTAAGTCAAAGTAAGCCACCAATGCCATAATAATTCTGAATGCGTCTTTTCTAGAGACTGGAGCATATGTCTCTCTATAATCAAGGCCCTCCTTTTGAGTAAATTCTTTAGCAACAAGTCTGGCCTTGTATCTTTCTACATTACCCTTAGGGTCACGCTTGGTTTTAAAAATCCATTTACAACCAACCGGTTTACACCCATTAGGCAATGCAACAAGATCCCAAACTTCATTCTTGTGCATAGATTCAATCTCATCTTTCATGGCATTAATCCATAATTCAGATTTGTCACTTTCTATGGCCTTTTTAAATGAGAATGGATCATTTTCAATGCCAACATCAAAATCACACTGCTGCAAATATATAATGTAGTCATCTGAAATAGCAGGCCTCCTAGCTCTTTGAGACCTTCTAAGTTCATGGTTATGATCTACATTATTATCATTATGAGTGTCATCTTGAATTGGTGTTGCCTCAACATTAATCTCTTCAGTGGGTGGCATAATATGATCTGGCTGTTGGTCTATCATGTCATGACTTACAGGCTCAGATTCATCAGCTGTTATAGAGGTTGCAAGGAAAGGGTCCATGATCTCCTCAAATTCCACATGTCGTGGAATAGAGCTCCCACTGTTCTCACCATTCTCAATGAACTTGGCAGTTCCAGTTTCAATAATTTTTGTAGTATGGGATGGACTATAAAATCTATACCCTTTAGACCATTCTGGATACCCAATGAATGAACAACTAATTATTCTAGGGTCTAATTTCTTTTCTTGTGGATTATATAGCCTAGCTTCTGCTTGACAACCCCAAATATGCATATGCCTCAGGCTGGGTTTCCTTCCTATCCATAACTCAAATGGAGTCTTGGGAACAGCCTTACTGGGAACCCGGTTGAGGATATACATAGCAGTCTTCAAGGCTTCACTCCACAAAATCAAGGGTAAGGAAGAGGTGCTAATCATACTTCTCACCATGTCCATGAGAGTACGGTTTCACCTTTTCAGCCACACCATTTTGTTGGGGAGTTCCTGGCATTGTGTACTGAGGCTCAATGCCATTCTCTTCTAGGAATCTAGCAAAGGGTCCAGGGATACGACCTAACTGACCATGTCTTCCATAAAACTCTCCACCCCTATCAGATCTCACAACTTTGATTTTCCTATTCATTTTATTACCTACTTGGTCTTTGAAAATTTTAAAAAATTTCAAAGACTCAGACTTTTCATGCAATAGGAAAACAAAACCATAACGTGAGAAATCATCAATGAATGTGATAAAATATTGTTCACCTCCTATGCAAGGAGGAAGATGACCACAAATGTCAGTGTGAATCAATTCTAGAAGTCCCTCACGCCTTGAGGCGTGCCTTTTCTGGGTTTTAATTTGTTTTTCCTTTATACAATCGATACAAGTGCCAAAGTCAGTAAAGTCTAGAGTAGGTAATACTCCATCTTTTACTAACCTCAACATCCTTTCTTTCGATATGTGACCCAACCTTTTATGCCATAACATCGAGGAACCTTCATCAATCATACCACGTTTAACACTAACATTCACATTCAAGGTGGACAAGTTATCTGAAATTGAGCAATCTGCATTTATTCGATAAAGACCATCACATAACATTCCAGTACCAACTAAAATAGAATCTTTAAACAAACTAAACTTTGAGTTTCCAAAACTAAATGAGTAACCAGATACATCAAGCTTTGGTAAAGAAATTAAACTCCTAGACACTGATGGAACATAAAAGATATTCTGAAGATCTAGATAATATCCAGTGTCAAGACGAAGCCTACAAGTCCCCACTGTCTTGACCTTGGACTTAGTCAGATTGCCCATGAAGATGGAAGACTCATTCTGGTTTGGTTTTCGGCTTGAAAGGAATACATGCAATGAGTTTGCAACATGAATAACAACACCAGACACTACAAGAAAAAGCGGATTTAGCGACGCCATTTTGCGACGGATATTAATCCGTCGCAAATATGTCTGTAAATTTAGACGGACCTATTTCGTCTAAATATTTATAACAGAAAATTATTCGTCTGAATATCCGTCGCAATTAGGGACGGATTTACAGACGAAAAATTAAGACGTCTGAAAGTAGAGATGGATATTGAGAGGAATTATTTTCTATCTTAAATTTGAGACGAAAATTTTTTCCGTCCCAAATACTGTCGCAAAAATTCACTCGATTCCCCCCCATTCCCCCCCGCTCTCCCTCTCACTCTCACTCCCCACGCCCCCCCATTCCCCCCCGCTCTCCCTCCCACTCTCACTCCCCCCCGCTCTCCCTCTCCCTCTCACTCTCACACCGTCGCCGCCGGCCTCGATCATCACCCCCCACCGGTAAGCCCCTCCCTCCCCCTCCTGCTGACCCCCCTCACCCAGGGACCCCCTCCCCCTCCACTGCACCCCCCTCCCCCTCCTGCGACCCCCCTCCACCGCATGCGACCCCCTCCCCCTACACCGCACCCCCTCCCCCTCCCGCGACCCCCCTCCACCGCCTGTGACCCCCTCCCCCTCCTACGACCCCCCCTCCACCCCACCCCCCTCCCCCTCCTGCGACCCCCCTCCCCCTCCTGCCACCCCCTCCACCGGCAGCCCTCCCCCTCCTGCTGACCCCCCTCCCCGAGCGCAGCCCCTCCCCCTCCACCGCACCCCCTCCCCCTCCTGCCACCCCCTCCACCGACAGGCCTCCCCCCCTGCTGACCCCCCTCCACCGTACCCCCCTCCCCCTCCTGCGACCCCCACCACCGCACCCCTTCCCCCTCCTGTGACCCCTCCTCACCACCCTCTCCCCCTCCTACGACCCCCCCTCCCCCTCCTGCGACCACCCCCCTCCACCACACCCCCTCCCCCTCATGCGACCCCCCTTCCCCTCCTGCGACCACCCCCCTCCACCGCACCCCCCTCCCCCTCCATTAAAGGATCCAAATTAAGCAGTCAAAAAATAAAAATAAATCTATCAACACTTGGCAACGATTCAAAGCTAAGTTGGGTGATTGAAACTTAGTTGATATGTAATCAAGTAAGAGTCATTTTTCAACGTGTAAAACCTAATTTTCTTGTGTGATGGCCCCATTTGGCAGATCATCCTCAATTTTAATTTCTTCAGTAAACAGAGATATTATGTTTAATTTTCCTGCAGATGGCCGGTATGTGTTTTTCTTGATGGCACTGGCTAGTTGGGTTCTATCTTCTATGTATATCTATTAACCGTGTGACATATATATAAACTCTTATCAGCTTATTCCTTATTATCTTCCTTTCGCGTTGTCTGCGTTGAGATGGCATGTATATATATATATATATATATATATATACAAACATAAGATTCTATTCTCACAAGATTATTTTTACGAAAGCTAATTATAAATTGGTGTTTGTATTTTATTATGTTGGATATGTCGGTTGAGATTGGCCTTATCGCCCACATGAGAGCTCATAAGAGACTCCGGAGTACCGGGACATACTTGGACGGTTTGCTCTATGCTGGTGATTTATTATGTTAAAGCCGATGAGTGAAAGAAATCGCAATCTTTTATAATTGATTATATTATATTCAAAAATTTGTCAACATAAGATGGTAGAGAAATGTCACCGGCATCCAATCCCAATTGGTTCACCCCTCTTGGAATTATGAAACGTTTGATGTTTCAACTCCAAAACAAACGTCTTGTTATTAATAAAAGCCGAGAACTGGCTTTAACGCTCTAAGCAAAACATAGATATGGTTAATTTTAGCGTTTGTTATTAATAAAAACACGACGTCAATGCAAACTTAAGCAGAAGAACATTGATGCTAACCTTGCTAACAATTGATTAGATTCCCTTATCAGGGTCGCTTTATTTTCAGAATAGCGGAGGCGGATATCGCATCCGATGAAAGAGTGAAATCCCATTCCATCCTATCATACGCTTTTGCCATGTCTAACTTGAAAATGACATTATGACCATGGACCTTCCTATAAATATCCCTGACCAATTGTCTGGAAAGAGATATGTTATCCAGAATGAAATGTCCTTTGACAAAAGCTCCTTGCTCTTGGGATATAATGGCAGGCAGCAAAGGAGCCATGTGCTCACATATAAGGCAAATGTTAATGTAATAAACAAAGTTGCACAGCCTCCCCTCTCTGCTTTGTGTAAAACGAAAAAGAAAGAGAGAAGAGAAAGAGAGAAAGAAGAAAAAAAGAGGGAATCATAGCGGCATATCTCCAGGTCATGGGACCCTCTAGGCTGCCCCTTCCCTAGGTCGGCAGACCCGAACTCATTTAAATGAGATCATTCACCTCAAAAAAAAGGGACCCTCTGGGCTGCCCTCGCACTAAACAAACGAAACAACTAGATAAATAGATGAATAAAATTATTATTTAAAATTTAGTGCGTCCACAGCAACAGTCGACTTATAGCAATAGGTAAATACTCTAAAAATTATGCTTGTGCTTTCAAACTTTGTGGATGTTAATTGCATATAAATGTGTTTTTAGATGGATATGCACAAAATTTGATGTTGACCTGACTCAAAAATGTGGATTGTTTAGCTTTGATGTTCTTCATGTGAGTATTTTTTTAAATTAGATATTATTTAGATGGATGTATGCAGAATGTTAAGTGCGATGTTATTTAATTTTATGTTATATAAACACATGGGGTATTCCATGTGAGCTGAGGTGCGTGGGTGCGACCTAACATTACACGCACCTCAGGAGAGCGTGTTAAACCCGTGTCAATGAACCTTCCCGTTCAAGACTTTGGGATTGATGTGTATGTTCTCATTTTTTTTATGAGAATGTATATATCTACCTCAAAGTCTTGAATTGTCCCGTTTGGACAGTCTGTGAATGTTTGATCGCACTTAGGCAGTCATTTACTATATGTGTTTGTATGGTTTGCTGAAAATGTCGGTTGCGTCTCCTCACTCTTCTTCGATATACCTTTATTGATTTTGAGTGTTTTCTTAACCACTTACTTATAAGTGTTTAAGAAAACTTTAAAATCAATAAATATTTTTGGTATATCGGAGAAGTGTGGGGAGATGCTGCCGAAATTTTCAGTAAATTGTGCAACATATATAGTAATTGATTGTGCGATCAAACCTTCATGGATGTGTTAAAAAGTGATAATCTAAATAATAGTCCTCATCCAACTACAAATGGTCTGCGACCAACGATGTGAGGAATGGGTCGGGTTTATTTTCAAGAGTAATGATTTAAACATTACTTGTGTATTAACATTTATTAGGTGTAGGCGAAATGTTGACAGATCGTTCATGGATGTATCGTAGAATAGTTGACCGGGTGGTGTCGGATGATTTTAAGCATGGAGTTGAGAGTTTCATTCAGTTTGCATTGGGGAATCCAAACGCATCAATAGACCGCGACGGTCACATTCGTTGCCCTTGTTCAAGTTGTAGAAACTTGAGGTGGCGTTCACCATGGGATGTGCAACATCATTTGTACAAGAAAGGGTTTGTGGATGGTTATACGAATTGGACGTGTCATGGTGAGCAATTCTTGAGGTATGAGCCCGACAATATTGCAGGCACAAGTGGGTACGTGGATATGGTTGTAGATACTGCTGGTCCTAGTTTTAATGTTCATGAGGAAGCGCCGAATAAGACAGCCGGAAGATTTTATGAACTACTTAGGGATGCTGATGAGCCGCTGTGGGATGGTTGTGAAAAGCACACTCGATTGTCTGCAGTGTCACAGTTGTTGAACTTGAAATCTGAATTTCACATCAGTGAGACTTGTTTTGACCGTCTCCTCCTCTTGATCAAGAGTATGTTGCCTCGAGACGAGAAGTTGCCAGAAACTTATTATCGTGCAAAAAGGATGGTCAATGAGCTAGGACTTGGATATTTGAAAATAGATGCATGCCCGAATCATTGTATGTTATATTACAAAGATGATGCAGATAAGATATCATGTTCTATTTGCGGCCATGACAGATTCAAACCTAAGGGAGGTGTCAATTCAAAGCGAAAAGATGTACCTTACAAGGTATTGCGATACTTCCCTCTTGTGCCTAGGCTGCAGCGACTGTATATGTCCTCAAAGACAGCTGTACATATGACATGGCACAATGACAGAGTACGCCGTGCCGATGATATAATAAGTCATCCTGTCGATGGTGAAGCTTGGACCCACTTCAATCGTACTCATCTTGCTTTCTCAAAGGAGCCACGTAATGTTAGGTTGGGTGTATGCACAGATGGTTTTAATCCATTCAGTGGTTCAGTGGCATCTTACTCTTGTTGGCCAGTGTTCATGACACCGTACAACCTTCCGTCAGACGTGTGCATGAAGCGAGAAAATCTATTTTTGTCTTTAGTAATTCCTGGTCTAAAAAGTCCAGAAAAAAATTTGGACATATATCTCAGGCCGTTGATTGATGAGCTCAAATTTTTATGGAGTGATGGAGTTGTTACTTATGATGCACGTAGGAAGCAAAATTTTATTATGAAAGCTGCACTAATGTGGACAATAAGTGACTTCCCTGCATATGGAATGCTATCTGGTTGGAGCACACATGGGAGGTTAGCATGTCCCTACTGTATGGAAGATACCAAATCATTTGTATTGAAACATGGTGGAAAAGCATGCTGGTTTGATTGCCATCGGCGGTTGCTACCAAGTGACCATCCTTTTTGAAGGCAAAAAGACTCTTTTAAAAAAAATACTGTTGAAGTAGATGAAGCAGACTTGCAACGGGTGTCAGGTCGACATATGGCGACACGGGTGCAAAATTTACCAGATGTAGTACAATTGTCTGGTAGCACACGACAATTGAATAGTTTTGGAAAGGATCACAACTGGAACAAGAAAAGTATTTTTTGGGAATTATCTTATTGGTCAACTCTTCTTGTACGACACAATCTAGATGTCATGCATATCGAGAAGAATTTTTTTGATAATGTGTTCAACACGGTCATGAATGTTAAAGGCAAAACAAAGGACAATGCCAAAGCGCGCATGGATTTAAAGATGCTTTATGAACGTCCAGAACTGGAACTACAAAACATAAATTGAAGGGTTGTGCAGCCAAAAGCAGCTTACGTGCTTAATAATACACAGATCAAGGAAGTGTGCCAGTGGGTGAAACAATTGAGATTTCCAGATGGATATGCATCCAACATAGCCCGTTGTGTGAATGTTAACAAGGAACAAATATATGGTCTGAAAAGTCACGACTGTCATGTGTTCATGGAAAGGCTACTGCCCATTGCATTTCGTGATTTGTTGCCGAAGCCTATATGGGGAGCACTGACCGAGCTGAGTCAGTTTTTCAAGATTTTATGTGCATCAGAACTCAGACTTCGGGACGTACAAACTCTTGAAGAAAATGTGGTCAAAACTATTTACAAGTTAGAGAAGATATTTCCTCCGGCATTCTTTGATTCGATGGAGCACCTGGTCGTCCATCTGCCATACGAGGCTATTGTCGGAGGGCCAGTACAATACCGATGGATGTATCCATTTGAGAGGTATGCGAGAATTTTCATGAAGACATTCATGTTGTCCATGGTCGCTACATGTCATTGCCATCTGAATTGTTGTTGTAGGTGCATGCATGAATTGAAAATGAAAGTTCGCAACAAGGCAAAGGTGGAAGGTTCGATTGCTGAGGCATATGTTATTGAAGAAATTTCGAACTTCTGTTCCATGTACTTTGAGCCAGATATTCAAACTCGTCATACTCGACCTGCACGTAATGATGATGGGGGAGTTGATGATTTGTCAGATCGGCATTCCATATTTAAGCATCCTGGACGTGCTTTCGGATGTTGCTCGACCCGCACGCTCGAAGATAGAGAGTTGTACGCTGCTGAGATATATATTCTTCTGAATTGTACTGAGATTGAACCTTATGTTGAGTAGGTTCTTAACCCACATTTCCAGCAATGCCATGACTTGTTCATCCTTCTTCTGTAGTTCAATTAAAGTAGTAGTGCATTTATATTGCAGATAATTTGATTCAGAATTAGCACAAAAATGTCCAAATATCCAGGACGTAGAGATTGAAAAAGAACGCGAGAAGTTTTTTGCCAAATGGTTGAGATATCAAGTTAGTGTCGATCGTTCAATATATATGATTGCATTTACTAATGTTGACGTAATTGTTCAAAAATATTTAACTACTCTACTTGACATATAGGTTGAACAAGGTCTCATTAGTGATCAGAGAGTACAAGAGATAAGTTATGGCCCCTCCAACGTTGCACGTGTCTATCCAGGATATATTGTGAATGGATACAGATTTCATACGAGGGATTATGGACGAAGTAAGTCTACGATGAATAGCGGCGTATCTATTAAGGGAAGTGTATACAATGAAGTGGAATTAGACTACTATGGTATTCTTGAGGAAGTCATAGAACTTCAGTATTTGGGACGAGACAATCATGTATACTTATTTAAGTGTCATTGGTTTGATCCTAATTCAGTTCGACATGACACGTCTACTGGATTGTCGATGTCAAACATAGGTACAAACTTAATACCTATGAACCGTTCATTTTAGCCGCACAAGCCCACCAAGTGTATTATTCAAGGTATCCATCGTCCAAGAATAAAGATTGGTGGGCAGTTTGCAGGGTTAAAGCAAAATATTTTCCCACTTATGAGTTAAATATGAGTCAAAATGTCTCAGAGCTTGGCAACGTCGAATATTTTCAATCAGATGAAGTTGGCATTATCGGCTCCACACATGTTAATCTGGATGAATCTGATGAGCCACTGTCATTACGTAAGGAAGATGAAGTGGAAGAAATCGATCCGACGGAGTTAAATGTTCATGTTAGAGGGGAGGAGGAGTCAGATGAAGAGGAAGAGTTCCAATCTGATGAGACTACGATGGATGACGAAGATGATGATGATGAGCTAGATATATCAACATGAGGGAGGCATGTTTTGATAATTTAGTAAGCTGATTCTAACTTTTTAAGCATAATTTTAAATAACATTTGTCTAGCCTTATATAATTGTGATTAATATGTACTAATTATTTTGTTATTAATAAGGAAATGGTGCGAGGAGGTCGTACTAGGAGTGGGAGGAGACAAGGCAGTGAGAGGGGCGCTACTCCCTCCTCGTTAGCATCTTCTTCAGACACAGGTATATTTGATCAATAAGTTAGCTATATGAATATTTTAATTGTTTACTAACTTAAAAGAATTTTTTTATAGGTCCAAGTGTCGGCTCACCACCACATATACAGACGCCACCACCACTTCCCGCTAGTGCCCTCCCACCAGCTCCCGCTAAAGGTATATCTATTTTAATTTTCAGTAACATGTTGCATTTCCTTATGAAAATTAATATTTTCCCACCTATGTATTTCTTTAAATTTCTGGCAAAATATTCATTTATCTAATGTGAATTAATTCTTACAGGTCCTAGTGCCCTCCCACTAGCTCCCGCTACAGGTATATCTATTTTAATTTTCAGTAACGTGCTGCATTTACTTATGGAAATTAATGCTTTCCCACCTATGTATTTCTTTGAATTTCCAGTAAAATATTCATTTATCTAATGTGAATTAATTCTTACAGGTCCTAGTGCCCTCCCACCAGCTCCAGCTACAGGTATATCTATTTTAATTTTCAGTAATGTGCTGCATTTACTTATGAAAATTAATGCTTTCCCACCTATGTATTTCTTTGAATTTCCAGCAAAATATTCATTTATCTAATGTGAATTAATTCTTACAGGTCCTAGTGCCCTCCCACCAGCTCCCGCTACAGGTATATCTATTTTAATTTTCAGTAACGTGCTGCATTTACTTATGGGAATTAATGCTTTCCCACCTATGTATTTCTTTAAATTTCCAGCAAAATATTCATTTATCTAATGTGAATTAATTCTTACAGGTCCTAGTGCCCTCCCACCAGCTCCCGCTACAAGTATATCTATTTTAATTTTCAGTAACGTGCTGCATTTACTTATGGAAATTAATGCTTTCCCACCTATGTATTTCTTTGAATTTCCTGCAAAATATTTATTTATCTAATGTGAATTAATTCTTACAGGTCCTAGTGCCCTCCCACCAGCTCCCGCTACAGGTATATCTATTTTAATTTTCAGTAACGTGCTTTATTTACTTATGGAAATTAATGCTTTCCCACCTATGTATTTCTTTGAATTTTCAGCAAAATATTCGTTTATCCAATGTGAATTAATTCTTACAGGTCCTAGTGCCCTCCCACCAGCTCCCGCTACAGGTATATCTATTTTAATTTTCAGTAACGTGCTGCATTTACTTATGAAAATTAATGCTTTCCCACCTATGTATTTCTTTGAATTTCCAGCAAAATATTCATTTATCTAATGTGAATTAATTCTTACAGGTCCTAGTGCCCTCCCACCACCTGTCGCTACAGGTATATCTATTTTAATTTTCAGTAACGTGCTGTATTTACTTATGAAAATTGTTCTTACAACCCTCCCACCACCTCTGACTTCTACAGGGCCCCCCCCACCACTCAGCAGCCAGTTGACGATGCCAGCAGTCATCACGAGGGAGGCACTGTCCATGATGGACGTCGCCCCTACTGGATCTCCGGGTATATTTATAAGGCTAGTTTACATTCATTAATTATTAGCGGTAAGTTTCTAATATGAATACTTTGACATTTGCAATTGCAGGAAAAAATTAGAACCTTGCACCGCTGTCCATCATGCTATTAGCCTAGTAATGGCACATGTGCCCGGGCAACATTTGTCTTACAAAGAATTTCGATGGGCGTCCGCGATTCATTGTTCGACATGTTCTTAGTAAGTAACTATGTCATTTAATTCAAGTCTTTTCCAAACTCATTTCACAACAGTCTATTAATTGTGAAGCTTAATTCATTTACAGCGGACTTATCGATTCACTGGTGGACATGATGCGGCACGATGTCGTTCTGGCTGGGAGTCCACTGTGAAGACAAATTATCGAAAGAGAGTATATGCGGCTCAGAAGAAGGCCCAAAAAATTGCTGGTGGGAGTGAAGACCGACAGCTGTGGAAGGAGCACCGTCCTCTATGGATGAGGAAGGAGGATTGGGAGATACTATGTGACAAATTTGCCGACCCCAAGTGGATAGAAAAGTCCCAAAAAGCCAAATCAAATAGGGCGTCACAGCCGGAGGCAAATTTGCATACATGTGGGTCCGTCTCTTTTGCGACTCATAAAAATAAAATGGTAAGTAATGTTTCAAATCTTCTTACATTTTATTAACATATATGACAATTTTTTACTATGAACTATATAACAGGCTGTGGAGCTTAATCGAGCTCCGACGTTCCTCGAGGTGTTCGACAGAACACACAAAAAGAAGGCGACAGGTCAATTTGTGAGTACGAAAGCTCGTTCAGTCGCGGTAAGTTTATCTTCGTGTGCAACTTCTACCGTTCATTTAATTCAGATTGAATCATATGAAATTGACTAATTATTTTATTTTATTTGTAGGAAACATATAGCAGAGCTGTGACAGAGAAGTACGGGGAGGGAGAGGGGGAGCAGCCAGACTTGGATCCGGCAGAATGGGTGGCCGCAGCTGGTGTACCGAAGAAGGGCCGAATATATGGTTTTGGGGACAGCATGGACTCTAGCGCGGTGATATAATCGAGTGCGAGTTCGAACTCTGCCCAAACCAGTACTTCTGCCTTCAGTATACCTCATTCTACCCCCAGTACTTCTGGTAGCGACGTCAGAGACATCGTCCGATCGGAGATGTCTAGCCAGATTTCTGATTTGCAGCAGCAGATGCAGCGGCAGTTCCGAGAGGAGATGTCTACCCAGCAGTCTACCATGTTTCAGGCACTCACTGCCATGCTCTCCCAAGCGGGAATTCTACCTCATGCATCCACCACCACGGCACAAGCGGCACAGGTGATTCTTTTCCATGGGTCTTTTCTATGGGTTCAGTTTATATGAGTTTTGTAAATGCACTTGGTTTCAAATCAAAGCAGCCGGGGTCCGGGGGTCCAGAATGTGAAATACTGATCCGACCGGCATTCCGATCGTTCCAACACGACCTGGGAGGTAGACGTGACTTGTCAGAGCTGACGGATTCCAAATCGGACATCCGGTTCGAGCCCCACGCTCAAAAGTGCATTTTGTAAATGCACTTGGTTTCAAATCAAAGCAGCCGGGGTCCGGGGGTCCAGAATGTGAAATACTGATCCGACCGGCATTCTGATCGTTCCAACACGACCTGGGAGGTAGACGTGACTTGTCAGAGCTGACGGATTCCAAATCGGACATCCGGTTCGAGCCCCACGCTCAAAAGTGCATTTTGTAAATGCACTTGGTTTCAAATCAAAGCAGCCGGGGTCCGGGGGTCCAGAATGTGAAATACTGATCCGACCGGCATTCTGATCATTCCAACACGACCTGGGAGGTAGGCGTGACTTGTCAGAGCTGACGGATTCCAAATCGGACATCCGGTTCGAGCCCCACGCTCAAAAGTGCATTTTGTAAATGCACTTGGTTTCAAATCAAAGCAGCCGGGGTCCGGGGGTCCAGAATGTGAAATACTGATCCGACCGACATTCCGATCATTCCAACACGACCTGGGAGGTAGGCGTGACTTGTCAGAGCTGACGGATTCCAAATCGGACATCCGGTTCGAGCCCCACGCTCAAAAGTGCATTTTGTAAATGCACTTGGTTTCAAATCAAAGCAGCCGGGGTCCGGGGGTCCAGAATGTGAAATACTGATCCGACCGGTATTCCGATCATTCCAACACGACCTGGGAGGTAGGCGTGACTTGTCAGAGCTGACGGATTCCAAATCGGACATCCGGTTCGAGCCCCACGCTCAAAAGTGCATTTTGTAAATGCACTTGGTTTCAAATCAAAGCAGCCGGGGTCCGGGGGTCCAGAATGTGAAATACTGATCCGACCGGCATTCCGATCATTCCAACACGACCTGGGAGGTAGACGTGACTTGTCAGAGCTGACGGATTCCAAATCGGACATCCGGTTCGAGCCCCACGCTCAAAAGTGCATTTTGTAAATGCACTTGGTTTCAAATCAAAGCAGCCGGGGTCCGGGGGTCCAGAATGTGAAATACTGATCCGACCGGCATTCCGATCATTCCAACACGACCTGGGAGGTAGACGTGACTTGTCAGAGCTGACGGATTCCAAATCGGACATCCGGTTCGAGCCCCACGCTCAAAAGTGCATTTTGTAAATGCACTTGGTTTCAAATCAAAGCAGCCGGGGTCCGGGGGTCCAGAATGTGAAATACTGATCCGACCGGCATTCTGATCTTTCCAACACGACCTGGGAGGTAGGCGTGACTTGTCAGAGCTGACGGATTCCAAATCGGACATCCGGTTCGAGCCCCACGCTCAAAAGTGCATTTTGTAAATGCACTTGGTTTCAAATCAAAGCAGCCGGGGTCCGGGGGTCCAGAATGTGAAATACTGATCCGACCGGCATTCCGATCATTCCAACACGACCTGGGAGGTAGGCGTGACTTGTCAGAGCTGACGGATTCCAAATCGGACATCCGGTTCGAGCCCCACGCTCAAAAGTGCATTTTGTAAATGCACTTGGTTTCAAATCAAAGCAGCCGGGGTCCGGGGGTCCAGAATGTGAAATACTGATCCGACCGGCATTCCGATCATTCCAACACGACCTGGGAGGTAGACGTGACTTGTCAGAGCTGACGGATTCCAAATCGGACATCCGGTTCGAGCCCCACGCTCAAAAGTGCATTTTGTAAATGCACTTGGTTTCAAATCAAAGCAGCCGGGGTCCGGGGGTCCAGAATGTGAAATACTGATCCGACCGGCATTCCGATCATTCCAACACGACCTGGGAGGTAGGCGTGACTTGTCAGAGCTGACGGATTCCAAATCGGACATCCGGTTCGAGCCCCACGCTCAAAAGTGCATTTTGTAAATGCACTTGGTTTCAAATCAAAGCAGCCGGGGTCCGGGGGTCCAGAATGTGAAATACTGATCCGACCGGCATTCCGATCATTCCAACACGACCTGGGAGGTAGGCGTGACTTGTCAGAGCTGACGGATTCCAAATCGGACATCCGGTTCGAGCCCCACGCTCAAAAGTGCATTTTGTAAATGCACTTGGTTTCAAATCAAAGCAGCCGGGGTCCGGGGGTCCAGAATGTGAAATACTGATCCGACCGGCATTCCGATCATTCCAACACGACCTGGGAGGTAGGCGTGACTTGTCAGAGCTGACGGATTCCAAATCGGACATCCGGTTCGAGCCCCACGCTCAAAAGTGCATTTTGTAAATGCACTTGGTTTCAAATCAAAGCAGCCGGGGTCCGGGGGTCCAGAATGTGAAATACTGATCCGACCGGCATTCCGATCATTCCAACACGACCTGGGAGGTAGACGTGACTTGTCAGAGCTGACGGATTCCAAATCGGACATCCGGTTCGAGCCCCACGCTCAAAAGTGCATTTTGTAAATGCACTTGGTTTCAAATCAAAGCAGCCGGGGTCCGGGGGTCCAGAATGTGAAATACTGATCCGACCGGCATTCCGATCATTCCAACACGACCTGGGAGGTAGGCGTGACTTGTCAGAGCTGACGGATTCCAAATCGGACATCCGGTTCGAGCCCCACGCTCAAAAGTGCATTTTGTAAATGCACTTGGTTTCAAATCAAAGCAGCCGGGGTCCGGGGGTCCAGAATGTGAAATACTGATCCGACCGGCATTCCGATCATTCCAACACGACCTGGGAGGTAGACGTGACTTGTCAGAGCTGACGGATTCCAAATCGGACATCCGGTTCGAGCCCCACGCTCAAAAGTGCATTTTGTAAATGCACTTGGTTTCAAATCAAAGCAGCCGGGGTCCGGGGGTCCAGAATGTGAAATACTGATCCGACCGGCATTCCGATCATTCCAACACGACCTGGGAGGTAGGCGTGACTTGTCAGAGCTGACGGATTCCAAATCGGACATCCGGTTCGAGCCCCACGCTCAAAAGTGCATTTTGTAAATGCACTTGGTTTCAAATCAAAGCAGCCGGGGTCCGGGGGTCCAGAATGTGAAATACTGATCCGACCGGCATTCCGATCATTCCAACACGACCTGGGAGGTAGACGTGACTTGTCAGAGCTGACGGATTCCAAATCGGACATCCGGTTCGAGCCCCACGCTCAAAAGTGCATTTTGTAAATGCACTTGGTTTCAAATCAAAGCAGCCGGGGTCCGGGGGTCCAGAATGTGAAATACTGATCCGACCGGCATTCGATCATTCCAACACGACCTGGGAGGTAGGCGTGACTTGTCAGAGCTGACGGATTCCAAATCGGACATCCGGTTCGAGCCCCACGCTCAAAAGTGCATTTTGTAAATGCACTTGGTTTCAAATCAAAGCAGCCGGGGTCCGGGGGTCCAGAATGTGAAATACTGATCCGACCGGCATTCCGATCATTCCAACACGACCTGGGAGGTAGGCGTGACTTGTCAGAGCTGACGGATTCCAAATCGGACATCCGGTTCGAGCCCCACGCTCAAAAGTGCATTTTGTAAATGCACTTGGTTTCAAATCAAAGCAGCCGGGGTCCGGGGGTCCAGAATGTGAAATACTGATCCGACCGGCATTCCGATCATTCCAACACGACCTGGGAGGTAGGCGTGACTTGTCAGAGCTGACGGATTCCAAATCGGACATCCGGTTCGAGCCCCACGCTCAAAAGTGCATTTTGTAAATGCACTTGGTTTCAAATCAAAGCAGCCGGGGTCCGGGGGTCCAGAATGTGAAATACTGATCCGACCGGCATTCCGATCATTCCAACACGACCTGGGAGGTAGGCGTGACTTGTCAGAGCTGACGGATTCCAAATCGGACATCCGGTTCGAGCCCCACGCTCAAAAGTGCATTTTGTAAATGCACTTGGTTTCAAATCAAAGCAGCCGGGGTCCGGGGGTCCAGAATGTGAAATACTGATCCGACCGGCATTCCGATCATTCCAACACGACCTGGGAGGTAGGCGTGACTTGTCAGAGCTGACGGATTCCAAATCGGACATCCGGTTCGAGCCCCACGCTCAAAAGTGCATTTTGTAAATGCACTTGGTTTCAAATCAAAGCAGCCGGGGTCCGGGGGTCCAGAATGTGAAATACTGATCCGACCGGCATTCGATCATTCCAACACGACCTGGGAGGTAGGCGTGACTTGTCAGAGCTGACGGATTCCAAATCGGACATCCGGTTCGAGCCCCACGCTCAAAAGTGCATTTTGTAAATGCACTTGGTTTCAAATCAAAGCAGCCGGGGTCCGGGGGTCCAGAATGTGAAATACTGATCCGACCGGCATTCCGATCATTCCAACACGACCTGGGAGGTAGACGTGACTTGTCAGAGCTGACGGATTCCAAATCGGACATCCGGTTCGAGCCCCACGCTCAAAAGTGCATTTTGTAAATGCACTTGGTTTCAAATCAAAGCAGCCGGGGTCCGGGGGTCCAGAATGTGAAATACTGATCCGACCAGCATTCCGATCATTCCAACACGACCTGGGAGGTAGGCGTGACTTGTCAGAGCTGACGGATTCCAAATCGGACATCCGGTTCGAGCCCCACGCTCAAAAGTGCATTTTGTAAATGCACTTGGTTTCAAATCAAAGCAGCCGGGGTCCGGGGGTCCAGAATGTGAAATACTGATCCGACCGGCATTCCGATCATTCCAACACGACCTGGGAGGTAGGCGTGACTTGTCAGAGCTGACGGATTCCAAATCGGACATCCGGTTCGAGCCCCACGCTCAAAAGTGCATTTTGTAAATGCACTTGGTTTCAAATCAAAGCAGCCGGGGTCCGGGGGTCCAGAATGTGAAATACTGATCCGACCGGCATTCCGATCATTCCAACATGACCTGGGAGGTAGGCGTGACTTGTCAGAGCTGACGGATTCCAAATCGGACATCCGGTTCGAGCCCCACGCTCAAAAGTGCATTTTGTAAATGCACTTGGTTTCAAATCAAAGCAGCCGGGGTCCGGGGGTCCAGAATGTGAAATACTGATCCGACCGGCATTCCGATCATTCCAACACGACCTGGGAGGTAGGCGTGACTTGTCAGAGCTGACGGATTCCAAATCGGACATCCGGTTCGAGCCCCACGCTCAAAAGTGCATTTTGTAAATGCACTTGGTTTCAAATCAAAGCAGCCGGGGTCCGGGGGTCCAGAATGTGAAATACTGATCCGACCGGCATTCCGATCATTCCAACACGACCTGGGAGGTAGGCGTGACTTGTCAGAGCTGACGGATTCCAAATCGGACATCCGGTTCGAGCCCCACGCTCAAAAGTGCATTTTGTAAATGCACTTGGTTTCAAATCAAAGCAGCCGGGGTCCGGGGGTCCAGAATGTGAAATACTGATCCGACCGGCATTCGATCATTCCAACACGACCTGGGAGGTAGACGTGACTTGTCAGAGCTGACGGATTCCAAATCGGACATCCGGTTCGAGCCCCACGCTCAAAAGTGCATTTTGTAAATGCACTTGGTTTCAAATCAAAGCAGCCGGGGTCCGGGGGTCCAGAATGTGAAATACTGATCCGACCGGCATTCGATCATTCCAACACGACCTGGGAGGTAGGCGTGACTTGTCAGAGCTGACGGATTCCAAATCGGACATCCGGTTCGAGCCCCACGCTCAAAAGTGCATTTTGTAAATGCACTTGGTTTCAAATCAAAGCAGCCGGGGTCCGGGGGTCCAGAATGTGAAATACTGATCCGACCGGCATTCCGATCATTCCAACACGACCTGGGAGGTAGGCGTGACTTGTCAGAGCTGACGGATTCCAAATCGGACATCCGGTTCGAGCCCCACGCTCAAAAGTGCATTTTGTAAATGCACTTGGTTTCAAATCAAAGCAGCCGGGGTCCGGGGGTCCAGAATGTGAAATACTGATCCGACCGGCATTCCGATCATTCCAACACGACCTGGGAGGTAGACGTGACTTGTCAGAGCTGACGGATTCCAAATCGGACATCCGGTTCGAGCCCCACGCTCAAAAGTGCATTTTGTAAATGCACTTGGTTTCAAATCAAAGCAGCCGGGGTCCGGGGGTCCAGAATGTGAAATACTGATCCGACCGGCATTCCGATCATTCCAACACGACCTGGGAGGTAGGCGTGACTTGTCAGAGCTGACGGATTCCAAATCGGACATCCGGTTCGAGCCCCACGCTCAAAAGTGCATTTTGTAAATGCACTTGGTTTCAAATCAAAGCAGCCGGGGTCCGGGGGTCCAGAATGTGAAATACTGATCCGACCGGCATTCGATCATTCCAACACGACCTGGGAGGTAGGCGTGACTTGTCAGAGCTGACGGATTCCAAATCGGACATCCGGTTCGAGCCCCACGCTCAAAAGTGCATTTTGTAAATGCACTTGGTTTCAAATCAAAGCAGCCGGGGTCCGGGGGTCCAGAATGTGAAATACTGATCCGACCGGCATTCCGATCATTCCAACACGACCTGGGAGGTAGACGTGACTTGTCAGAGCTGACGGATTCCAAATCGGACATCCGGTTCGAGCCCCACGCTCAAAAGTGCATTTTGTAAATGCACTTGGTTTCAAATCAAAGCAGCCGGGGTCCGGGGGTCCAGAATGTGAAATACTGATCCGACCGGCATTCCGATCATTCCAACACGACCTGGGAGGTAGGCGTGACTTGTCAGAGCTGACGGATTCCAAATCGGACATCCGGTTCGAGCCCCACGCTCAAAAGTGGCCGGGGTCCGGGGGTCCAGAATGTGAAATACTGATCCGACCGGCATTCCGATCATTCCAACACGACCTGGGAGGTAGGCGTGACTTGTCAGAGCTGACGGATTCCAAATCGGACATCCGGTTCGAGCCCCACGCTCAAAAGTGCATTTTGTAAATGCACTTGGTTTCAAATCAAAGCAGCCGGGGTCCGGGGGTCCAGAATGTGAAATACTGATCCGACCGGCATTCCGATCATTCCAACACGACCTGGGAGGTAGGCGTGACTTGTCAGAGCTGACGGATTCCAAATCGGACATCCGGTTCGAGCCCCACGCTCAAAAGTGCATTTTGTAAATGCACTTGGTTTCAAATCAAAGCAGCCGGGGTCCGGGGGTCCAGAATGTGAAATACTGATCCGACCGGCATTCCGATCATTCCAACACGACCTGGGAGGTAGGCGTGACTTGTCAGAGCTGACGGATTCCAAATCGGACATCCGGTTCGAGCCCCACGCTCAAAAGTGCATTTTGTAAATGCACTTGGTTTCAAATCAAAGCAGCCGGGGTCCGGGGGTCCAGAATGTGAAATACTGATCCGACCGGCATTCCGATCATTCCAACACGACCTGGGAGGTAGGCGTGACTTGTCAGAGCTGACGGATTCCAAATCGGACATCCGGTTCGAGCCCCACGCTCAAAAGTGCATTTTGTAAATGCACTTGGTTTCAAATCAAAGCAGCCGGGGTCCGGGGGTCCAGAATGTGAAATACTGATCCGACCGGCATTCCGATCATTCCAACACGACCTGGGAGGTAGGCGTGACTTGTCAGAGCTGACGGATTCCAAATCGGACATCCGGTTCGAGCCCCACGCTCAAAAGTGCATTTTGTAAATGCACTTGGTTTCAAATCAAAGCAGCCGGGGTCCGGGGGTCCAGAATGTGAAATACTGATCCGACCGGCATTCCGATCATTCCAACACGACCTGGGAGGTAGGCGTGACTTGTCAGAGCTGACGGATTCCAAATCGGACATCCGGTTCGAGCCCCACGCTCAAAAGTGCATTTTGTAAATGCACTTGGTTTCAAATCAAAGCAGCCGGGGTCCGGGGGTCCAGAATGTGAAATACTGATCCGACCGGCATTCCGATCATTCCAACACGACCTGGGAGGTAGGCGTGACTTGTCAGAGCTGACGGATTCCAAATCGGACATCCGGTTCGAGCCCCACGCTCAAAAGTGCATTTTGTAAATGCACTTGGTTTCAAATCAAAGCAGCCGGGGTCCGGGGGTCCAGAATGTGAAATACTGATCCGACCGGCATTCCGATCATTCCAACACGACCTGGGAGGTAGGCGTGACTTGTCAGAGCTGACGGATTCAAATCGGACATCCGGTTCGAGCCCCACGCTCAAAAGTGCATTTTGTAAATGCACTTGGTTTCAAATCAAAGCAGCCGGGGTCCGGGGGTCCAGAATGTGAAATACTGATCCGACCGGCATTCCGATCATTCCAACACGACCTGGGAGGTAGACGTGACTTGTCAGAGCTGACGGATTCCAAATCGGACATCCGGTTCGAGCCCCACGCTCAAAAGTGCATTTTGTAAATGCACTTGGTTTCAAATCAAAGCAGCCGGGGTCCGGGGGTCCAGAATGTGAAATACTGATCCGACCGGCATTCCGATCATTCCAACACGACCTGGGAGGTAGGCGTGACTTGTCAGAGCTGACGGATTCCAAATCGGACATCCGGTTCGAGCCCCACGCTCAAAAGTGCATTTTGTAAATGCACTTGGTTTCAAATCAAAGCAGCCGGGGTCCGGGGGTCCAGAATGTGAAATACTGATCCGACCGGCATTCCGATCATTCCAACACGACCTGGGAGGTAGACGTGACTTGTCAGAGCTGACGGATTCCAAATCGGACATCCGGTTCGAGCCCCACGCTCAAAAGTGCATTTTGTAAATGCACTTGGTTTCAAATCAAAGCAGCCGGGGTCCGGGGGTCCAGAATGTGAAATACTGATCCGACCGGCATTCCGATCATTCCAACACGACCTGGGAGGTAGACGTGACTTGTCAGAGCTGACGGATTCCAAATCGGACATCCGGTTCGAGCCCCACGCTCAAAAGTGCATTTTGTAAATGCACTTGGTTTCAAATCAAAGCAGCCGGGGTCCGGGGGTCCAGAATGTGAAATACTGATCCGACCGGCATTCGATAGTTCCAACACGACCTGGGAGGTAGACGTGACTTGTCAGAGCTGACGGATTCCAAATCGGACATCCGGTTCGAGCCCCACGCTCAAAAGTGCATTTTGTAAATGCACTTGGTTTCAAATCAAAGCAGCCGGGGTCCGGGGGTCCAGAATGTGAAATACTGATCCGACCGCATTCTGATCATTCCAACACGACCTGGGAGGTAGACGTGACTTGTCAGAGCTGACGGATTCCAAATCGGACATCCGGTTCGAGCCCCACGCTCAAAAGTGCATTTTGTAAATGCACTTGGTTTCAAATCAAAGCAGCCGGGGTCCGGGGGTCCAGAATGTGAAATACTGATCCGACCGGCATTCGATCATTCCAACACGACCTGGGAGGTAGACGTGACTTGTCAGAGCTGACGGATTCAAATCGGACATCCGGTTCGAGCCCCACGCTCAAAAGTGCATTTTGTAAATGCACTTGGTTTCAAATCAAAGCAGCCGGGGTCCGGGGGTCCAGAATGTGAAATACTGATCCGACCGGCATTCCGATCATTCCAACATGACCTGGGAGGTAGACGTGACTTGTCAGAGCTGACGGATTCCAAATCGGACATCCGGTTCGAGCCCCACGCTCAAAAGTGTATTTTGTAAATGCACTTGGTTTCAAATCAAAGCAGCCGGGGTCCGGGGGTCCAGAATGTGAAATACTGATCCGACCGGCATTCCGATCGTTCCAACACGACCTGGGAGCTAGACGTGACTTGTCAGAGCTGACGGATTCCAAATCGGACATCCGGTTCGAGCCCCACGCTCAAAAGTGCATTTTGTAAATGCACTTGGTTTCAAATCAAAGCAGCCGGGGTCCGGGGGTCCAGAATGTGAAATACTGATCCGACCGGTATTCCGATCATTCCAACACGACCTGGGAGCTAGACGTGACTTGTCAGAGCTGACGGATTCCAAATCGGACATCCGGTTCGAGCCCCACGCTCAAAAGTGCATTTACAAAATGCACTTGGTTTCAAATCAAAGCAGCCGGGGTCCGGGGGTCCAGAATGTGAAATACTGATCCGACCGGCATTCCGATCGTTCCAACACGACTTGGGAGCTAGACGCGACTTGTCAGAGCTGACAGATTCCAAATCGGACTCCGGTTCGAGCCCCACGCTCAAAAGTGCATTTTGTAAATGCACTTGGTTTCAAATCAAAGCAGCCAGGGTCCGGGGGTCCAGAATGTGAAATACTGATCCGACCGGCATTCCGATCGTTCCAACACGACCTGGGAGGTAGACGTGACTTGTCAGAGCTGACAGATTCCAAATCAGACATCCGGTTCGAGCCCCACGCTAAAATAACTCAATTCAAAACTATGTTAGTTTTCAAATTTTAGTTTAGAATAATTCAAAGAAGTAGGTTCTACAATTGATATCTTTACTGTCTTTGATATTATGTTTGATTTAAATTCATGTAATCTAATAAAATATTTCATTTATCTTTATACTAATCTTTTTATCTATGTATATATTTTTTAATATAGGAGGATCCTTCTGCGAGTGGTACCAGAGGGGATGAGCAGGGCGGTGGGGATGAAGATATGGACGATCTGGAGGACATTTGTTGATTTCGTCGCCAAATTTTTTTTATGTAACGTTGTTGAGTTTATTCTGATATTTGATGTAATTTTAATTAAGTTTGATTTCGGATTTTTGTTCGTATGTATTTTTATTTTCGATGATTTTGTAAACAGGTTTTTAATACAAATTTGTAATTTTTCTAAAAAAGAAGAAAATAAATTTCGTACGGATTTTGAGACGGATCCGTCTCAAACTTTAGACGGATTTAGGGACGGAAATGATAACCGTGCGAAATTAGCGACGGAAATAACGACGGAAATTAGGCCGTCTCAAATTTATGTTGGAATTTTAGAGAAGTTTTAGACCGACAGGGAGACGGAATTTAGTCCGTCTCTATTGCCGTGTATAAGTTGCGACGGAAATAACGACGGGAACTATTTTGCGTCGCAATTTTCAGATGGATGTTGAGACGGATTTTCTCCGTCGCAATATTTAGACGGATTTGTAGACGGAAGTTTCCGTCCGAATTTGTCTCGTTATCGACGAAATTTGCGACGAATTATTTTTCCGTCGCTACTTTGGGACGGATATTAGGACGGAATAAAATCCGTCGATTATTTGTGACCCTTTTTTCTAGACGGCCATATTCCGTCCGAAGTCCGTCGTAAAAACATTTAGCGACGGATTTTGTGACGAAGTTGGGACGGAATATGGCCGTCGCTAAAACCGCTTTTTCTTGTAGTGAGAGTCAATCCACCAAGTGTTAGAGAAAACTTGCATAAAATTGGTTTCAAAACAAACACTTAAATGAGGATTACCTCTCTTTTCAAACCAGCTTTCACGCTTAGGACAGTCTATCTTAAAGTGTCCCTTCCTTTTACAGAAGTGACACCTGTCATCCTATTTCTTCTTTTTATCCTCTTGGCTTTTCTTTGATGAAAATTTCTTTCCTTTGCCCTTTCTTGACTTGTACTGTTTAGAGGTTGAAGCATAATTGATGACCAGATTCTCTCCTGCTTCAATCTCTCTTCCTCTTGCACACACATGGATATCAGCTCATTCAGACTCCACGTTTCCTTATGCGTGTTGTAAGATATCTTAAATTGAGAAAACTGTGATGGAAGAGAATTGAGCACAAACATGACCGAAAAAAATTCAGAGATTGTCATCCCCAATGTCTTAAGCTTTCCAGCTATGTCAGACATTTTCATAATGTGCTTTCGCACTCCACTGGTTCCATCATATCTCATAGAAGTCAATTTATTACTGAGCATTCCAGCCATGACTTTGTCAGATCCACTAAACTGTTGTTTAATGGAATCAAGAAATTCACTAGCACTTTTGTTATCTGGGACAGAACCCCTAATAGTCTTTGCAATTGAACTCTTGATTATCATTAATGACAGCCTGTTGGAACGCTACCACTTTTCAAATTGAGCCTTCTGTTCATCAGTACTATCAACAGTTATTTCAACAGGTTTCTCAGTGCGAAGAGCTAAGTCAAGGTCTAGACACCTTAAAGTGATAAGAAGCTGCTCATGCCAATCACTATAATTCGATCCATTCAGTACAGGAATCAATGACAAATGAGAGTGCAGGGAAGCTGGGGTCATAGCTGAAACAATTACAAATTAAGCTCACATTACTATCATGATGCAGATAAACATTATGTGCAATTCCAATGAATAATAATTAGTCATAGCTAAAATTTCACAAGCATCATACCATCCATAATGCATGATTTGTAAATAATAATACTATGACAATTCGATAAGATTCAATAACTAATTAAGAATACATAAAGGCGAAGATATCTCACCTTTGGGTAAAAGATTCCTCGTGTTTATGCAGTTCTTGTTAATTATTAACTTTCATCAGACACCTTCGAGTGTAACTACGATTCAATAGTCTATAATGTAATTTTCATTATGAGAGAAAGATGAATATTCTCTACTAGGTTAACAACATTAAATATAACATATTCTAGACCCTTCGGGACAACTAGAGATATGAAAGTGATTTAAAATTATTAACCATAAATTGCTTTATGAAATTTATATGCATAATCAACAACCCATGCACTTATATGACGAACATTTGTGAATAAGGGCATATGCACAATTCTTGAAAAGTTGATGTTCATATGCAAATTTCAGATATGATTATGATATGGCATAATCATAATTATTGCATGATTTTGGGTTCACATGATCATATATAGTGAAATTTAATGTCTAAACTTTGCTCAAAAGTAAAGCAGCAATGTATATAAAACTTAAAGACATGAACATAAAGTTTCTGGATATAAACACAATAAATTGTCTGTTATGTTTAAACAAAAGACTCACTGTATAGCATTTATGCCCAATAATTTTATCAAACAGTCCTTGTAATTTATTTCTTTAATGGATTTGTTAATTCAAAACATTAATGGGCCAAGAACCCGCAACTGAAATGGGCCTCGGGTCTATTCATAATAAAGCAAGGATATGCGTATAATTAATAATCAAATAAACAAGGATATTATGACAATAAGAGATATCCATCGGATATCTTAAAAGTTAGTTTAAGTCAGGATCCAATAACTTAACCGGTTTGGATCTTTACATGGGTCTCATTATGAGATCCAATATCTTCTATTCAAACCGGATCCATATACTAAAATAACACCCAACGAGGGTGTGGGGATGTTTTTTGTTTGGGTTTATTTTACTGGATTTATTAGGCGTGCCAGTCACCGGAGTGACGATTCATTGTGCGCTCGACCTGACTCAGTCAGTCGATTGTGATATTCGTGTCAGGACCCTGATTCCGTCATACCATAAAGGCTATGACGTTAATTACGTCCTTCCAAAGAAGGACAACCCTTGATTAATTGCCAAGAAAGGATGTCTCGGGGGCAAAATGAGATACGACTATTACGCTAACTCCGCTAACGGGATGCGAAACATGCATAGAAAACCATGCTACGCGGGACATGATAACGGTGTTATGGCGCAAACCCGGCAGCATGTCCCCTTGTCTGGGGCTATGCCAAAGGGAAACATAGGTCATTCACCCACGAAATGTCGGGATGGAAGCCAAAAGAGAGGCGGGCGTAGCCCTGGATCCAAAAAGATTTGAATGTGACGGGACAGTGTCTGCTACCATGTCGTTTCTTGATATTCCCCTTAAGGGACCATTGGAGGACATGCAGTGGCAGAACTCCGAGGGTCAGCGGGGTGACAAAAGAAACCTCGTATTCGGTATAATGTAGGGGTAAAACCCCGATTAATGTATCTCCCGTGGATCTGGATGAAGACCCATGATTCTCTCGTAAAGCGATGAAGGCTGGCATGAAGGTTGACAGGAATGGGACCTTGAGTTTAGACTGGATTTGGGTTTAATGGAGTTGTTGAGACATCAGATTTGGATGGCACCTGTTAACAAGACGAAACGGCGCGGATAGGAGTCGGCGCGAGGGGGATCCTGGCGCGACGGGCAACCGGCGTGGCTGGAAATATAGGCAGATGGCACGGCAGGGCATACGGCGCGGCAGGTTCCCGGCGCGCCCTTCACCCGGCGCGAGTTTGGCGCCGGGAGGAGGTGGCGCCGGGAGGTGATGGCGCCGGGAGGCAGTGGCGCCGGGAGGCCGTTTTGTTGGTTTTCTTCCGATATTATGAGGGGTTCTTATGAGTTCAAGGGGATCCTCTGTATTCAACGGGGATTCCATGGCAATAATTGGGTAAGATAGAAGATGGAGGTGGATTCATTCACCAGGGGGTCCGAGGAGACAGTGTAACTGTAACGTATATCCCCTGTGGCGACCAAGGTGTCATGAGATGATATAGCTCAGCCCTTTGCCACACAGTTGGGGGCTAAATGCATAATTTCGGTGAAAACATCGCACTATGTGACCGAATAACCCTCTGAACGAATTTTGACAGCACCTCCCCTTATTTCGGGAGTATGCCAAAAGGGTATTATAGGTCATCCACTCACGAACTGTCGGAGTGGAAACCAAAATAAGAGCCGGGCGTAGCCCGAGATCCAAGGGATCCAAATCATATGGGGCTTTATCCCCTGTTGTGATATCCCCTGTACAGCCAATGGAGGACATGCAGCGGCAGAACTCCAAGACTTAATAGGGTTATAAAATGTGGGGGAATGACCCCTTTAATATGGCTCCCATGAGGATAGAGGGAAAGGTGGTGCGTCTCCATAGGATAGGGTATGATGAGCAAGGCTGGCATGGCCTGACGGCATCGGCACGAACGCATGAACGTGGCCAGAAGGTGTAAAGGTATCGGCGCGAAGAGGGAGTTGGGCTTCGGCGCGACATAAGAGACTCAGCCGGCGCGGCGCGAGACTTGCGCCGAGAGGTGCTCGCTCCGGGAGGCTTCCTGAAGTGAGGTTTCTAGAGGGGTTTGAAGGCAGGGGCTTTGGGCATTTAAAAAAAAAGGGTTTGTTCAACAATTTGAAGACCAATTCAGACGATCATGGAGAGGATGGTCCGGGGTGGAGACGACCTTCCTTCTGGGGCCTCACGGGGAGCAGAACCATGCACGGAAACCTCACAATTCAGATTCGTCCTTTCTCGTTTCACAGACGAGAAGCCATGAGATAGGCTGTCTCAGGCTCTCGTTGTGAGTGTAAAGTTGAAAGAATCATATGATGAACGAACATTCAACAGACTCAGAAAGCCAAAACGGTAAAGCATGCATAGATGTGCAGCCATCAATATCCATAGCATATAGTGCAGAGGCAGAAACAAAAGAATAATGACGGGGGAGAACTCAACCCGCCTTTCATCAACTATTTCTTCTGAAACAGCGTACACAAATTCAACTCGGGAGAAAAAGAAGCATACACCGACTCTATCCCTGAGGACAGGGTTACATTGGCATTCAGTGCTACGGGAGCAGTGATGCTAGAAAGCAGAGATACAAACGAGAAGGGGGAGCAGTATTCAGACAGAGGAGAAAGGGGAAAGAGGAGCTCCAGCTGCTCAGGACGTCGAACGGCACACCCCACCTGGCTTCTTCCTTCGAGCCTCTGCCCCTCTCTTTTCTTCAGCTTCTATGGAGGGCTCTCGAGCTTCCCCTTTCTTTCAGTGGCTAACTCTTCTATCTCCTTCCACCCTCTTTTATTTTCCTTCTTTTTTTTCTCTGTTGCCCCTCTTTCTTTTTCTTCGAAGGGCAGCCTTCTTATAGAGGGATGACCCTCATCCTCTCGGCCTGAGCTTCCCGGCGCGCCAGCATCCATCTTTCCGGCGTGGGTAGCCCTCGGCGCGTCTCAGTTCACATTTGGGCTTGGCCCATTTTCATGTCATTCGGCACAGGATCCACCTAATGGACTCCCCCCGACAGTGGGCTTCTTGGCATATATATTAAGACTTCATGGGGCTTGTTTAACACCTTGCATTCACAAACACGTGTGAGGCACGGTGCATCCCACCTTCGGAGAATCAGAATTATCTGAGCATCCTTTCTTAGCAGATAGATGATTGCCTGAATGTTGGTATGGTTTTATCAGCCCGACTATCTGAATGATAGCCGTACTGGACAGCGGCCTAGCCAGGGATGGCTTTAGCCGAACAAAGTGTTAGGAATAGCGGGTCTCTTCTATTCTGATTCTCAGAACTTCCAGGGATGGTACAGGAGCCGTACCCTCAACTGGTCTTCAAAGCTATGAATTTACTTTGGTCTCTTCTGGTATATTTTAGGTGTCAACAGAGGGTCCAAAGATGGATCCAGAACTTAAAGGGGTAAAACAGTCAAAACCCCATCATCTCCTTCCTTCTCTCCATCGAAAACCCTAATGAACGGGGGGGTGCAAAATCGTAACCACCGCCGCCTCCATGCAAGAGAGAGGAAGGAGGAGACCGGCCATTGCTGGCGCCGGTCGGCCCATCGTCGACGGACGACGGGCGACCGAGGCGAGTGGCGGACCAGGCCGACCCTGCGCGCGGCTGTGCCCGCACCTGCGTAGGGCGCCTGCACCGACGAGCGGCGACCTGCTTTAATGTGCGCAATGGCGTTTGTGTTAGTATTGGTGTTCTACAGGCCAATTTCGGGTCGGGTAGACCCTATAGTTGTATGATCTTGTTCTTTATTAATAAAGTGGTATTTGAGCGTAAATATGCGATTGTGTATTACTTTACGATGTCCCTAGGATATGTGGTTGTAAAGTCAACTTGAGATGAGATCTCGATCATGAGACTGACTTTACATGGACACATACCTTAAACTGTTCCTGGTTGGAGGGTAATCACTCTGGGACTTTGATTACCTATTAAACCAGTACACATGATGTGTGACTGACCAGTCTCATGGTCATTGGTGCGGGACACTAACACATATGTGTAGGTGTATGTCCTTGGAGGATGTACACTAAACTGATCCGCTATTGGATCTTCAGATGGTTGATTATACCTAATGTCAACCGAAGATCCAACGGTCTCAGTAGCATCGTTGGTCCTTTGACTTGAGAGATTGATCGGATCTTACACGAGGACTGGAATGGTTTAATTACTTGGCTAAGTGACTTTAACCATAAGTCATGAATTGCCGAGTCATTAACCATTTCAGGAGATGTGTGAAGATCATCAATGGTCAAGAGGGGATCGCTCACTGTCGGGTATATATCAGACAGTTAATGGGTCATGACATTGACGCTCTGTTAAATCCCTAGCCAGGGTCGTGTGAGTTCGTTTAGAACGGACGTCATACACTTTAAGGAGATCATGGTCAAATGGCACGATCACGGGGTTTGATAAAAATCATACCCTCGATTGTACCAGACTCATAGAAGGAGCGAGGGATTATATCGATGTGGTAACTGTGGACTTACAGGTACCAGACATGCTGGTTTAAACCTGACGTCCTCTAGGATCACGCGGATTTACTTGACCCAACGTGATCAAAGGTTCGGAATAAATTAAATATTATTCGGCTCTAGTAGAAGCGAATAATAAGTTTAATTTACTTCTAATTGGGAATTAGAAGTTAATGGGCCTTAAACTAGAGTGACTATGGACCTAGAGGATCACACACAATAGATTCTTGGGTGACGAATTATTATTGTACAAATGCATATATTAATTCCCTTTAATTCCTTTTGGAAAGGTATATAAAAGGGGCTTAATATATATGTACAATAATGAGAAGGACATATATACAGTTTTGGTCATTTGGAGTTCTTTTAGAAATGGCCAAATCCTATATATATGGATGCTACGAGACTTCTCCCCTCTCTTGGCTAATCAAGCATTAAGGCTAAGAGAAGAAGGATTAGCTCCTCCCCCCGTTTCCTCCCTCTTGCTCTCTCTCTCTCTAGAAGGTGAAAGGGTTGGGGAAGGTCGTACCGGGCGGTACCATCGCTGCGCAAGGATCCGTGTGGATCTGCTCTAGAGGCCGTGCATCTGTGCGGCTCGGTATTCGCGGTATTCTGCATCGGGTACTACCGACAGCGTCGTTCCGCACAAGGTATAAATACGCAACCCGCAGTTAGGGGTTGGGTGATTAAAACGTCGATTAGAGCATCCATCTAGGATTCCATGAAGCCGGGGTCGGGCAAATAATTTTTTGTTATCTGCTGCGTTGCCTGTTGGTACTGTGTGGAACCTTACAGTGGTATCAGAGTCAGGTTGACGCTCTGATCGGTGTATTAGCTCTGTATAGAACCATATTTTAGGGGCTAATTAAAATCTTCAATTGTTAGTAGAAGAAGGAGTTTTTTTGATCCCGCGTGGGCGGCCGTGCCCGAGGGTGCCACCGGTTATTTTTTTCATTTATTTTTTAAAAAATTACTTTTATTAATTTCTTGTGCTAGTATATATACAATATATATACATAAATGCATAGTAAATTAATCTAATTTTTATCTCAAAAATTAATTGTGTTATCTCAATAGTAAAATTCAAATGTTAAATTTTATTTAATCTTTTTGAATTTACTAAGGTGAGATAATTACTATTTCCCTTGAGATAAAATGGTAATAATTGAAGTTACTTTAGTAAAAATTTAATTTTTGATTTTTTAATTATTAGATAATTAGTAAAATCAGAATTTGAATTTTATTGAAGATTAAATGTATAAAATTCAAATATTCAAATTTTAATTATTAGATAATTATTAAATTCAAAATTTAAATTTTAGAAAATTGATAATTGAGGATAATTACATTATTTAAATTTACTTTCAAATAAAATTATTAGATAATTAGTTTGAATTTAAATTTAAATGATTGTCATGTTTAAAATTTTAATTTTAATTTGATTATTAGATAATTAATTTTAAATTTAAATTTAAATAATTATCTTAATTATCTGACTTATTTGAATCAGATTCAAATATGCATGCCCCTGTTATAAATGATGGTTCTTTACGTGATTTGCTCTATTTACCTTGCATTGGCTTGCTTATGTGTTTAATTTTAGTTAATCCTGCTTCGATTTTTAAAATTAAACAAAGCTAGCCTTTTTTTGTTTGCACATCCTATTTTTAAATCCAAAAGTATGGATTATTTTCAGAAATAACCCTTGATTGATTTTACTTGAATGGGTTGGCAAGTGATCATGGACTTGGTTAATGTAATTAATTGGGATCAGCGAACCTCCTTTATCTCTCTGTTAAAATTCCTATGTACTTCTATCTCTCTTTACAGTTGTACTCGCCCTAAGGGCTGCTGGAATTTTAGTGACATGTAATTTAAATTTTACCGGCCTGCGTGTCGTGTAAAAGTTGTAATTAATGCGGCGTAGGAGTTTGAAAGCGCGGAGCACACCCGACGAGGGCGATCCAGCTGCTTCAGAAGTGGGCCGGATGTCTTAGTTACATTAGGAATAAAGTCCATGATCACTTACGATTTAATTTTACATTGGATACATTTACTTTGTGTAAACTACTAGGTACGGTAAATATATTGGATATATTTATATTACCACATAGGGTGAGATCAAGATAAAATCAAATTCCCTCGCGATTTAATTTTAGATCTGTAAGCATGGCTCTAGGAGTTGTCGTGGCCCTCCATCATTATGGAGTGAATGAACGTGTTCGTTTCATGGATTTGTTGTGCTTTCCACAAGATCCATGAGTTTGGGGGCGGGATACAACTCTAAGGCTCGGCCTCATTGGGGTGAGGAATTGAACTCGGCCTTATTGTGCTTTCCACAAGGGTCGGGTCATGAACTCATTGCTATGTAGTAATGATGGTTAGATATAACTGAGAATATCCTTTGTTGTGCTTTCCACAAGGGGATGATTTCTCGGAGGCCGAAATCGGATATTACATTGGATGCAAATGCTTGTTGACTGCCCTAGAGATGGTTTATGGCTTGTTGTGCTTTCCACAAGGTCATACATCAGTCTCGTTGGGATTTCGACCCACTAGGTTGATCTCGTTGATCTCCCGTTCCATATACTGAGGGTTATATAGTTCGATCAAAAAATAGTGGGACTAACTAAGATAGAAAATCACATCTAAGTTAGAATTTGAACATATGCTAAGTTGTCTTTTATTTCTTATCCAGATTTCAATGTCGTCGTCCAACCCCCTCCACGGCATCTTGGATGCCAACAGACTGACTGGACCGACTACTCGGATTGGCTGCGTAATCTACGCATAGTCCTCACCGCCGAAAAAATAGGCTACGTGTTGGACACGGTTCATTCTGAGCCAGCTCCCGATGCCGACGAGGGCGAGCTAATGACTTATACAAAATGGTCTGAAGACTCTTCCCTTGCCCAAAGTTACTTGCTGGCCTCTATGGCTCCCGAGCTGTAGAGGCAATTTGAAAAGACTGATTATAGAAGCATACTTCTTAATCTACGCCAACTCTTCGGAGAGCAGGGCAGGATTGAGAGATATGATATCTCCAAAAGACTTTTCAGGACGCGGATGTCAGAGGGTGCTTCAGTACAGGCTCATGTACTGAAAATGATAGAGTGGATTGAAAGACTCAATGCACTGAGGTTCAAGTTAGATCTTGAACTGTGCATTGATCTTATACTCCAGTCATTGTCTGATTCCTTTTCTTCCTTCATCATAAACTTTAACATGAATAGGATTGATGCAACTCTCCCGGAGCTACTCAACATGTTAAAGAGTGCTGAAGGAACAATGTAGAAAGATAAACCATCTTCTTCTGTAATGATTGTTGGCCAGACCAACAAGAAAAGGAAGGTCACCCAGATATCCACCAAAGGTGACAAAGGAAAGGGAAAGAAGAAGGTCATGGGTAAGCAACTCTCCGATGTTGACAAAGGGAAGGGCAAGAAGAATGAAAAAGAAGACAAGTGTTTTCGATGCGGGGAAACATGGCATTGGAAAAAGAATTACAAAGTAATTCTAAATGAAGGTATTTTTGTCATAGACCTTAATTTATCATATATGGAATCCACATCATGGGTATTGGATACTAGATGTGCATCTCATATCTGCAATTCTGTACAGGTGCTGACAAATAGAAGGCGGTTGGGCAAAAAGGAGATTGAACTGAGGATGGGCAATGGAGCTTTAGTTTCTGGCAAAACTGTCGGGACTGCACGCCTCAGTTTACCTTCAGGAGTCATTCTAGAGCTGAATGATTGTTATTATGTTCCTAATATTATTAAGAACATTATTTCAATCTCTGGCTTGTATAACGTTGGATATGCATTGACTTTTAACAGCACTGGGTGCTCTATAATGAATAATGGTTTGATTATAGCCAATGGTTCATTAGTCAATGGTCTTTATGTATTAGATACACGTTCTAATGTTATGCAAGTTTCCAATGCTGATGAAGTGAATTCTGCATATCTTTGGCATTGCAGGCTTGGTCATGTAGGTGAGAAAAGAGTATCTCACCTGCATTCAAATGGGTATTTGAATACATTCGAATACAAGCCATTTGATACATGTGAGTCGTGTCTCATGGGGAAGATGACCACGGCTCCCTTTAGTGGATATGGTGAGAGGGCTGGTGACCTTCTCGAGCTCATACACTCGGATGTGTGTGGATCCATGTCCATGGAAGCAAAAGGGGGTCACCTCTATTTCATTTCTTTTATTGATGACTTCTCAAGATATGAGTATGCGTATTTAATGAGACATAAATCACAAGCCTTTGAGAAGTTTAAGGAATACAAGAATGAAGTAGAGAAACAGGCTGGCAAGAGTATTAATGCTCTTCGATCAGATCGAGGAGGTGAATACCTTAGCTATGAATTCACTTCTTATCTTAAAGACAATGTAATTATTTCTCAGTAGATTCCACCGTATACACCACAGCACAATGGTGTATCCGAAAGGAGAAACAGGACCTTGTTAGACATGGTTCGATCCATGATGTCTATGCCAGGACTACCCTTGTCTCTCTGGGGCTATGCCTTAGAGACTGTATCCTATTTACTGAATAGGATCTCAAGTAAATCTGTTCCTTCTATACAATATGAGATATGGAAGGGCAGGAAACCAAATTTTAATCACATTAAAATTTGGGGGTGTCCTGCTCATGTAAAGAAGAACGATAGTGATAAGCTTGAGTCGAGAACCGATAAGTGTAGGTTTGTGGGATATCCAAAGGAGACATTTCGATATTATTTCTATCACCCTTCTGAGCAAAGGGTCTTAGTGACTAAGAGAGCTGTATTTCTAGAAAGAGAATATCTACTCTAGAAAAATAGTGGGAGCCAGATAGAATTGGACGAGGTCCAAGAGCCACAACCCGTAGACACAAACTCATTAGATGAGACTATATCGGTTGATCCTATTCAGAGTGAAACACAGATAGTACAGAGATCTGGTAGACTACCAAGAGAACCTGAGAGATATGTTGGACATATCTGAGAGAGGTCTTCTAAGGTATGTATCGATGATGATGAAGATCCTCAATCGTACCAGGATGCAATCCGTAGTGCGGACTCTGAGAAATGGCAAGAGGCAATGGATTTAGAGATCCAGTCCATGTACACCAACAAAGTTTGGAACTTAGTTGATGTACCCGAAGGAAAAATCCCTATCGGCTGTAAATGGATTTTCAAAAGGAAAATCGGTGCAGATGGACAGATTGACACATACAAGGTTAGATTAGTGGCGAAATGGTATCGTCAAAGATAAGGTATTGACTATGACGAGACATTTTCACCTGTGGCCATGGTTAAGTCAATCAGAATGCTCCTTGCCATTGCTGCATACCTAGATTATGAGATTTGGTAAATGGATGTGAAGACAGCTTTTCTGAATGAAAATCTGTCAGAAGAGGTGTATATGGTACAGCATGAAGGATTCACTTCCATGCTTTATCCTAATAAGGTATGCAAACTTCAGAGGTCCATTTATGGATTGAAGTAGGCATCCCGGAGCTGGAACTTAAGATTTGATGAAGCTGTCAAATCTTTCAACTTCATTCGGAATGAAGATGAACCCTGTAGACGGCAGGAGTAGTCGTCCACCCTCGAGGGAAAGAAAAATAATGATGCAAAGTAATGATGAAAAGGTGATCGCCAGAGAGGTGTAGATGGCGGGAGTCGTCGTCCACCCTCGTCTGTCTTAGGAGATGGAGATAACGAGATCAACTCAAGGAGAGAGAAAGAAAATAGGGATGCGGAACGGACTCTGGTACGTGGCGGAGATAGGGGTCGGAAGACCCTCTCGCGCAAACTGACCCCTTCCCAGTAAGCGTGACTTACCGTTCCATGAGTAAACTTTCATATACCGGAAAGTCGAGAATCTTATGTAACAGAAATGGAGAGACACGTAAACTCAGAAATTGCAACGGTATATCATTCTCCAGACAATTATAAGGACAATACGAACAAAGACGTACCACCACAGGACATTGGTCTTTGTGGGGTTCTAACAGCAATATAGTAGTATCAGTAGTAATGACTATATATGTACATATTAAGACCACCGCAAGACATTGGTCTTACGGGATTTTTATTGCAGCATAAATAATAAATATTATATGTACATACCACCGCGAGACATTGGCCTTTACGGGACTTCTGCAGCGATATAAATAATAAATATAACTATATACAAAAGACCACCGCGAGGTATTACCCCTCCGCGGGGTTTTTATTATAATAACTATATATATATAACAGGAAAAGAAAAAGGGATCAAATAAACCGCCGCGAGATGTTACTCTCCGCGGGGTTTTAGAACGATGATAGGGGGATGCTAAAATCAAATGGTTAGGGGTTAGAATATTAGCGTGCAGAAATTAAATTACTAGAATGAAGATGGTCGCGGGAGATGACCCACCGCACCAGTTAGATAAGACCACCGCGAGGAACGGGTTCTTTGATCGGGGTCATATCAAAGGAATGCAGAAAATTAAACCACCGCGAGGAACGAGTTCCTTGATCGGGGTTGGAATGAATGTACAGGAAATTAAACCACCGCGAGGAACGAGTTCCTCGATCGGGGTTAGAATAAATAAAAAGGGGATCAAATAAACCGCCGCGAGATGTCACTCTCCGCGGGGTTTTGAAGCGATGATAAGGGAGGGTTAGAATGCAGAAATTAAATTACTGAAATAAAACGGTCGCGGGAGATGGCCCGCCGCACCAGTTAGATGAGACCACCGCGAGGAACTGGTTCCGTCAACAGGGTTTGGACAGAAAATAAATAACAAAAGAAAGGGAAGGGAAGTGTGATCGCCAGGGGCTAAGAACCCCACAAGGAATGTCCTGATCGCGTTCACCGCCGAAGTGGGAGAAGTGCGGGTCCTTTCTTCCTCTTCGATCGGCCGGCCGACGAAGAGGGTCTTCTTTGGTTACCCTGATTTTTTTTATTCTTTTGGTTTATTTTATCTTTTGTTATTACATTTTTTTTGGGTTTTGTTGCTTTTATTATTATTTTTTATTCTTTTATGCCTTTTTTTAAGAGAAAGATGAGAAAGTAAAGAGAGAAATCGAGGGGTGAATGGTAGAATAAGATAGTACAATATAGAGAAAAATCACTAGGAAAATATAGACAGAGTGAGAAACTTATTTTAGACAAAGTAGAGAAGAACGAAGATGGAGATTTAACGATATATGATAATAACAAGGGAGGGAAGACAAACTTATTTTTAGACGAATATAGAGAAGGATAAAGGTGGAAATTTAACAATAAGTAACCATAACAAGGGAGAGAACTAGAATAGGATGAGGGAGGTGATAATCGGGTACCTCAAAAGTAGGAGGGATGGTCACGTTTTATCCCCGACTTGGGGGCACATGAGTTGCTCCTCTTGCTCTTTCGGCCGACTGAAGAAGTGGACTTCCGGACTGGTTAACCCTCGCAAAACACAACAGACAGCAGAAACAGATGATGGATTAGAAGAAAAGTAGTGTAGTACCAGCCCCTTGAAACGACAATGGCACGATCATTTTCAAACACTCACCTGTTTGATGTTGTTTGAAACCCCTTTGGAATTAAAGGTTGGAAAATGATATGATGAAATGCAGAGACACGAAGATGCTCATAAACTATGCCCTCTCAGGGAGAAAGGCATGGCATGATGCTAAATGATTCGTGCAATGTAATTAAGTGACTAATTAAAGATATAAAGGGGAGAAAAACTTAGTGGGGGGGAACGATGGCGACTTTGGACGAGCTTCTCCGAAGTGAGGATGGCACGAGCGTGCGCTGAGACGTAACAGGCTCTCGTATACTCCGACGTCTGGAAACTCGACATGGCCTTCCGAATATCAATGCCGCCCTGAAAAGGAGAAAGGGATGGAGAGAGAGAGAAGAAAAACTCTTTTTTTAAAGATTTTTGGACCTTAGTTTTATTATATAATATATAGATATATAGATATATATATAGAGTATATATATATATTGAGAGGGCATATACCTAAATTATATAAGATATATATACGTATGTGTATAATATTATGCATATAATATTATATATAAAAGAGGGATGGAGAGATATAGAGGGAAAGAGGGAGGAATCAGGTGAGAGGGAGTGGGAAAAAAAGAAATAAAAGGGAAGAGAGGGAGGAGGAAAGAATGAGAGAGGGGATAAAATAAATAAATGAATGAATAAACTAAAAAAAATGAAGAGACAGAGAGAGGAGAGGGGGGTGCAAGAGAGAGCTGGAGAGAGGGAGAGAGAGACGGGGAGGTGGAGAGAGGGAGAAAGTGAGAGAAGGGGAGGTGAGAGAGAGAGAAAGAGAGAGTGAACGACAGAGAGAGAAAGAGAGAAAGAACTGAGAGGGAGAGATAATATGGGGGAGAGAGAGAACAAAGGGCTAGAGATACGGTGGAGGAGAGAGAGAAGAGAAAAACGGTGAGAGAGAGAGAGAACACGGGAGGGGGTGGAGAGAGAAAAAGAGAGAGGGAGAGAAAGAGAAAATGGAGGGGGGAGAAAGAGAAAGTGAGAAGCAGAGAGGGAGAGAGATCGCGGAGGGGGGAAAGAGAGAGAGAGAGAGAGAGAGTCGGCGGGGAGAGAAGAGGAGAGAGAGGGAATCGAGAGGGAGAGAAGAAGAGAGAGAGGGAACTGAGAGGGAGAGAGAGAGAGGAAGAGAGTGAGGGAGAGGGGGGCGTGAGAGAGAGGGAGAGAGTAAAGGGGGGCGTGAGAGAGAGGGAGAGAGTAAAAGGGGGGGTTCGGCGGTGACGGTGAACCAGAGGCGAGCGGCGGGGGAGGTCCGACAGCGGCGTCGTCGCGGGGGGCGGTGTGTAGCCGGAGGGGGGACGCAGGCGGCGGCGAGCCCACTGTGGTTCGGCGGTGACGGTGAACCGGCGTCGATGGCGTGGGCTCGAAAGCGGTGGCCGGAGCGGCGTCGGGGCGGAAAAACTGCTGGGGGAGGCGGGCGGCGTCGGGGCGCTGGCGCCGGCTGCGGGGGTGACGAGGTGGCCGGAGCGGCGGGGCGGCGTCGAAAGCGGGAGGGCCGGAGGCGGCCGGAGGAGGCGGGCAGAGGCCCGTTGCGGCCTCCAAATTCAAAGGGGGGGGCACGGGCGAAGAGGCCCCCCCTGCGAACTACTTTTTGAGCTTTTTTTTTTTAGAAAGAGATTGAGGGAGGGAGAGAACAGAGGGAGAGAAAGAGAGGGAGTGAGAGAGAGAGAGAAGAGAAAGAGGGA
This sequence comes from Amorphophallus konjac, assembly GCA_022559845.1. Classification (NCBI taxonomy): domain Eukaryota; kingdom Viridiplantae; phylum Streptophyta; class Magnoliopsida; order Alismatales; family Araceae; genus Amorphophallus; species Amorphophallus konjac. Next base: position 58,876,390 of record CM040118.1, on the reverse strand, counting down.
GAGAAAAGAGAGAGAGTGAGAGAGAGAGAGGGAGCACCAGACGGGAGAGAGAGGGGGAAAGAGAGAAGAGGGAGAGGGAGAGCAAGGATGAGACAGAGAAGAAAAAGGGAACGAGAGAGGGTCCGAGAAAAAGAAGAGAGCGGGAGGGAGAAAAAAAAACAGAGAGTCAGAGAGATCGCCGGAGAAGGAAGAAAAATCCGAGAGCCAGAGGGAGAGGGAGGAGAGAAAAGAGGGAGCCCCCGGGGGGTGAGACGGCTGGAGGTGGCTGTAGAGGGAGAGAAAAAGAAAGAGGGAGGGGAGACCGTGATGTTGCGGCTGTCATGGGGAGAAAAGAGAAGGGGTGGTTGCCGAGGGAAGTGGAGGTGGCTGCAGAGGAGAGAAAGAGAGGTGAGGTGGAGGTGGCTCTCGTGGGGAGAAGGAGATGAGAGTCAGGGAGAAGGTCGGTTCTGTCGTGGGTGCTCTGGGTTAGTGTCCGATGAGGGAGAGATGGGTGCGATCCCTTCTCTGCCGTGGGTCCATCCGGTGAGAGATAGTGAGAGAGAGAGGAGAAAGAAGAGTCTGGAATAGAAGAGAGAGGGTGAGAGATCAGAGGGTGAGAGAGAAAAAAAAATAAAAAGAATAAAAAGAAAAGAGATGAGAGCTCGAGAGAGAGAGGAATTGAAGAGAGTGGGGTGGGTGTATTGAATGGGGGAGACAAGATCCAAAGAAAGGGGGTAGCTAATAGGACAGTTAAATTTTTTTTTATTTTATTCTTTCTTTTATTAAATGTTGTGCCCAAACTATTAATATTTATTATTTTTATCAATATATATGTGTATATATTTATTTATTTATAAGGAATAAATGATGGGCCATACCTATTTAATATATATATATATATTTTTTCTCTTGTTATTTATATATATAGGGGAGAATGGGCCAAGCCCATAAAAATTGATTCACTTTATTTTAAAAAAAATGAACAAGAATGGGCCAAGCCCATCAAAATCTTTATTTGTCCCCCCCTTTTCCTTTTTAACATTAAGAGATGGGCCAAACCCATTGACATTTTTATCTTCTTGTGTAGGAGAGGAATGGCCACAAGCCCATTAGCGAGGGATTCGTTCATTTTGACAAACAACACTTGACTTTCCGCGAGATCGAATAAAAAATTGGAAATCATTCAAATAGTTTAACTGTGCGAGCCGCTTTGGGGCGTCTTAGTATAATACGGGATCTGCTCAGCATAATGTTAAAATGCCGTGTCTACAGCTGCCCCGCCTTGGCGTCTGCTTTGCAGGGGAATGACACGGAGTGGAATGAAATAGATGTGTAATGAAGTGGAGTGGAGAATGGACTGAAAAGTGGATGCCAAGGCGTGATGAGACACGTTTTTAACACTACGTGATTGGAATCTTTCCTGAGTTTCAACAAAACAACCTTGAAGAAGGTCCTCCGAAATCAACGATTGTTTGGCTGGGAATAACAAAAGACTAACAGAAAGAGGGACCAACTTCTCGGCGTGGAAGTACCTGAGTCGTAGACCCGTAGGTTTCACCTTGGGGAGCGGTTACCAGCCAATGTGGAAGTGCTGCGACCAAGGTGGGTCCAATGGAGTAAATAAAAAGGGTAGCTGATAAATCCAAACAAAGGTCTCTTTCAGCCAACCAGCCCAAGATGGTTTCACAAAAACTCAGTACTCGATTTAGAATGGAATATCCCGTATTAATCAAGAATTTAAGCACAGCGGCCCTCACAATCGAGTTAAATGAATGATCTTCCACAGTGATATCAAAGTCCTACATGAATGCATGCTGGGTTTAAAGGAAAAATTAAAACAAACTAAAAGTAGAAAATAGCCAAGGATAATATTGTTAAGTTACTTAGGACGGGTCAGGATACCGATTCGATGAGACGATACTGAGCCGGGGCCCGTTTATCCATGCACCGATTCACCGAACAGAACCATCGTTCTCGAGCCACTACAACCTAACGGCCTATCCGTACGTCTTGAACTCCTCTGAAGTTATCACTGTTTTTGTTGGAGGGGAACTCAAACTCCAGATTCATCCAAGGCATAAGGTCCTTGACGTGCTCTAATAGGGTAAATATCATATAGTAGGATGCATGACACAGTGGGGTCAGTCACCGAGGTGACTGATGGTGGGACATGGTAGGGCAATGGCGCCCTCTTGCTCTCTTATTTTCATTTTATTCTTGGAACCTGCACCGAACAGCAAGCAGTGAAGAAGGATTTATTTCATAAGAAGTAAAATTACATTCAACTGTACAGGACGTCTGCACACTAATACAGGAGCCGGGAAAAACACGACACAAATCAGACAAGATTCATCCGGTTAAAATTCACCACGGTAACTTGTCATAAATGCTTTACATTTACCTTTTTATCCCCCCCCTTTTTTCACTATAAGTACCCCTTTGATCCTTAGCAAAAGATCATCCATTGGTGCATGGTTCGGGGAGTCAGACACTTTTGAGATGGGAGGAGAGAAGTCCTGTGCTTTTGAGATGGAAGGCGGGTCTTCCCGCCCTGCCAAGAGGATAAAGTTCGGTCGCGAATTCAGGAGGTTGACCGACATTGAAGGCCATCTGAGCAAGAGGATTCTCTCACGGGCGGTAAGTTGGCTCTTTCTCCTAGTTTCTTTCGTAAGTTCTCCCTCGCTTTTTCATTATTTTCTTTTCCTTCCTTTCAGCCGTATCCTCTTTTTCCGGGCCCGAGAAAATTCTCAAAGCTGCCCTAGCTATCGAAGCTTACGTCTAACATCACTATCAGTATGAGGGCCGTTATTTCAAAATGGCACCTCCAAGAGTTGGTGATCCATGCCAAGCATTATGACAAGATCTACATGGATTGGGCGGCCCTGGGTGCATTGGCAGAGGTTTGGCATCCGGAAACCCACACTTTTATCTTCCCTACTTTTGAGGCAACGGTCCTCCTCGAGGAGGCAGAACTTCTGCTAGGCTTAAGAAGGTCGATGAAGGATGACAGGATAAAGGTTTCGCGGATGCGGAAGAGGGTATCTATCGAGGATGTTCTTGGAAGCTTTATGCCATCTGGAACCATAAAGAGCGTTCAGACTCAGAAGGGAGTCAACGTGCAAAAGCTCGCAGACTGGACCGTGACTGCCTTAGAAGGGTTGATAAATGATGAACATTTAGAAGGGCTTATGAAAGGGTTCACAATTTGTTTGGCCGGAGCTCTCCTTTTTCCTTGTACTGACAACATCGTAGAGGAAGACCAATTAGGAGCGATCTGTGGACTTTGGGAGGGAAGGAGAGTGGGGCCTGCTGTCCTCGCGCATCTTTACAGTGGTCTCACTGCTTCCAGCATGGGTAGGCCTCCCCACGGGTGCATGCTTCTCCTCAACTGCTGGATTGATCTTTACTTCAAATTTCATCACCACGAGGGGGTACAGACTGCCTCCAGGATTTTCGAACAAAGCCCCCTCCGTTACATGGCCGATGTGTTGGGCTTCGGTGGAAAGGTGGCCAATCGCATGCCCTGTCTGAAGACACGCGGCGACTGGCGTACTCACTTCAACTCCTTGGCGCGAGAGATGTTCACTTGTGTGCCAGCATGTTTACTTTCACGTGGGCTTCTCACGCGATCTTCTCCTGATGCGGAACTCCATCTCATCGGTGCAACCGAATTTATTCTTTACAGCTCGCACCGGTGCTGCCTGCAAATTGGCCTTCCTCGGCACTCTCTTCCTATGCTATCCAACCTTCCTCTGATTAAGGAGAGAGAGCTGGGCACGGAGGATGATGCGAAGGATGTGAAGGCGATCAAAGCTTCATGGAAGGCAAGCATTCCGAGGAAAGTGACGGTATCTGTGAGTGAGGATCGAGAGCTATGGAAGGCTTATGTAATGGAGCTCAGGAAACTGAGGTCTGAGGTGCCCAAACCCTGATGTATCTTGTCTTGAAATAAATGCAGAGCCTTAATGCTATTGCACTCTCTTTCAGTCTCTCCCCTCCCCTTTTCTTTGTGACTGGAATAGCAGACGTCGGGTGATGGTCGGCCGTTACCGGATAGGATCTGGGGGACTGAAGCAACTACAGTATGCGGAGATGCCCTGAGATGTCATGGAGCTGAGGATTTCTCTTCAGGTGGCGAGGAGAGAAGTAAACTGGGAGAGAATGGAAAGAGAGGCATGAATAAAGCTACATCGGGATCGAGAGGAGAGGAGGGCACGTGAGGCCCAAGTGATGAAGCTCCGGAAGACACAGTGCTCGGACACGTCACTCCTTCAGAGTCACTGCCGATTGGAGGAGAGTTGGAGCTCACGGTGGAGGAGCTCCGGGGGTTGGTGTAGTCTCCATTGCAGAGTAAGGGGCGGCTCAGCCAACAGCCTCGGATTCAAGAGCATCGCGGCTGTCGAGGTCGCGAGAGGCTAGAGGAGGGCGAGGAGCGCTACGTGCGATGCGATGAGATAACTGCAACGTCGCAGAGCTCTAGATGATCTCCCAGGGACCTCCCTCTTAGGAGAGGAGAGAGACGACCAAGAGGGTGGTGCGAGATTTAGCAAGTTGCTCGTACACCCTCTCTCTTCTCACGGTGAACACGACAGTTTATATAGACGTATGAATGGAACGACATGCTCTCATGTGACGGGTTTGCCCTCCATGCGTTCCTTCTCTTCTACGCCTCTTCTTTTCATGCCGTCCTCATGTGACGTGTTTAACAGATCTCCCCTGAGATAATGGATCGTGTCTCAGACTCATTGGGCATTTCTTTCGGGAGAATCCATCACAAATTTTAATGATGTACCACCGAATTCAAGGATGCCAACCGCCCTCCTGTCCTCTTTCCATGTAGACGAGTCCACTCCCGGATTCAAAGATATCGACTCCCATTGTCCTTTCTGCTGTGGATGAGTCCACTCCCAAATTCAAAGAGGCCGACCTGCATTGTCCTTTCTCCATGTAGATGACCTCATCTCAGATTTATTTGAATCATGATGAACATAGGGAACCTAGATGTGTAGGGTGTGAATCAACCTGCTACGCTTCCGACCTCGTTTACTTCGAGTGAAAGATGGGTGCTTTGTTACAAGGCCCATTGCAAGAGGAAGTGGGGGAGATCTGGATAATATCCCTTCAATCCTATAAATACTTCCCCCGCCTGCCTCACTTGAAAGCACGGAGTTATGGAGACTGGTTAGAAGAGTGAAAAGTCGACCGGAGGGAGTAAGAGTTTCACATTCTCTTAGATGGAGGGAGAGTCTAGTTTCAGGGTGGAGGGCAAGTCTTCTCGCTCCTCGAAGAGGAGCAGATCCAGTGGTAGTTCCAGGAGACTCTCCGATGTTGAAAGGCAGCTCAGTGAGAGGACCCAATCGGAGCTTGTAAACGAGCCAGTTCTTCCCTCTCATTCTTCATGATCCCTTTCTTCCTTTCTCATTTTTTTTTATTTCAATGATGCACCCGCTTCTCACTTCCTGTGTAATCAACAGAGTATGGCGAGGTCACATATCTCATGGGAATTAGTGGTGGCCGCCTATCGAGGCTTGCCTGACTTCCAGAAAGCTCGACTAGATGCGATGGGGTTTGGTGCATTCCTCCGGATCGAACCCATTAACCTCGACCTCGCCCTCATCCAAGCATTGCGCGAGAGATGGGACCCAGAGAGTCATGCCTTCTTGATGCGCTGGGGGCACATGGTGCCCAGTCTCGAAGATGTGACCCGAATCACTGGCCTTAGAGTCGATGGTGAGGTGGTGACCAGGGTCACCTACCCCGATTATCACGAAGTGGCTCAGAAGCTTCTTGGTCTGGAATTAAAGGACCGAAAGAACATGTCAGTAGCCAAGGCATCTATCATGGAGGCATTGGGGCTCACTGACACTCGTCACCGTGATAACGAGTCCTTGGAGGAGTTCATGGAGAGAGCGGAAAGAGGGTCCCGCGCCGTGTACTGCGTGGATGCCAGTAGCTGGGAGAGGTCAAACATGGACTTGAGGATATTCCTCCTCTTCTTGCTGGGAAAATTACTGCTGGGTTCCAAAGGAGACGACATCTATTGTTGTTTCCTAGAATTTTTGGTGGACCTAGAGAGGGTAGGGCAATATGCCTGGGGAGCCGCGGTGCTGGCGCATCTGTTCGCAAGTCCGTCCCAAGGGACAGATCGAGAGGTGACTGTGAGTGGCTTCATACCGTTTCTCCAGGTAATTATTTGTTTATTTATTAATGCAACTAATCTATTTCATGAAATGCTGATGACATGTGACAACACAGGTATGGAGTTATTACTATATCCCAATGGGGCGAGCTCGACAGTGGCGTGTGGCCGTGGCACCACTAGCTCGGCGGTGGCAACCCATTATGAGCACAGCCTCTCTGTCTTACCAGCTGATGGTATTAAGTGTTGGGTCCCGTGAGGTGTAAACGGATCTAGAAGGGGGGGGGGTTGAATAGATCCCATCAAAAGTTTTGGCCTATTTAAAAACTCTTAGCTAGCGGAAGCTTAAACCACTCTTATAAAGTGAATGAATCACTTAGGCACAATGCACAGCGGAATTAAGTAGAGTGGCTCAAATAAAAAGACTTGAATTACAAGCTATGAAACGTCCACACTTCCTTAAGTGAATTACAAAACATAACACATAGATGAACATGCAATAGCTTGCAACAACCGTGCGTGTGTATGTATGCTATGTTGATCACTCAAAGTGCATATGTATGTGAGCAAGATAACCAAGTATGGAAGCACACGAACCTGCGAATGGGGTTAGAAGATATAGAGCAATCACACAAAATAAACAACCCACAACACAGGGATTTTAAGGTGGTTCGGTTGCAACCCCTCAACCTACGTCCACCCCTCACCAAAACCCGGTGAGGCTTCCTTGCTGGCTCACAGCTTGACCGTGGGACACAACCCAAACCACAGAACCGAGAAAACCCTCTTTCTGTCTTCCTACACACAAAGCCGGCAGGGACGGCTACACCGCAGATCGGAGAACTCCCGATTGCCTTCCTACTAACCACCGGTAGGGACGTCAACACCGCAAATCAGATAGCCTCCGATTGCCTTCCTACTAACCACCGGTAGGGACGATTCTCAATTCCAAATGTTTGAATAATATTGAAAGTAAAATAAATGTGAAGGAACTAAAACAAGAGATTGAGTAAGAAGGAATTGGCCCTTGTATCGATATGCTTTGTTGATCAGCAATAGGGATCTCTTCTTCTTGCAAATCAATCTTCTTGTAATTACCCTTGAATGGATGATTGTTCTTCACGGAGTACTGTTCATGTGAACAGTAACTGTTCTTCCAATCTCCTCTCTTGATCTTCTCTCTTTGATCTCTTTGAATGGATGAAGAAGTGAATAGATACTACTGTAGACACGCCATTCTTGACGTCTCCTGAGAAAATCTCATATGACTATACGACGCCCCGCGACGGCTTACGCATTTCGAATCACTTGAGCACTTCCTTTTCTTGGGTCTTCTTCTGCCTTTTTCGGCATCCGGAATCATCTCGTCACGACATTCGGACGGCGTCAACACCAGTCAGACACATCAAGAGGTCTCGGAACCAAGAAGGTGTCTGCCGGGCGGTCGCCGATTGAGGACCCGGGTGGGTCTTAATGGGGGCGTCCAGGCCCCTGGACGCCCCCATCTTTTTAATTTATTTTATTCTTTTCTCAGGGCCCAAAACTAAATAAAAAAATATATATATTAATGGAGGCGTCCAGGCCCCTGGACGCCTCCATAAAAATAAAAATAAAAAATGTGTGTGTAAAATACCAGTTGCGATAAAAATTAGAAAATAAATAAAAATATATATATATTAATGGAGGCGTCCAGGCCCCTGGACGCCTCCATAAAAACAATTATAAAAAAATCAAAATGCCAGCCTTGGCACAAAAGACAAATAAAAAAATAAAATAATATATTTATGGAGGCGTCCAGGCCCATGGACGCCTCCATCAACTCTCTCACGGGCGCCGGCCACCGAACGACGGTTTGTCGTCTGTGAAAAAATCCAAATTTTGAAGACGTCCAGTCACCTGGATGCGCCCATTTCTGAATCACGAGGCGCCGCTCACAAAACCACGCGTTGTGCCAAATCGCGTGCGGCCGTCAGCAGTATTCGGTGGACCTGTTAGAGGCGTCCGGGACCCTGGACGCCCCCACAAAAGTAGTCCAAAAAAATTAATAAAAAATAGAATAAAATATTAGTTCGGCCCTGATGGAGGTGTCCAGAGTCCTGGACACCTCCACCCTCCGTAGCCCTATAAATAGAGGCCCACCCCCTCAGTTCTGGAGAGCTTCGAAGTGATCCGATAGGCTGCCGGAGCCCAGAGGCTACGGAGTCATTTTCTAACCCGTGGGTTCTTTTGTAGGTGGAGGTTCTGCTACCCCCACAGAGGTACAAAAGCCGCAAGCAATGGTGCTCCGGAGTGGAAGGATTTTCCACAGGGTTTTCCCCCACAACAGTCAGAATCCCGAGCAATCTCAGCCAGAGAAGGATGGTGCAGAACAACCAGAAAGAGCTATCCCTGGAACACAGTATGATCTATTGAAACACTTGGACAAGACACCTGCCCGGATCTCCATCCTAGAGCTACTTCAAAGATCCACATCCCACCAGGCGGCCTTGATGGAATATCTTCAAAAGGTCATGGTTAATGAATACCTCCCCGTGGAGAAGATTTCGACCGTCCTGACCCCAACAGACACACAACCAGCCATCATGTTTCACAACTACGAGCTCGTTCCCAAGGAAGCTCAGAAATATGCATTGTGCATTTCAATAAAAATTAATGGGGTATCCATAAACCCGTGTCTTGTGGACACGGGTGCATCCATAAATGTGATCTCCATGAGCACTCTTCAGTTGTGTGGGGTCAACGAGGAACAAATAAGACCTTCCTCGATCACGGTCACGGCTTATGACAATAGCAAAAGGCCGCCGCAGGGGATGATTATTCTGAAGGCAGAACTAGGCCCCATGTCAATTCCCACGGAATTCCATGTCCTCGACATGGACCCCACATTCAAGGCTATACTGGGTCGCCCTTACATCGAAGCCATGGACGCTGTGCCTTCCACCAACCATCAGTGCATGAAGTTTCCTTACAATGGAAGAAATATTAAAGTGGTCAGTACACCTGTCCTTCACACAGTGGATGCTATCAACACCTCTCTACCTTCTGTTTGGACGTCTCATCGGCCCATATTGTCACTGCTGGACGTACGTGATCCATCTCATGTTCCACTAGCACCAAAGGAGCCAGTCAGGGTAACCACAACATCATGTCTCCCTTTTCACTCCAAAGGTTGGGAGATTATGAGGAACATCGGCTATCAACAAGGAAAATGTCTGGGCGCACAGTTACAGGGTATGCTCAAACCGCCAAAGGAAATTAGGCTGAACCGCAGGTTTGGCCTAGGCTTCAAAGGACCGTTCAAGGCAGATTGGAAGCCCCTCACGTGGACTCTATCAAACCACTTCAACAGAGGGCCCGTTGTTCAGATGGGAGATCACCCACGAGAAACATATGGGGGATCACATGCTGTATATTTGGCTGAAAAATATCCGAGGATCACCAAAAGAGGCAAGATCAAAGATCCGGAATGCGAGTGGGACAAATGGTTCGACATACGGGACATTTCCGTTGCACTGGAAAGGATATTCTCGTCTCCGCAGCTTGAAGGACCACCATTGATCTCCGAAATACTAGAGAATATTACCACTCTTGCCAAGGTTCCAAACTATCCTCGTCCTCGCCAGAAGGACCCTATCATCGACGGATCTTCATCCGTTCTCAACATTGCCGTCGACGGCTCATTAGCCTCCATCTTCTCCATCCACTCGTCTCAGCCTTTGCTGATATCTTCTTCCTGGGCCAGATAATTATCTGATGATCTTCCCAGGTCCCCTTCTTTGCTTACATACCTACGCGGGCTTTTCAACCCGCGCCAGGTCTTCAACCATGATCTGCTCTATGAGCCTCACAATCCTCTAGCCATAACCACTTTCCTCTCCCCTCCAATCTCTTTTCACTGCTTTGTCATTAAAAATGAAAACGAAAAAAAAAAACGTCAATTTTCAAACTCTCCAACAACACATCTTCGTTGAGGAAACCTCCTACATCTCCCACGGGTGCGTACCGCCTTGCGGACCACCCTTCCAAGGTCCGATGAGCGACCTTTTCTACCCCTCCTCTGAGGGGTCTTCTCCTGTACATTCTACACCATCCTCTTCGTCTTCCTCTTCTTCTGTAAATATTGTCAGTCAATCTAGGAATGATAGGCCAAGGGTAGTACCTAGGAAGAAATCCAAGGGTAGGCAGATCCCTCGTCGATTCCTTCTGGATTTGGCCGCCAGGTGTCAGGCCCTTCTTGCCATCCTCCAGTTGTTAGAAAATCCCATCCAGCTACCGGAAATAGAATGCGAGGGCGACTGTGCATCTGATGAAGGGTATGGAGTCTACGAGATCACGGATGAAGAATGCCCCACTGAAGAAGAGGGTGAAGAATATGAGGATGCGGCGGGCGCATACGTTAGTGGAATGAGGAGATTCGACGAGCCGTCAACCGCCGTAGAAGAATCCACCAAAGAAGTCAACTTGGGAACTGAGGAAGACCCTAGGATCATCCTCATAAGTGACAACCTACCACCCTCTGAAGAAGAGGCATTAATTGAGATTCTCAAGGAATATAAGGACACGTTTGCATGGAGCTACGAGGATATGCCGGGCCTGGATTCAACCTTGGTCGAACACCGTTTAACCCTAAAACCAGGGTCCATCTCGGTAAAACAAAGGTTAAGGCGTTTCCACCCTCAGATGGCTTTGAAAATGAAGGAAGAGGTCGATAAGCTCCATAAAGCCAGGTTCATTAGAGTCGTTCTTTATCCTCAATGGGTGGCGAACATTGTCCCGGTCATGAAAAAAGATGGGAAAGTCAGGATTTGCATCGACTTCCGGGACCTTAACCGCGCGTGTCCAAAGGATGATTTTCCTTACCTCACATTGATGTGCTAATTGATAACACGGCAGGCTACGAAACCCTCTCTTTCATGGATGGATTTTCAGGATACAATCAAATTCGTTTGGCAGAAGAGGATCAGGAAAAGACGTCATTCACTACCCCTTGGGGAACATATTGTTACGTGGTCATGCCGTTCGGATTAAAGAATGCTGGAGCTACTTACCAAAGAGCGATGATGGCCATATTTCATGACATGATGCACATATATCTGGAAGTGTATGTGGATGACTTATTGGTGAAATCAAAGACCAGGATGGAACATCCAGAAGTTTTGGCTAAGGTCTTGCAGAGGTCAAGGGAGTTCCAACTGAAAATGAACCCGAAGAAGTGTGTGTTTGGTGTGTCGTCAGGTAAATTGCTGGGGTTCATTGTGAGCAAAAGAGGGATCGAGATAGATCCCGACAAAGCTAAGGCTATCAGGGATATGTCACCTCCCAAGAATTTGAGGGAAGCCCGAGGTTTAATCGGGAGGTTGCAGTTTATTCGTCGGTTTGTGTCTCAACATTCACAAAGGTGTAGACCTCTCTACGAGTTGACCAAGCCAGGAGTAGAATTCCAATGGAATTCTAAATGTCAGAAAACTTTTGAAGGGTTGAAGGAATATCTGGCTAGTCCACCCGTTCTCATTCCACCCAAACCAGAAAAATCTCTGATCCTTTACGTCTCAGTCTTGGATGACTCCGTGGGAGCCGTCCTCGCACAAGCTGATGAAGAAGGCAAGGAACGGGCAACCTATTACTTGTCCAAACTTCTCAATCCCTGTGAGCAGAAGTACACCGGCATGGAGAAAACCTGTGCTGCCCTCGTTTGGGTAGTGCAGAAATTGAAGCACTACTTCTTGGCTCACGAGGTCCACTTGATTGCTCGAATGAATCCTATCAAATTCCTTCTAGAGAAATCCGTCCTTACGGATAGGCTAGCACGCTGGTAAAGTTTTCTCTCTCAGTTCGACATCACCTACATCCAGCAAAAGGCGATTAAAGGTTATGCCATAGCCGAGCATCTCGCTCACCATCCTCTTCCCAAGTTCGATCCCGTCCAATCAGAGTTTCCAGATGAGGAACTAATGTCCGTCAACCAATCAAATGAGCCAATGTGGACGCTATATTTTGATGGAGCTCTGAATTCTCAAGGGAGAGGAATCGGCATCGCCCTCCTGTCGCCTGAAGGCCTCACATTCCCATTGGCATACCAGCTCAAATTTCCAGTCACCAACAATATAGCCGAATATGAAGCTCTTCTAGCTGGCCTAGAACTCGCTCATTCTTTTCGTATCACTGAGTTGCGAGTCGTAGGTGATAGTCAACTCATCCTTCGCCATGTGCTCACTAAATATCGCACTCGCGATCCCAAACTCAAGCCATACCAAGAACTCACTGCTGCCTTTGCCAAACTGTTCGCCAAACTGATCTTTGTTCATGTCCCTCGTCATCAGAATATTCTCGCCGATGCCCTCGCCTCGTTGGCATCATCCATAAGGTTCCCTCTAGGAAGATGGTTTAAGTCCATTTCATCTATAAACTTCACGCCCCTGCAATCGATGATGCTTCCTACGTAAATATCAAAGACAGGATAGCAAGGAAGATCCTGCAGGAAGATATCCTTGAGAAGAGGGAAATCATGTTGGCAGAGGCCGAAGAAGAACTGACTGATGAAGAGAAACCATGGTTCTATGAAATTGTCAAATACTGCCAAGATCAGTCTTATCCTGAAGGGGCCACCACAGAGGACAAGAAAGCCATAAGAAGGGTGACTCAGAAATATACTTTGGTTGGAGGTCTACTCTATAGGAGGAGCCTTACTGGTATTCTGTTAAGATGTCTTGGTGACGATGAGGTTTAGAAATGTGTAGAAGAGACGCACTCGGGCGTGTGCGGTGGCCACGTGAATAGTCAGATGCTCGCCAAGAAGATCATTCGCCAAGGCTTTTATTGGCCCACTATGGAAGAAGATTATGCTGTCTATGTCCGTAGGTGTGTCAAGTGTCAACTTCACGCGATAAAATCCATTCACCATCTTCCTCACTTCATCCAATATCCTCCCCGTGGCCTTTCTCCATGTGGGCATTCGACATTATTGGTCCCCTAGGTGATCCCAATTCCCTCACCAAGCAGAAATCTTTCATCCTTACTGCGACGGAATACTTCACCAAATGGGCCGAAGCCGAAGCTTACGCGGAAATCAAGGCGTCAACAGTCTGCAAGTTCATCATGAAAAACATCCTCGCCAGATTCGGCGTCCCAAGCACGATCGTCACCGACAATGGGCCACAGTTTATTTCTCAGGACCTACAGGACCTCTACAAAAGGTACGCAATTGCATTGCATCATTCATCGCCTTATTACCCACAAGGCAACGGCCAAGCGGAGGCCACCAATAAAACATTGCTCAAAATCATCAAAAAAACCTGCGAGTCTAGTAAGTTTTCAGACTGGCCAGAAAAGCTTATCGAAGCTCTATGGGCCTATCGCACTTCAATCCGTACCCCCACCGGGCAGACTCCATTTGCCCTTACTTATGGTATGGAAGCGGTAGTCCCGTACGAGACTCTGATCCCTTCTCTCAGGATACAATTGGACGAGGAATTTCCCCTCGACGATCGTCGTAATTCACTCCTCGCCCAGTTGGAACTCTTGGATGAGAAACGGCTGGCCGCTGCCGAACACGCGCGTGTGTATCAAAATAGACTCGCTCGCTTTTACCAAAAGAAAGTCGTTGAGAGAAAATTCAAAGTCGGTGAGATGGTCGTAAAAAGAATTTTTGTCAAACCTGGAGGTCTGCGTTCTAAGCTCCAACCCAATTGGGAAGGACCATTTGTAATTCAAGCCGTGTACCCTGGCAACGCCTACAAGCTAATCAACGTCGAAGGGACCGAGTTATCCCACCCTTGGAATGGGCTTTATCTTAAGAAATACTACCCTTAACACAAAACAAAAAAAATTGATGAAAAGATAAAAAAACATCAAAAATAAAGAAATACCGAAAACCACTAAAAATATGAAAAATTCAAAATACCGATGCCTGGCAGTCACCATGTAGTTAAGTCCCTGTATCTAACCTTCATGTTAGGATAGGGCCCATTAAGGGTTGGTAGGCACCGGGTCTTGGTTTGCCAGAACCGTGGAAATCCCTGTCCAGCCACGTCGGCCTATGCTCGCTCGAAGGAAGCTAACATGTGCTCACTTATGTATTTTATTCAAAAAAAGTCGGTAACATCACCTACGGTGGGGCTCCACCCAGAAGATCTCCGGAAGATGTAATCTTTATTCTTTTCTCTTCGACCAAATGAGACAGTCGGCGCACTTAAAACGTTGAGCATGAGAAACTGAATGTAAGACCCCAATTTTCTGTATAGAATATTAAATTTCGTAAATAGTAAATTTCGAATAGTGATGTGGTATAAATTTTGAATATTATATTAATCAACTGGCACCGTTGGAAATTTCTACCTATCCTGAGATGGTGAGAAAGGCACAAGTATTGGAGGATACTCTTGAGATGACGGAGCGTATTCGTGGTCAAGGTAACAAGCAAGAACAACCAAAGCCATTCAAGAATGCCAAAACCGGATTTGGCACTGGCACTAGCACTGGCAAGAAGAGACCTTTTATTGGTTCTGGAACTGGTTCTAGCTCTGGTTCTGGTTCGTGGAAAGGCAAGATGCCGAGACAAGAAGACAAGAAACCTGACACTATGGTACCATTCAAGGGCATCTGCAAGTTTTGTGATCGTCCTGGCCATAAGATGGAGGAATGTTGGCGCAAGATAGGCGCATGTTTGCGTTGTGGGAGCAAGGAGCACCGTATCCCAGATTGCCCCTTATTGGCAGAGAAAGTTACCCCGGCAAAACCTTTGGCTTTCAAGAAGCCGCAAGGAAAGCTCCAGGCTCTTCATGTTAATAAAGCGGAAACCGCCGATGACGGTGGGCTCGTCGAAGGTACTCTCATTATACTCGACAAGTCAGCTTTTGTTCTATTTGACACTGGTGCAACACATTCTTTTATTTCTCGGCGATTCGCTAAGTCTTTAGCTGTGGAACCTGTTTTGATGAGTTCTCCATTAGAAATATCAACCCCTATTGGTTCTAGATCAGCTATTCAGTATTTTTATCCTTCTAGCAAGGTTATGGTGAATGATCAGAATTTTTCGACTGATTTAGTTTGCATGGACATGAAAGATTACGATGTAATCCTCGGAGCTGATTGGTTGGCTCGATATGAGGCCAATGTTCATTGCAGTTCTTGTTCCGTGTCTTTTTCTAGACGCCCCGGATTATCCTTCAAGGGAGTTAAACACCCTAGCTCTATCTCTCTTATCTCGACGCTTTGAGCTGATAAGCTATTGAGACGTGGATGCGAAGCTTTTCTGGCTTTCGTTTATGTGTCCCCCGAGCAACAGATCGAGATTAAGGACATTTCTGTTGTCCGAGATTTCCCTGATGTTTTTCCAGAGGAGTTACCAGGAATTCCGCCTGAGCGGGAAGTCACATTCTATATTGATCTTATTTCTGGATCATCTCCTGTTTCTAAGGCTCCTTATCGTATGTCTCCTGCGGAATTGCGGGAATTGAAGCATCAATTGTTGGAATTACTCGAGAATGGTTTTATTCGCCCGAGTGTTTCCCCTTGGGGAGCCCCTGTGTTGTTTGTTCGGAAGAAGGATGGTTCGATGAGACTGTGCATCGATTATCGGCAACTCAATCAGTTGACAGTCAAGAACAAGTATCCATTACCGAGGATTGATGAGTTATTTGACCAGATAGCGGGAGCTCAGTATTTTTCTAAGATCGATCTTCGATCTGGATATCATCAGTTGCGGATTAAGGATGAAGATATTTATAAATCTGCTTTCCGCAGCCGGTATGGTCATTTTGAGTTTGTCGTTATGCCTTTTGGTTTGACAAACGCACCGGCAGCCTTTATGCAGTTAATGAACAGTGTGTTCCGACCCTATCTTGATCGGTGGGTCGTGGTATTCATAGACGATATCTTGATATATTCCAAGAGTGAAGAAGAGCATGCCAAGCATCTGAGGATGGCTTTGCAATTGCTGAGAGATCATCAGCTTTATGCCAAATTGAGCAAGTGCGACTTTTGGCTGAAAGAGGTGTCCTTTCTAGGGCATATTATTTCCAAGAATGGAATTTATGTTGATCCATCGAAGGTGGAAGCAGTAAAGAATTGGGAACAGCCTACCTGTGTGACTGAAGTAAGGAGTTTTCTAGGCCTAGCTGGCTATTATAGAAGGTTTATTCAGGATTTCTCGAAGATTGCGGTACCTCTTACGAAATTAACCCGCAAAGAGATCAAGTTCGAGTGGTCAATTGAATGCCAACGGAGTTTCCAGACTCTAAAGGATTGTTTGACTACTGCACCTGTTTTGACCTTACCTTCTGGTGAGGGTGGTTTCGTGGTATGCACGGATGCATCAGGTATTGGCTTAGGCTGTGTACTTATGCAGCACGGCAAAGTTATTGCCTATTCTTCTAGGCAGTTAAGAAAGCATGAAGTTAATTATCCAGTTCATGATTTGGAGTTAGCAGCAGTGATATTTGCATTAAAGATTTGGAGACACTACCTATATGGTGAGACATTCACGGTATTCTCAGATCACAAAAGTTTGAAATATTTGTTCTCTCAGAAGGACTTGAACATGAGGCAGAGAAGATGGTTGGAGTATATAAAGGACTTCGATTTCTCTATTGAGTATCACCCTGGCAAAGGCAATGTAGTGGCCGATGCTTTAAGTCGGAAGACTGCAGTTAAGTTATCCAGTCTTATGTTACAAGAGTGGAAACTACTGGAACAATTGGCTAGTTTGGATCTCAATGTAGATAATGATCGGGTTTTGATTTCCCAGATTCAACTCAAGCCCGAACTATTAATGGAAATCAAATTATTACAAGATAATGATCCCGAGCTAGTAGAGATTAAAGGGAGCTTGAATAGCAGACCTGATTTCTCGGTAGCTGATGATGGAAGGCTATTATTTCAAGGTAGAACTTGTGTACCGGATGAGGCAAAGATAAAGAATCGGATTCTCGAGGAAGCTCATAGATCCCGATATACTATCCATCCGGGAGGCACTAAGATGTTCAAAGATTTGAAAAGATCTTTTTGGTGGCCGAACATGAAGAGGGAAGTTGCTGATTTCGTGAGTAGATGCCTAGTGTGTCAACAAGTGAAGGCCGAGCATTTCAGACCGGCAGGAAAATTAAAGCCACTCGATATACCCCAATGGAAGTGGGAGAGTATTGGCATGGATTTCATTATGGGTCTTCCTAAGACTCGAGGTGGTTATGATGCAATATGGGTAATTGTGGATCGACTAACTAAGTCGGCACATTTCTTACCTATTAAGTCCAAGTGGACAGTTGATGTTCTAGCAGCTTTATATTTGAAGGAAGTGGTTAGACTTCATGGTATTCCAGTGAATATTATATCTGACAGAGACCCGAGATTTACATCACATTTCTGGAAGGGATTACAAGAATCTCTCGGTACGCGTCTGAATTTCAGCACTGCGTTTCATCCGCAGACAGACGGACAGACTGAAAGGACTAATCAGATAGTATAAGATATGTTGAGAGCTTGTATGATCAACTTCGGCGGAAGTTGGAATGATCATTTGGCATTAATAGAATTCGCCTACAACAATAGTTACCAATCCAGCATACAAATGGCACCTTTCGAGGCTTTGTATGAAGAAGCTGTCGTTCTCCATTATGTTGGGATGAGGTAGGCGAAAAACAATGGCTTGGACCGGATCTTATCTTGGAGTCATCACAGAATATTCGTATTATCCGAGACCGGTTACTAGTGGCTCAATCGAGGCAGAAGAGTTATGCCGACAATAGAAGAAGAGATTTGGAATTTCAAATTGGCGAGCATGTGTTCTTAAAAGTCTCTCCTTCGAGAGGAATTCGCCGATTCGGTATTCAGGGCAAGCTAAGCCCGAGGTATATTGGTCCATTTGAAATCCTTGATAGAGTGGGTGAAGTTGCTTATAGACTGGCTTTACCGCCGCAGTTGTCTGGCGTACATAACGTATTCCATATTTCTATGTTGCGGAAATATGTGTACGACCCCACTCACATCATTCAGCATGTGGATTTTGAGTTAAAGAAGGATCTGACTTATGAAGAAAGACCAGTGAAGATTCTGGATCGGAAGGAACAACAACTTCGGAATCGTTCCATACCGATGGTCAAGATTCAGTGGAGTCGGCGTGGAACCGAGGAAGCCACCTGGGAATCCGAGGACGCTATGCGGAAGCGGTATTCCGATTTGTTCTAAGGTGAGCTATTTATTCCCTTACTATTTTTGGTTCAGTGAATTTGGAGGACCAAATTCTTTAAGTGGGGGAGGGTCTAAGACCCCAATTTTCTGTATAGAATATTAAATTTCGTAAATACTAAATTTTGAATAGTGATGTGGTAAATAGTAAATAGTGAAATTTTTGACTATCATATAGAAATTCTGAAAAATGGTAGTTAAATAGTAAACACGATGATAAACACTTTGGTCTTCTGTGCCTGACCCTAATAAAATCAATTACATGACTTAATCGGTGATTTAAGCTTGACTTAAAAACGTGGAAAATACTATTCATAGTAAAATACGACTACCTTAGAAAAATCTATAAAAATCACAATTGATAGAGCATATTTTTATTAACAACTTTGTCTTCTTGAGTATAATCGGTAAAATATCAGAAACTCTATCTATCGACTAAATCGTTAGAATTCGTTAGAATTTGATTAACTGTTATTTTAATCCTAAGATTGGATCGGTTAGAAATTAACCTTGTGATAAAAATCCACAAAAATAATAAATGGATTCCTCATAAGTTGTATAACAATTTTGTCTTCTGGGTCAAACTCATTAAAAATCATTTAGTGAGGTTAATTAGTGGTTTTAGTTAGAAATACTTAATCACATGATTAAGGAGGATTAGCCAAATCCTTACCCAAATAAACACGTGGAAACGTGTTTCAGTCGGCAGCCCGCGTCGTCAACGTCGGCCATCCCCTTTGCGGCGCCGTGTCCGACTAACCCTTGGCGCGGGAGAGTCTTCTACGAGTATGCAACCCTATAAATAAGGAGGCTTAGCCTCTTCCCTTCTCTGCTAAAGCCCTGTTAAGCTCTGTTGCTGCAAGGGATCGCAGGAAGATACTATTCATCTTCTTCTTCCTCCGTATTCTTCTTTGTCCTTCAATTAAGGTAGGTAACCAAGGCCCAAATGATTAAAGTGAAAATATGGATTGTTAGTAATCATGATAGCTTTCATTTAGTAGTAAAATCATGATTTATCATTACAGTTATGATTTAATTCAGATTTTTTCACCATCGTTATCATGCTTAAACTTATCACCATCGTTATCATGCTTAAACTTATCACCATCGTTATCATGCTTAAACTCAGTTTTAAGAGTTCCTGGTTTGATCGGACTTCTATTCGTTTTAACGGTTAGTACCTATTTTTAACTCTTTTGACACCCCAGTTGTATAACAGCCCAAATTAAACCGCCGTATATATGTCAAAATGGCCTAATTAGAACCGCTGTATGTCCAGTAGGTTTAGCGGCCCATTTAAGACCGTTAAATTGTCCAGAGACCAAAATACTCAGTCCAGAGACCCAAAATACTCAGTGTTAATCAGGGTAAAACAACGTTAATTAACAAGATTATCAACCCATATAACAACAGAATAAATAGATGAGTAAATGATAAAAATTTACTTTCTATTGCAATATTTACTTTTTGGAAAATTCTGGTTAAAATTACTAAAACATGGTTAAAGTGAAATTATTCACTTGTAAAATTCTTGGTAAATTGGTTAATCATGTAAATTAGTTAAAAATTTACCTTGGGTAAATTCTATAAATTTTACTGTAGAACAGAAATTTAAATGACAGACTTATGGCAAGTCTTGACCAGTTAGACCGGACACTCCATCCGGTAAATTACCCCATTTTTACCGTGTGACATTTTTACCGTGGTAAATCCCGAGTTGGCAACAGGATTACGTGATTACTGGTTTTACTTGAGTATATTAAATGGCCCGATACACATCATTTTAATTTGATTAATTGACCGATTACCCTTGGTTAAATCTTCGGTCATATTCGAGCCCGGAATCGACCATTGGGCAGTAACCATATTGGTTTACTTGTCATTGGCAACCCGGAAGCCATTTGGCATATTTTACTTCTCTTCTAGTCGTACCGACTACGACCGGAAATTATTACCGTTATACTTAATACGGATTCTCTAGAACCGTATATCTTGAATACGGCCTCGTACAGTCCGTATAATCGTTCTTCGGAACTTACTTCCCTTCTCTCGAACGGATTACTGTCGACCGTTCTTTCTTGATTCCGTAACTCGTTACTCGTGTAAGTACGGCCCGGTATTTGCCGTACGACGACCCTCAGTTTTGGGTTTTATCGTGATTATATTCTCGAATCCGAGGACAAGTGTGGTCCTCTAATCTGAGCATTGACAGAAATTCATCTGATTAAATTGGCCATAATTTGATTATGTCTAGACGGTGGATCGTTGATCCAATAAAATCAATGCTAACGCACCATAAGGGCCCGGTCTGGTCCTGGGGAGAGCGCCCGAAAGTTAGTGAGCCCATGGGATGTTAATGACAGGGTGTGGCATTGCACCCGAGTGCAGGAATATACAGTGTACGTCTATGACAAACTCTCGTTACTTGATCGTGTGATCGTGCTGGAATACGTATTTATACTACTTGGCCGAATTTACTATTGTTACTTGTTATCTCTTGTTCATTACTTGTGGTAAATTCGTGTACAAAGTTATTCCTTGACCTTGCAAGATATCTCTCTACATTGTTATTGTCTTTCTTTATCGTATCGTTATCTCTTGTCATTAGTTTTTACTGCATTTCATATAAATTGTAATAAATTGATAATCACTTATATTTGCCATGGTTATCTACTGAGCGCGTTAGCTGATACCCTACTTGTTTCCCCCCTTTTTTCCAGGTAATGATCTTACTATCAGGGATGGACTGGAGTGACACCGAGTGATAGTTAGTAAATTGAGTCAGTTGAGTTTAAAGAATTGTACTAGTTTTCAGTCATACTATTTGGCTATAGTTGTTCTACTTCAGTTGTAACTTTTATTATTATCAATAAAAGGAAGTTTGGTTATTTGGTTAATTGTCTCTTTCAACTCTGGTGTAAATGGTTTGGAAATAATACCATTTCTTTCTAGCTCGCGTGCCCCTAACTGTACGTCCCGAGATTCCGCATCGGGGCGTGACAGTTAAGTTGGTATCAGAGCCTAGGTCAATTTGTCCTAGGTATTTTACTTTAAGGTTATAGGTTATTGGTTATAGGTTTAAGTTTAAGAACCAGACCTGGTGAGATTGGGTAGAAATTGGGTTAAGTCTTTAGCCGTAAATCATACTCTTCTTTTATAAGAAGTTCTTCTCTCATAAATAAATTCTTCTTCTCTCATAAATAATCTCTTGACTATTTTAAATAAAGGTACTAGAAATGGCAGCTGACCGCGCTGAGATGAGGAACCTCCAGCGTACAGTCCAAGGCCTGACACAGGCGTTGCAGCAAGTGGCTCAAGCTGGAGCCGCAGCACATCATGGCACTGGTGACTTGTACCGGAACTTTCAAGGAATGAACCCGCCTAGAATTGCTGGTTCTACCGACCCGGATGAGGCCGAGCATTGGCTCGATGATATGAGGAGAATATTTGAGGTTATGCAATGCACTGACCAAGAGCGTGTCCTTCTATCTACGTTCCAACTGGAGCGAGATGCACGTACTTGGTGGGAGTCCGTCAAAGCAACTCTCGGTGATCACCAAGTATCGTGGGAAGAATTCGAGGAGTATTTCAATGGGAAGTATTTCTCTGACCGTGTCCAAGAAAAGAAGGCAGCGGATTTCGCAGCTTTGAAGCAGCGAGGTTCGTCAGTGGCAGAGTATGAGGCACAGTTCGCCCGACTTTCTCGCTATGCAATGCATCTTATTTCTACTGAGAAGATGAAGGCGAGACGATTTCTCAATGGGTTGAAGCTCCATTATATTAATCAACTGGCACCGTTGGAAATTTCTACCTATCCTGAGATGGTGAGAAAGGCACAAGTATTGGAGGATACTCTTGAGATGACGGAGCGTATTCGTGGTCAAGGTAACAAGCAAGAACAACCAAAGCCATTCAAGAATGCCAAAACCGGATTTGGCACTGGCACTAGCACTGGCAAGAAGAGACCTTTTATTGGTTCTGGAACTGGTTCTAGCTCTGGTTCTGGTTCGTGGAAAGGCAAGATGCCGAGACAAGAAGACAAGAAACCTGACACTATGGTACCATTCAAGGGCATCTGCAAGTTTTGTGATCGTCCTGGCCATAAGATGGAGGAATGTTGGCGCAAGATAGGCGCATGTTTGCGTTGTGGGAGCAAGGAGCACCGTATCCCTGATTGCCCCTTATTGGCAGAGAAAGCTACCCCGGCAAAACCTTTGGCTTTCAAGAAGCCGCAAGGAAAGCTCCAGGCTCTTCATGTTAATAAAGCGGAAACGCCGATGACGGTGGGCTCGTCGAAGGTACTCTCATTATACTCGACAAGTCAGCTTTTGTTCTATTTGACACTGGTGCAACACATTCTTTTATTTCTCGGCGATTCGCTAAGTCTTTAGCTGTGGAACCTGTTTTGATGAGTTCTCCATTAGAAATATCAACCCCTATTGGTTCTAGATCAGCTATTCAGTATTTTTATCCTTCTAGCAAGGTTATGGTGAATGATCAGAATTTTTCGGCTGATTTAGTTTGCATGGACATGAAAGATTACGATGTAATCCTCGGAGCTGATTGGTTGGCTCGATATGAGGCCAATGTTCATTGCAGTTCTTGTTCCGTGTCTTTTTCTAGACGCCCCGGATTATCCTTCAAGGGAGTTAAACACCCTAGCTCTATCTCTCTTATCTCGACGCTTCGAGCTGATAAGCTATTGAGACGTGGATGCGAAGCTTTTCTGGCTTTCGTTTATGTGTCCCCGGAGCAACAGATCGAGATTAAGGACATTTCTGTTGTCCGAGATTTCCCTGATGTTTTTCCAGAGGAGTTACCAGGAATTCCGCCTGAGCGGGAAGTCACATTCTCTATTGATCTTATTCCTGGATCATCTCCTGTTTCTAAGGCTCCTTATCGTATGTCTCCTGCGGAATTGCGGGAATTGAAGCATCAATTGTTGGAATTACTCGAGAAGGGTTTTATTCGCCCGAGTGTTTCCCCTTGGGGAGCCCCTGTGTTGTTTGTTCGGAAGAAGGATGGTTCGATGAGACTGTGCATCGATTATCGGCAACTCAATCAGTTGACAGTCAAGAACAAGTATCCATTACCGAGGATTGATGAGTTATTTGACCAGATAGCGGGAGCTCAGTATTTTTCTAAGATCGATCTTCGATCTGGATATCATCAGTTGCGGATTAAGGATGAAGATATTTATAAATCTGCTTTCCGCAGCCGGTATGGTCATTTTGAGTTTGTCGTTATGCCTTTTGGTTTGACAAACGCACCGGCAGCCTTTATGCAGTTAATGAACAGTGTGTTCCGACCCTATCTTGATCGGTGGGTCGTGGTATTCATAGACGATATCTTGATATATTCCAAGAGTGAAGAAGAGCATGCCAAGCATCTGAGGATGGCTTTGCAATTGCTGAGAGATCATCAGCTTTATGCCAAATTGAGCAAGTGCGACTTTTGGCTGAAAGAGGTGTCCTTTCTAGGGCATATTATTTCCAAGAATGGAATTTATGTTGATCCATCGAAGGTGGAAGCAGTAAAGAATTGGGAACAGCCTACCTGTGTGACTGAAGTAAGGAGTTTTCTAGGCCTAGCTGGCTATTATAGAAGGTTTATTCAGGATTTCTCGAAGATTGCGGTACCTCTTACGAAATTAACCCGCAAAGAGATCAAGTTCGAGTGGTCAATTGAATGCCAACGGAGTTTCCAGACTCTAAAGGATTGTTTGACTACTGCACCTGTTTTGACCTTACCTTCTGGTGAGGGTGGTTTCGTGGTATGCACGGATGCATCAGGTATTGGCTTAGGCTGTGTACTTATGCAGCACGGCAAAGTGATTGCCTATTCTTCTAGGCAGTTAAGAAAGCATGAAGTTAATTATCCAGTTCATGATTTGGAGTTAGCAGCAGTGATATTTGCATTAAAGATTTGGAGACACTACCTATATGGTGAGACATTCACGGTATTCTCAGATCACAAAAGTTTGAAATATTTGTTCTCTCAGAAGGACTTGAACATGAGGCAGAGAAGATGGTTGGAGTATATAAAGGACTTCGATTTCTCTATTGAGTATCACCCTGGCAAAGGCAATGTAGTGGCCGATGCTTTAAGTCGGAAGACTGCAGTTAAGTTATCCAGTCTTATGTTACAAGAGTGGAAACTACTGGAACAATTGGCTAGTTTGGATCTCAATGTAGATAATGATCGGGTTTTGATTTCCCAGATTCAACTCAAGCCCGAACTATTAATGGAAATCAAATTATTACAAGATAATGATCCCGAGCTAGTAGAGATTAAAGGGAGCTTGAATAGCAGACCTGATTTCTCGGTAGCTGATGATGGAAGGCTATTATTTCAAGGTAGAACTTGTGTACCGGATGAGGCAAAGATAAAGAATCGGATTCTCGAGGAAGCTCATAGATCCCGATATACTATCCATCCGGGAGGCACTAAGATGTTCAAAGATTTGAAAAGATCTTTTTGGTGGCCGAACATGAAGAGGGAAGTTGCTGATTTCGTGAGTAGATGCCTAGTGTGTCAACAAGTGAAGGCCGAGCATTTCAGACCGGCAGGAAAATTAAAGCCACTCGATATACCCCAATGGAAGTGGGAGAGTATTGGCATGGATTTCATTATGGGTCTTCCTAAGACTCGAGGTGGTTATGATGCAATATGGGTAATTGTGGATCGACTAACTAAGTCGGCACATTTCTTACCTATTAAGTCCAAGTGGACAGTTGATGTTCTAGCAGCTTTATATTTGAAGGAAGTGGTTAGACTTCATGGTATTCCAGTGAATATTATATCTGACAGAGACCCGAGATTTACATCACATTTCTGGAAGGGATTACAAGAATCTCTCGGTACGCGTCTGAATTTCAGCACTGCGTTTCATCCGCAGACAGACGGACAGACTGAAAGGACTAATCAGATAGTATAAGATATGTTGAGAGCTTGTATGATCAACTTCGGCGGAAGTTGGAATGATCATTTGGCATTAATAGAATTCGCCTACAACAATAGTTACCAATCCAGCATACAAATGGCACCTTTCGAGGCTTTGTATGGAAGAAGCTGTCGTTCTCCATTATGTTGGGATGAGGTAGGCGAAAAGCAATGGCTTGGACCGGATCTTATCTTGGAGTCATCACAGAATATTCGTATTATCCGAGACCGGTTACTAGTGGCTCAATCGAGGCAGAAGAGTTATGCCGACAATAGAAGAAGAGATTTGGAATTTCAAATTGGCGAGCATGTGTTCTTAAAAGTCTCTCCTTCGAGAGGAATTTGCCGATTCGGTATTCAGGGCAAGCTAAGCCCGAGGTATATTGGTCCATTTGAAATCCTTGATAGAGTGGGTGAAGTTACTTATAGACTGGCTTTACCGCCGCAGTTGTCTGGCGTACATAACGTATTCCATATTTCTATGTTGCGAAAATATGTGTACGACCCCACTCACATCATTCAGCATGTGGATTTTGAGTTAAAGAAGGATCTGACTTATGAAGAAAGACCAGTGAAGATTCTGGATCGGAAGGAACAACAACTTCAGAATCGTTCCATACCGATGGTCAAGATTCAGTGGAGTCGGCGTGGAACCGAGGAAGCCACCTGGGAATCCGAGGACGCTATGCGGAAGCGGTATTCCGATTTGTTCTAAGGTGAGCTATTTATTCCCTTACTATTTTTGGTTCAGTGAATTTGGAGGACCAAATTCTTTAAGTGGGGGAGGGTCTAAGACCCCAATTTTCTGTATAGAATATTAAATTTCGTAAATACTAAATTTTGAATAGTGATGTGGTAAATAGTAAATAGTGAAATTTTTGACTATCATATAGAAATTCTGAAAAATGGTAGTTAAATAGTAAACACGATGATAAACACTTTGGTCTTCTGTGCCTGACCCTAATAAAATCAATTACATGACTTAATCGGTGATTTAAGCTTGACTTAAAAACGTGAAAAACACTATTCATAGTAAAATATGACTACCTTAGAAAAATCTATAAAAATCACAATTGATAGAGCATATTTTTATTAACAACTTTGTCTTCTTGAGTATAATCGGTAAAATATCAGAAACTCTATCTATCGACTAAATCGTTAGAATTCGTTAAAATTTGATTAACTGTTATTTTAATCCTAAGATTGGATCGGTTAGAAATTAACCTTGTGATAAAAATCCACAAAAATAATAAATGGATTCCTCATAAGTTGTATAACAATTTTGTCTTCTGGGTTAAACTCATTAAAAATCATTTAGTGAGGTTAATTAGTGGTTTTAGTTAGAAATACTTAATCACATGATTAAGGAGGATTAGCCAAATCCTTACCCAAATAAACACGTGGAAACGTGTTTCAGTCGGCAGCCCGCGTCGTCAACGCCGGCCATCCCCTTTGCGGCGCCGTGTCCGACTAACCCTTGGCGCGGGAGAGTCTTCTACGAGTATGCAACCCTATAAATAAGGAGGCTTAGCCTCTTCCCTTCTCTGCTAAAGCCCTGTTAAGCTCTGTTGCTGCAAGGGATCGCAGGAAGATACTATTCATCTTCTTCTTCCTCCGTATTCTTCTTTGTCCTTCAATTAAGGTAGGTAACCAAGGCCCAAATGATTAAAGTGAAAATATGGATTGTTAGTAATCATGATAGCTTTCATTTAGTAGTAAAATCATGATTTATCATTACAGTTATGATTTAATTCAGATTTTATCACCATCGTTATCATGCTTAAACTTATCACCATCGTTATCATGCTTAAACTCAGTTTTTAGAGTTCCTGGATTGATCGGACTTCTATTCGTTTTAACGGTTAGTACCTGTTTTTAACTCTTTTGACACCCCAGTTGTATAACAGCCCAAATTAAACCGCCGTATATATGTCAAAATGGCCTAATTAGAACCGCTGTATGTCCAGTAGGTTTAGCTGCCCATTTAAGACCGTTAAATTATCCAGAGACCAAAATACTCAGTCCAGAGACCCAAAATACTCGGTGTTAATCAGGGTAAAACAATGTTAATTAACAAGATTATCAACCCATATAACAACAGAATAAATAGATGAGTAAATGATAAAAATTTACTTTCTATTGTAATATTTACTTTTTGGAAAATTCTGGTTAAAATTACTAAAACATGGTTAAAGTGAAATTATTCACTTGTAAAATTCTTGGTAAATTGGTTAATCATGTAAATTAGTTAAAAATTTACCTTGGGTAAATTCTATAAATTTTACTGTAGAACAGAAATTTAAATGACAGACTTATGGCAAGTCTTGACCAGTTAGACCGGACACTCCATCCGGTAAATTACCCCATTTTTACCGTGTGACATTTTTACCGTGGTAAATCCCGAGTTGGCAACAGGATTACGTGATTACTGGTTTTACTTGAGTATATTAAATGGCCCGATACACATCATTTTAATTTGATTAATTGACCGATTACCCTTGGTTAAATCTTCGGTCATATTCGAGCCCGGAATCGACCATTGGGCAGTAACCATATTGGTTTACTTGTCATTGGCAACCCGGAAGCCATTTGGCATATTTTACTTCTCTTCTAGTCGTACCGACTACGACCGGAAATTATTACCGTTATACTTAATACGGATTCTCTAGAACCGTATATCTTGAATACGGCCTCGTACAGTCCGTATAATCGTTCTTCGGAACTTACTTCCCTTCTCTCGAACGGATTACTGTCGACCGTTCTTTCTTGATTCCGTAACTCGTTACTCGTGTAAGTACGGCCCGGTATTTGCCGTACGACGACCCTCAGTTTTGGGTTTTATCGTGATTATATTCTCGAATCCGAGGACAAGTGTGGTCCTCTAATCTGAGCATTGACAGAAATTCATCTGATTAAATTGGCCATAATTTGATTATGTCTAGACGGTGGATCGTTGATCCAATAAAATCAATGCTAACGCACCATAAGGGCCCGGTCTGGTCCTGGGGAGAGCGCCCGAAAGTTAGTGAGCCCATGGGATGTTAATGACAGGGTGTGGCATTGCACCCGAGTGCAGGAATATACAGTGTACGTCTATGACAAACTCTCGTTACTTGATCGTGTGATCGTGCTGGAATACGTATTTATACTACTTGGCCGAATTTACTATTGTTACTTGTTATCTCTTGTTCATTACTTGTGGTAAATTCGTGTACAAAGTTATTCCTTGACCTTGCAAGATATCTCTCTACATTGTTATTGTCTTTCTTTATCGTATCGTTATCTCTTGTCATTAGTTTTTACTGCATTTCATATAAACTGTAATAAATTGATAATCACTTATATTTGCCATGGTTATCTACTGAGCGCGTTAGCTCATACCCTACTTGTTTCCCCCCTTTTTTTCCAGGTAATGATCTTACTATCAGGGATGGACTGGAGTGACACCGAGTGATAGTTAGTAAATTGTGTCAGTTGAGTTTAAAGAATTGTACTAGTTTTCAGTCATACTATTTGGCTATAGTTGTTCTACTTCAGTTGTAACTTTTATTATTATCAATAAAAGGAAGTTTGGTTATTTGGTTAATTGTCTCTTTCAACTCTGGTGTAAATGGTTTGGAAATAATACCATTTCTTTCTAGCTCGCGTGCCCCTAACTGTACGTCCCGAGATTCCGCATCGGGGCGTGACACTGAAACTCAAACCCCAAGGGCAAGAGTAGGATCCATTTCCTCGAGCATCGATCAGTGCACGAGAAGAGGGCAGTGTCCCCGCAGGCATACGAAAAGGGAGCCCACAAACGTCAAACGACTATATCTCCCTCACAAAAAGAAATACAAAATCAAAATCAAGAGAAAAGCCTGGTCGTGACCGTGCCTGTTGCGATAAACGAAACCCCTCAAAGCAAAAGTCTGAATCCACAAAAGGGGCCGTGGAATGTAAATGCTCGAGATTTGATCCGAAGTTGTCCGAAAGGAAAGAGTTAATGGGCCCTTATTCGCTCGCCGGGTTAACGGTTTTGCTGATCCTCTCAAGAGGTTTATCCCCCACGCTCTTCCTTCTTCCTCTAAAGATGAAGGTTCGATGGAGTTTCTGAAAGGTGAAAACTGCCCAGGGTCTGCGACCTTATTTTAATATACACATATGGTTGCCTACTTTGAAAAGCAAAAGCTATCGCTGCGAAGGAGTCTCCGTGTTTCTGGCTGGTCAAGACCCCTGTTTACCACCTAGATGTCTTCTTGTTTAACCTCGGGCTTAGGCCAATGCAAGCGCGTCACCTATGGGTGCGACGGCGTCTGATTCCGGGTCAGCGTCGCGCGGTTGGTCGTTAGGGTTCCAGGGTGTTCCATCATATACCATCTAGAGTTGTGAGGAAACAGACCCGGGTCGGGCAAATCATTTACCTCGAACACCTTTTGGGTGAATCCCTGTGGTCGGAAGCGACTGGGAGCCTAAGCATGGCATGACGGTATTGTCATCATGGTAAGTCTTAGCCGGCGGGATCATCATTCGAGGGGTCTAGAGGCCCAAATCAACCTAGATGTGCACTTAGGATACCCGGGAGGTTAGTAAGAAACCCCTGTTCTCACGAAGGTTAGGTGCCATTTGGGTGCTTGCCGGGCGTTAGCAATAAAAAAATCGAAATGATAAAAATAAAAAAAAATGGAAAAGAGAAAATGTACATATTTGCAATCAAAAAAATCTTTTTTATAAAATAAAAAAATGCCAAATATAAAAAAAAGAAAACAAATCAATTTTGCATGATTATATTTGCGTGCAGCATCTCACTTTAATACCGCTTGCATCCGTGTGCTTGCCTGTCGCATTTATCGTCACCACATTTTTCCCTTGCCTTCGTTAAAATATAGGCTTGGCCCCTTGACCAGTCATCAAGGACAGTCACAGTGACCATTTGCTTATTGAGCAAGGGGCCAAGTCAGAACAGAAATTCTGATTTGTTTGTTTCAGTAATATGTGCAGGGATTCAGCCAACAGAAGCAAATGTGAAAAACAAACAAACCGAACCTTGTATTTTATTCCAAAAACCAAAAAAAATTACATCAAGTTCCGCCCTCTCTCTCTGCATTACTCGTCCCACTACTCTCCGGGCAAAACACTCTCAAAGGTGCTACCCAACTACGAAAAGCGGTACTCCTACCGCTCTGTACTCCTCTTCCTATTCCCACATCCCGGCGTTGATCTACGGAAGCAGCAGAGAAGCTACCAACACGAAAGCCATGCTCTCGTGCTCTTCGGTAGCGCTCCTCACCATCTCTCAGCCACTGTTCAACAAGACCAAGGCTGATTCGGAGTTCGAATAGTTGGGCCTCCATGGCCCTTCGTTCCTCCCTTTCAGTCAATCTGTTGGCACTTTCTCTCTCTGCGTCTCTTTCTTTCTCTGCACGTTCCCTCTCGCGGTCTTCCCTCTCCAACTGGAGAGTGATCCTCAGTTCCACAGCATCCCTAGAGGAGTCGTCATCAGGATGATGCCGCAGTTCCCTCTCTAGTTCTGCTATCCTAGCCTCCTTTTGCGCAGCTTGGCCAAGCGCTTCTTCCGTCTCCTTTTCCTGTCAAGTGTACCATCTCAGATACACGATAAGGCATAAACAAGGAGAATTCAACACTGAGACTCTTACCTGTATAGAGAGCATCCCTTCTGCCTCCGCAGCACGCTGCGCGGCGTGAGCAAGTTGCTCATGAAGCGAGTCAAGTTCTGAGGTGGGAATCCACAAGCTGGAAGAGGCACCACCTACTCCCATCGCTGGGGAAGCCGCGCCAATCTGGGCATGCTACGACCGCGTGAATTAGCAGCCAACATCTGGAATCTGGGGTTTTAATTAGGAACGTACTGTACACCTACCAAGGCGCTCGTAGCTCCGCGGGCATCGCCCAACTGTTGTTCCATCTCTGCCAAGCGAGTTCTTAAATTCGCTATCATGGCATCCCGGACATCCTGCAGCCTTACAAGTCAGCATTTTCACCAGAAAACCAAGAAAAGGAGAAAGAAGAGAAGAGAAAAGGGGAAACCTACCTCCATAAGTCCCTGGGGTTGGAACCGTTCTGCGTACTTTGTCCTATATAGACGTAAGTAGTCCTCGCTATCCCGCGCCTGTGATTCTACAATCGTGCCACCCCGTTGCCAGTCCTCATACTGTTCGGGGAATCGCACGCGCCAGTCAATGCAGGTCGCCGGTCCCCGCGTCTTTCTCCCGACACGAGGTGGCGCAGCTGAATCCACCCATTCTTGAGCCAGTCCTAAAGTCCTCATAACTAATCGTAGCCGAAGCGGCTCGATTTCATTCAGGCAGTGCATCCACAGTTCCCGTCCGAACCGGGCACGACTTGCTGGAACCCACGGCTGGTCGGCATCGACCATGTCCGAGTAGGGCCTCCAGTTTACCATCGCTGCAGGGAACTCCTGTAGCTCCCGCCTTAGCACCATCAGTTGGTAGGTTAGGGGTGCCGCACTCATGATGGGTTCCCACCGCCTAGCTAACGGCACCACCACGGGTCGCCAATGCCGAGCTCTCCCCATAGGGAGGTAATAATAGCTCCATAGCTGCTCGGCACAGGTCATCAGTACTTTGCAAAAACACAAAAAAATACAAAACAAGCAAAACTAAAAAAAATATACCTGGATGAATGGTGTGAAACCACTCACAGTCATCTCACGATCCGTTTCTTGGAATAGGCCTGCAAACAAGTGTGCCAGCATGACGGCTCCCCAGGCATAATACCCTACTCTTTCAAGGTCTGACAGCAGCTCCAGGAAGGAACATTGGATACCGTCCCCTTTCGAGCTCAGTACCAATCTCCCCAAAAGGAAGAGGAGAAATCTCCTCAAATCTATGTTGCATCTTTCCCAGTCGCCGAAATCTGTGCAGTACACGGCACGGCATCCTATTTCCATCCTTTCCATGAACTCTTCTGAGGATTCATCGTCCCGCCGACGAGTGTCGGTGAGCCCTAATGCATCCATGAGGGACGCCCTAGCTACCGACCTATTTTTCCGACCATCTAGGTCCAAACCCAGTAACTTCTGGGCACCTTCTCTGTAGTCCGCGTAAGTGACTCCGGTCACTGCCTCGCCCTCTACTTTCAGGCTTGGGATCCGGACCACATCCTCCAAGCTGGGCACCATGTGCCCCCACGGCATCAGGAATGCCCGACTCACTGGGTCCCATCTCTCACACAAGGCTTGGATCAGGACCAGGTCGAGCTGAATCGGCTCGATCCGAAGGAAGGTACCAAATCCCATCACGTCTAGCCTCGCCTTCTGAAAATCTGGGAGGCCCCTGTATGCTGCTACTACCAACTCCCATAAGATTTGTAATTTCATCACAACCTACACATACAAGGAATGGGGGTGAGGTTTGGTCAGAAGAAAGGAAGAAAGAATGAAAAAAAAGGGCAGGAAAACTTGGCTTACGAGTTGTGATTGAGCCATTTCACTGAAGTGCCCTTCGAGGTCCGAAAGCCTCCTGGAACTACTATCACTGGACCTGCTTCTCTTCGAGGAAGGGGAAGATTCGCCCTCCATCCAACTCTCAGAATTTTGAACTCCTCCTCTCCCGTGAGAACTTGTGCTCCTCGAGTTAGCCCTTGATATACCTGGGAAGATAAAAGGGACAAGAATTTATAGAAATGGAAGGAGTGCGGGCCAAGATTGCCTCCATCACCTGTTAATGATAGCCCTCGCAATGAGGCACCTGCCATGCGGTCCCGTGTGTCGCTTCACCGCTCGCACAGGGTGATTGACTGGATGAAGAATAGGACGAATAGCCCCTATGTTGTCTAGGGATACCCTATCATGATTTGGAGGACGTCCGCAAAATTTGACACAACGTTCGGGAAAGGGGCTAGGGCCGTCATTATTGACTTCGACGGTAGATTCCCGTGGAAAATGGTCACAAGACGCGATTCTCCGCTTGAGGCGGAGTCTCGGCAGACCCATCACATGGGAACAGTGCAAAGGAGAAGAAGTGTAGGGAAGAAGGAACGCACAAAAGAACAAATAAACAGTAGAAAATCAAATCACTCCATTTATAAATCTACATAAGCTGTCACAAACACTACAATCATAGAGAGGTGGCGGGTCCACTAGCTCGCCAATCCTCACCATCACTCATCTCTCTGGGCACTCTCCTCCTCTCCCCCGAGGTGAGGGTCCCTCAGAAGCCTCCGGGATCCCCGTGCAGTAGCACCTGCCTCGCCTCTGGGCGCCTGCTCCGCAGTAGTGACTCGCTGCTCCTCCCCTGGCGTGGCGAAGAAGCCACTGGCGGCAAAGCGACCGGACTGGCAGAGTCGCTCCCCAAACTCTTGCGCTCTCTCGTAGCGCGTCTCCATCCCTCCTAGCTTCTGCACGACGGCCTGAAGGCCCAGCTGGAGCTCCCTCACTTGGGCCTCCAAGGCCCTCCTCTCGGTCAGATCCCGCTGTCGCTCGGACCTTCTCTCGGCTTTCTCTCTCTCTGCCTCTCTCCTCATCATCTGCAGAAGAACCCTTAACTCCAGGATGTCTGGAGAAGGTCTCTCCTCACCAAGATGTCGCAGCTCCGCTACAGTCGCCACCCAGGCGTCACGCTCCTCTTCCGCCCGGGTCGCGCGGGCCACCGCACCGGCAAGTTGCTCCCGGAGGGAGGCAATCTCGAGAAAAGGGGCCGAGGAGCTGGAAGATCCGCCAGCCACTCCCACCGTCGCTGTCTGCTGGGCACGCTGGAACAAAATAAACAACGGCCGTCAGTGAAACTCCAAAATCTGAAGTTAAAAGTGCGGCACGTAACTTACCAGGAGCGACAGCTCATGTTGAGCGACGGCCAGCTGCCGCCTAGTCTCTGACTGTTGGGCGCGCGAGCCGCCGATGCCACGCGTGTCCCCAGCTTGGGGAAGCCCCGCGTAACTCTCTCTCTGCCGCCGCAGGAAGTCGGCACTGTCCTGCACCAGTACACCCCCTTGCTGTCCAGGGAGACGTACGGGCCAGTCCTCGAGCCTCGTCTTGCCGCGACTCTCCCTCCTGACGCGGCTCGGCTCGTCCGCACTCGCCCACTCATCGGCCAGGCCCAGGGTCCTTGCCATGTCCTGCACCAAGAAAGGGGTCCCACATCAGTCAAAAATAACGCGTCCCCTGTCTAGGACGCGTCCATCATTTAAGTGCGACACTAGCCGAACCCTTTCCCCCTTCGCACGGCTTGCTTCAAAACTCAAAATGGATCAAAGAGGGGGAAAACCAAGTACTCACCGAGCCGTGTTCACCTCCTCCCGCGCCATCGGGCCCCTCGGGTCCCACGGGGGCCCGAAGCGGCCCTTCCTCCTCCATGGACGCCGTTCCGTGCTCTGGCACGTCCCTCCTCGGGCGAGGAGTTCTTCGTCCCTCTCCACCTTCACCATGATCGGGCCCACCGAACTCCATCGATCAAAAGAGGAGGAAGACGAAAAAGGGGCAAGCGAGTTTCGGCGGAAGGCGGGCTCGTTTGCGGGTAAGGCACGGGAGAAGAAAGGCCACCCGACGCTTTAAATTTGAATTCAAGGACTAAGACGCGTCCTCGCGCCTGGACGCGCCCAAAAGGAGGAGAAAGGAAACAGAATCCCCCCGTGCAAAGTGTAGTTCCCCGCTGTTCAGGATAAGATCTCGTGGAGCGTGCCTTGAAGGACAACTCAGTGCAAAGAAGAAAGTGTGGGAGAGAGAAAAGTACACACAACATAAGAAAGCCATTTCATATAATAGCCGAAAGTACATCATACAGTGAGAAGGGTGACGTGTACAAGCAACTCTCTAACTCTCACCATCACCCTCCTGGTCATCTCTCTCCTCCCTCCTCTGCCGGGGATCCCTAGGGGGCCTCTGCGAACCCTGAGAAGCCGTGCTCGCCTCGCCCTGCGGTGGCACTCCAGCCTCGAAGGCGCGACGACGCTCCTCGGCCGAAGAGACCAGATAGCTGCCCATGGAAAAAGAACCAGACTGACAAAGTCGCGCCCCGCGTTCCTTCGCCCTCTGGTACCGCTCCTCGCTCTCCCGAAGCCTCCCCTCCGCCGTGCCGAGACTCAGTCGGAGCTCCAGCAGCTGGGCCTCCAGAGCCCTCCTCTCGGTCTGATCCCGCTGTCGCTCCTCCCTCTCTCTCTCCCTCTCCTCTCTCTCTCTCATCGCCTCCCTCCTCGACAGCTCGAGGGCGATCCGCAGATCCAGCACGTCACGAGGGAGCTCCTCAGCCTCCCGTCGACGCTCCTCCTCCAGCTCCACAATCCGGGCGTCACGCTCCGCAATCCGGGCGTCACGCTCCGTCACCCGAGCGTCGCGCTCCTGCTCGGCACGAACAGCACGCGCCAGGGCCTCTCGGATCTCGGCCACCTGTCAAAGCACGCATGCACCGTAAGAGAACAGTGATAGAAGGAGGGCAGCCAGAAGGAGAGTCGAGGTCAGGCAAACGCTCACTCGAGCCTCGCGGTCACGCTCGGCCTCCTCAGCCCGAGCCACCGCATACGCCAGCTGCTCCTGGAGGGCAGAAACCTCCGGAGGAGGGCCCCGCGAACTGGAACCCGCTCCACCAGCCGTCCCGGCTGCCGCTGTCTGGTGGGCCCGCTGAAACACAGAGCGAACGACAGTTAGAGGCCAAGTATCAAAAATCCAGGTCACAAAAAATGCATCGCATAAACTCACTAGGATCTCCAACTCCTGTCGGATGGCCACCAACTGTCGCCTGGCGTCCGCTAACTGGGCCCGCAGGTCGGCGATCATGGTATCACGAGCATCCTGCATTGCACGTAAGTTAGTACCACATGCATATACATATAAAAGAGTGAAGCATTCTCATTTCACTTACCCCTGCCATACCACCAAGGAAGAGGCGGTCCCCATACGTAGTTCGGTACCGTCTCAGGTAATCAGTACTGTCCTGTACATGGGACACCACTGGGACCCCGCCCTGCTGCCAGTCCTGGTACGGTGCTGGGAAGCGCGTACGCCAGTCCACAACCTTCGCCTTCCCCTTGGTCTTCCGCCCAATGCGGGCCGGCTCTTCTACATCAACCCACTCCTGGGCCAGCCCCAACGTCCTCATAACCAGCCTCAGCCGAAGCGGCTCGATCTCGTTCAGGCAATGGACCCACACGTCCCGCCTGAAATGAGGAAGACCCGCTACAACCCAAGGCTGGCCAGCGTCGCCCATGCCCAGGTAGGGTCTCCACACCACCTGCATCACCATACATACATCATGTTAGTTACCATTCTGTCACATGCATAAACACAAAAAATCATACGCATCATACCATGGCCTCGGGATACTCGCTCAGCTCCCGACGAAGCGACGCCAGCTGGTAGCCGTGGGGTGCTGCAACCACGACCGGCCTCCACCGCCGCGCCAGAGGCACGGCCCTCCTGTTCCCATGCCTAGCCCTCCCCATCGGGAAATAGTAATAGCTCCACACCTGCATCCATCATACATCATTAGTACAACAATTGCATATTTAACTGTGAAAATGCATAAATAAATTGTGTACCTGGAGGAAAGGTGCAAAGCCGCTGACTGTCGTCTCCTTCTCCGAAGTCTGGGAGAGATCAGCAATCAAATGGGCAAGCAGAGCCGCTCCCCACGCGTAGTGTCCCACTCTGTCCAGATCCGCCAAGATCCCGAGGAAACGGCAGTGGATGCCATCCCCCTTCGTCCCCAGCAGAAGGCGGCCCAGGAAGAAGAAAAGAAACCTCCGAAGGTCTAGATCCACCAGCTCCCTCTCGCTCGGATCCTGGGTGAAAGCTGCACGAGCATCCCCCTCCAGTCGAGCCAAGAACTCCGCTCCAGTCTCGCTAACCCGCTGGCGCGGGTCGACGAATCCGAGCGCCTCCATGATCTCCACTCGGCCAACTACCCTGCTGTCTCTATCAGTCACGCTCGTCTCTAACCACAGCAGGTCCAGGGCACTCTCTCGGTAGTCGGGGTAGGTGACCCCGCTGACTGCCTCTCCGTCAACTCGTAGCCCGGTGATCCGAGCCACGTCCTCAAGTGTCGGCACCATGTGCCCCCAGGGCATCAGAAACGCCCGGCTCGGCGCGTGCCACCGCTCCCTCAATGCCTGGATAAGAGGAAGGTCGAGCCGAAAGGGCTCGATCCTAAGGAAAGCTCCAAAGCCCATGGCGTCCACACGCGCCCTCTGGAAGTCCGGCAGCCCGCGGTATGCTGCCACCACCAGGGACCAGCTGATCCGGCCCTTCATCACGCCCTGCACACCACAAAACCAACAGAGAACACATCAGCATCATGAATAATAATAAATAATAACACTGTATATACTACTTATTCATTTTATTTTATTTTTCTTTTTAAAATATTTATTTTTTGTGGAGGGGTCCAGGCCCCTGGACGCCTCCTTTCCATTTCCTTTATTTTCTTTTATTTTTAGAAAAACCCCAAAACCAAAACAAAAAATATATTAATAATATATATATTATCATGGAGGCGTCCCAGGCCCGGGACGCCTCCTTATTTTTAATTATATTTCTATTATGTTCGTAAATAAATAAAAAATAATAAAAAAAAGAAAATGTGGAGGCGTCCAGGGCCCTGGACGCCTCCTTTCCCTCACTCCCCGGCCTTCTCTCACAGCCTCTCACCCGTCCGTTTAGCCTATTGAACCACAGAGTGAGAGTTCCGAGGGGCTTACCGGATCGTGCTCGTCCTCTCCCGCGTCGCCAGCGTCCACTACAGCCTCCAAGGCCAAAGGAAGAGCCTCCTCACCCGCGGCAATCTCCTCCGCCGCACCAGCCTCCTCGGCATCATCCCTCAACCTCCTCGCACGACGAGCCAGTCGTTTCTGCTTCTCTGGACCCTGGCTCGATCCTCCTCGCTCCATTGGGACTAAGAATGGGTCGTCTAGGGTGACTAGGTCGTCAGAATGAACAGTAAATGAGCAAAAGGGGGGGGGGCAGCCCTTATATATAGAAGCTACCTTCATTGGGGCGTCCAGGCGCCTGGAAGCCCCCACAATTTTTATTTTTTTTCAAAATTCAAAAATTTTGTGGCGTCCAGGCGCCTGGACGCCCCCAAAATAAAAAAAACAAAAAAAATAATAAATAAAAGTTGGGGCGTCCAGGACCCTGGACGCCCCCAAAACAAAAAATCAAATAAAATAAAAAATAAAAATTAGGGGCGTCCAGGCCCCTGGACGCCCCTATAATAAAAATTTTCAAAAAAAGTATGTATATATAATAAAAGTAAAAAAGGATAAGAGTATGTATATAATCCAAACAAAAAAAATAAAATAAAAACACAAAGAAAAAGAAAAACCACAAAAAAGACAATAATAATTAACGGACCTGGTCCAAAACTGCCAAATGCCAGATTTTATTCCATCAGAAAGCAGAGTGAACTACATCAGGGGCTTAGGCACCTTAGGCCTTAACTTCCCCAGTTCGGTTACATAAGCCCTCCACGGCTCGCATTCTTCCACCACGTGCGCTAAGGCCTTTCCCGCAACACTTGTCTTCCAGGGAGCTTTAATGGCCTTCGCTTCCTTCGCGTCCGCTTCAGTGCCCAACTCCCTTTTCTTCAAAGGAACGATGCCAGTCGGTGGCGGGAACGAATGGCGTGGGATGCCAATCTGGAGGCAGCACCGATGCGCATTATAAAGGACGAACTCGGTCGCGCCGATCCGTTGAAGATCAACTTCGGGAGAAGGCCTCATGAGGAGATCTAGCGAAAGTAAACATGCCGGTGCACAAGTAAAGAAGCCTTGTGTCACGGTGCGGAAGTGAGACCGCCAGTCTTCACGTTTCTTCAGCCACGGAACGCGGTTCACTACAGTACCACCGAAGCCTAATACGTCGGCTATGTGGTGAAGCGGGCTTTGTTGGAAGAGCTTCGAAGCAGTTGGCATTCCCTCGCGGTGGTCGAATTTGAAGTGCAAATCAAGCCAGCAATTCAAGACAAGTGCGCAACCAAAAGGAGGCTTACCCATGCTCGAGGCAGTAAGGCCGCTGTAAAGATAGGCAAGGACGGCGGGTCCCACCCTCTTTCCACTATGTTGTCGGTATGAGGAAACAAGAGAGCACCCGCCAGACAGATAGTGAACCCCTTCATGATTCCCTCCAAATAGTCATCGTCTGGTGACCCTCTCAGGGCGTCCATGACCCACTCCGCGAGCTTTTGGAGATCGATCCCCTTTTGAGTACGGACCTTTCGGGCTACGTCGGGCGGCATGAAGCTTCCAAGGATGCTTTCAGAAGTCCCCCGTGTCAGCATCCGCATAGCCTTCACCTTCCCGTCACTCTTGAATTTCTTCAATCCGAGCAGAAGTTCCACCTCCTCAAGGAGGATGGTCACCTCGAAGGTCGGGAAGATAAAAGTGTGGGTCTGGGGATGCCAGATCTCCACTAGTGCGCCCATAGCCGCCCAGTCCATACGAATCTTCTCGTAGTGTTTGGCATGAATAAGGAGCCCCTGCAGATGCCACTTCGAGAGTATGTCCCTCATGCCAATGGAGATGTTGGAAGTTAGCTTTGAAAGCCATGCCGGTTTGGAAAACTTCCTCGGGCCTGGGAAGAGTGGATATGGCTAGAAGAGAAAAGAAAGAAGAAGAAATGAAGGAAGTAAGAAGAAGGCTCACGTGAAGAAAATTTGAAACGAATCAGCTAACCATATGCGACATGATCGTCCCACTCAGATGACCCTCGAGGTCGGAGAGTCGCCTGATCTCGCTGCTAGGCCTGCTCCTCTTCATAACGCGGGAAGACTCTCCTTCCATCCTGAAAATCTCTAGATTCTCCTCTCTTTCCTCTCCTGAGCTTCCAAAACTCACCTTGGTGCATTTGAATGAACTAGCCTAAGGGGAGTGCTTATAGGAAGGGAAGATCGCTACAGGACGGAACATGCCACATCAGCAGTCAGTGTCAGGATTTTGGCTAGATTTCCTTTCCATTGTGGTGCGATTCTGCTATGATTCTGCTACTTTCTGATGTTATTAATCCATGCTGGCCTATGCAGGTTTTACTAACGGATATCTTTGTCCTATCTCCTGTCCCACCTTTTAATGGTTGGTCCCACCATGTCATGCATCATAGTATACGATACCTACGCTACTAGAGCATGTCAAGGACCTTGCGACCCGAACAAATCTGGGATTTGAGTTACCCTTCAACAAAAACAGTGATGATCCCGGGAGAATTTGGGTTGTACGGATAGACCGTTAATTTGTGGTAGCATGGGGACGACGGTTCCATTCAGTGAGTTGGTGCGCGGATAAACGGGCCCCAGCCCAGTGTCGGCTCACTGGATCGGTATCCTGACCCGTTCTTAACAAGTTGACAATATTATCATTGGCTATTTTCTATTTTAGTTTGTTTTAAATTTTTCTTTAAACCCAGCATGCATTCATATAGGACTTTGATTTATTGCGGAAGATCATTCAAGTGATTCGATTGTGAAAGCCGTTGTGTTTCAATTCCCACAAATATGAGATATTCCACTCCGAATGAAATACCGAGTTTCCTTGAGACAGCCCTACGCTACTCTTCCAAAGGAGACCCTTGTTTGGACAGACCCTCAGATATTCCTTTACTTTTGACCTTGTTTGACCCACCTTGGCCGCAGCACTTCCACATTGGCTGGTAACCGCTCCCCAAAGGCGAAACCTCCGGTTTATGACCCAGGTACTTCCACACCGAGAAGTTGGTCTCCTTTTCGTGCCTAAGCGCACATCTCACCCTCCCTTATTAGATCTCCGTCCAAGCAATCGTCAATAATTGAAAGACCTTCTTCAAGGTCGCCTCATTGAAACTTCAGGAAAGATTCCAAACAGTAACGTCAAAAGCGTGTCTCATCACACCTTGGCATCAACTTATCAGTCCGCTCCCACTTCATTTCACTCCACTTCGATACCATTCCACTACGTGTCGCTCCCTTGCAAAGCAGACGCCAAGGCGGGGCAGCTGTAGACACGCCATTCTTGACGTCTCCTGAGAAAGTCTCATATTACTATACGACGCCCCGCGACGGCTTACGCATTTCGAATCACTTGAGCACTTCCTTTTCTTGGGTCTTCTTCTGCCTTTTTCGGCATCCGGAATCATCTCGTCACGGCATTCGGACGGCGTCAACACCAGTCAGACACATCAAGAGGTTCCGGAACCAAGAAGGTGTCTGCCGGGCGGCCGCCGATTGAGGACCCGGGTGGGTCTTAATGGGGGCGTCCAGGCCCCTGGACGCCCCCATCTTTTTAATTTATTTTATTCTTTTCTCAGGGCCCAAAACTAAATAAAAAAATATATATATTAATGGAGGCGTCTAGGCCCCTGGACACCTCCAT
Organism: Amorphophallus konjac; assembly: GCA_022559845.1. Taxonomy (NCBI): domain Eukaryota; kingdom Viridiplantae; phylum Streptophyta; class Magnoliopsida; order Alismatales; family Araceae; genus Amorphophallus; species Amorphophallus konjac. The sequence goes on along the minus strand of CM040118.1, from coordinate 58,834,863 downwards.
AAAAATCAAAATAAAAAATGTGTGTGTAAAATACCAGTTGGGATAAAAATTAGAAAATAAATAGAAATATATATATATTAATGGAGGCGTCCAGGCCCCTGGACGCCTCCATAAAAACAATTATAAAAAAATCAAAATGCCAGCCTTGGCACAAAAGACAAATAAAAAAAATAAAATAATATATTTATGGAGGCGTCCAGGCCCATGGACGCCTCCATCAACTCTCTCACGGGCGCCGGCCACCGAACGACGATTTGTCGTGTGTGAAAAAATCCAAATTTTGAAGACGTCCAGCCACCTGGACGTGCCCATTCTGAATCATGAGGCGTCGCTCACAAAACCACGCGTTGTGCCAAACCGCGTGCGGCCGTCAGCAGTATTCCGTGGACCTGTTAGAGGCGTCCGGGACCCTGGACGCCCCCACAAAAGTATTCCAAAAAAATTAATAAAAAATAGAATAAAATATTAGTTCGGCCCTGATGGAGGTGTCCAGGGTCCTGGACGCCTCCACCCTCCGTAGCCCTATAAATAGAGGCCCACCCCCTCAGTTCTGGAGAGCTTCGAAGTGATCCGATAGGCTGCCGGAGCCCAGAGGCTACGGAGTCATTTTCTAACCCGTGGGTTCTTTTGTAGGTGGAGGTTCTGCCGGATTCTCGGGTGCTCACGCTCGCGAGAGGAAGGTCGTCTTCATCCACCGCGCTTCCACGTCATCCCCACGCTGCCGGAGCTCCGCCGGATTTCACCATCGGCACATCCAATAAGCCAATTCTTTCCTTTTCTTCGTAGTTCTTTGGCATTCATCATCTTGCATCCCCTATCCCCCTTCATAAGGGCGCCTTTTCTTATACACTTCTTACATCCATCATCTCATTTCCCTCCTACTCGAGTCCGAGAGGGGTTTAAAAGATAACACCAACCAGGTGTGTGTCTTGCCATCATTTCATTATTTTTATCGCAAGGATTTGAATACTACACCTCCATCTTTCTAATCCACTTGTCATTTGTTTGTCGTTGTTTTGCAAGGGTAGCCGAGGAAAGCCCTCTCCGTCGGCCGGCCGGAGGGAGAGGAAGAAGCAACCCGCTATCTCCCGCTCTTGAGGTAGGCGTGATCACTTTCTTATTTTGGGGTCTTTCGGCCCCTGGCGATCACATCTTATTTTCGAGGCCGTGGCAAGTCACTTCCCCAATGGCCGTTTAAATTTCCGTTCTTATACTCTCTTTATATTCTGTTATATTCTGCTCATATTCTCGAGGCCGCGGCGAGTCACTTCCCCAATGGCCGTTTAAATTCACATACGTTATATTCTTATCTGTTTATGTTCTCGAGGCCACGGCGAGTCACTTCCCCAATGGCCGTTTAAATTCCCGCTCTTTGTATTCTCTTTATATTCTGTCATCATATCATATGTTCATATTCTCGAGGCCGTGGCGAGTCACTTCCCCAATGGCCGTTTCAATTCTTGTTATTTAATTTCTGCACCATTCCCGTCCTCCCGAGGCCGCGGCGAGTCAATTCCCGCTATGGCCGTTTAACCCCCATATCTTGCTATATCACACTTATCCCGCTCGCCCCGCTGGAGCAATCTCCCGTGGTGGCCCCTTCTCTCTCTTCTCTTATTTCTGTGTTGCAGCAAACAAACACCAAAAGAAAGAGGAGCCCGCGCGCGCTCCGCGTCTTCTCCGCTCTTCCCCGAACCGCGTGACGTCGCTCACAACTACCTTGATCCTTGCTTCCTTCTTCACAAATCTTGGAAGATGATCGCTTTGATATGAGCTTGAATACCTTGGATTGGATGAAGATGTTCTTCGCGGAGTACTGTTCATGTGAACAGTAACTGTTCTTCCAATCTCCTCTTTGTATCTTCTTGAAGTGGATGAAGAGAGTAATTGATTCTACCTTGAATCTTGTTTCTTCAATAGCTTGTAGGAGATTGATTGCTTACAAAATCACCTTGGATGAACTTGAAAGGATGAAGAAAATCACTTTGAGAAATGAGCTTCTTGGATCGCCTTGAAAGCTTTGCTTCTTATCCTTCTTAGAAGTTGATTGAAGAGTAGAAGGTGATTGCTTCATGATTGCTTCAGATCTTTACTTGAAACTCTTGAGTGGATGAGGAACTCATTCATGAACTACTGTTCATATGAACAGTACTTCATCTCCTCTCTCTTGAAACCCCTCTTGCAGCCACCCTTAATCCCAAATGAAGCATCAGGGTTTACCTCCACCAATGTGTTGGTTTTATAGACCTTGAATGGTCCTTGGAGAAGCCCTAGACCATATCCACAATTTGTGGGTGATTGGGAGACTTTGGGGTTCTTTGGGATTAAAGAAATTATGAGAATTAGGTAGCCCACGAGGTGGAATTCGAAGTCAAACATGGTTGGCTCGGGGCTGGCGGTCGACCTGCAGCTCTTGGCGGTCGACCGCTACTGTAAAATGCTGTAGACGAATGGCCCCTGGGATTTCCGGTCGACCGCCACTGGCTGGCGGTCGACCGCCACTGAAACATCTTCGGCCTGGGTGGTCCCTGGCTGGGGCGGTCGACCGCCCCTGTGCTGGCGGTCGACCGCCAGCTGGGCGAGGCCCGGGTTGGCCCGGGTCGGTCCGTTGAGTCTTGAACTCCGTCGTTCAAACTCCATTAGCAGCCCGTGCATGTTTGTAGCATCACCCTTGACTGTCTTGAAGAATTCTGTTGATTATATCATTCCTATAATCAGAATTTTGTTCCGGGGGCTCCGCCCCCGGAAACCCCCGCAAGGGGCGCTGCCCCCTTGACCCCCGCGACCTGACCGCGCAGGTCGATCCGCGTGAGAGGGCGCAACATTGAGCTTTTACATATGTCTCTACTAAGCTCTTCACTTGGACAGCCTTCCCTTAAGCTCTTCTTGAGATCCTTGCTTGATTGGAACTCCTTGGCTTTGGAAGATGACTGAATGGCTTCAGTTGATACTTGAATTGTGTGTTGCAAGCCATTCTTGATCTGCAAGTGCACTTGGCATCATGAGTTTCCACGTTGCATCTTGAGTGATCTTGGAGCCTTTGGATCTATCTTGATTTCTGTGCGGTCAATTGGTTAAGCGTTGCAAGCCATTCTTGATATGTTGAATTGGCAATATAATGACCTGAATTGTATGCAAATGGACTTTATCAAATGCATAGCAAAAGCAAAATGAATAGCAAATTGACTCTAAAGACATACATCATCAAAACACTAGAAATGAGTCATAGTTGGAATCACATCAAAATAATAGAACCAATCATTATATGAGTCATAGTTGGACATCATCAAAATAATAGAAACACTCACGTTCCACACATGCCCAACTTTAGCACAACATTCTCCCCAACATTAAGGCGTGAGCTGCAAGAGTTCCCCGCAGAGATGGTAGGACTCCATTTTTTTTAATCTTTTCTTTTGCCTCTCTTTTTTTTGGTCCTTTTGAGTGATTAAGGAGATACACGCATGCCAACGCAGGTGATCTTGAGGCCTTACTCGGGCTTGGTCAATGTCGACCAACCGTGGGTCATCGTAGGTCGCCCTCGATTTGGTCGGGATCTTTGGGTCCACTGCCTGAATGAAATCGAGCCACTCCGACTACGATTGGTCATGAGGACTCTAGGGCTTGCCCAGGAATGGATAGATATGACCGCACCACCCCGCGTCGGAAGGAAGACACGTGGGCCGGTAACCTGTGTCGACTGGCGGGTGCGCTTCCCCGAACAATATGAAGATTGGCAGCGGGGTGGCACGCTCGTGGAGTCGCACGCTCAGGATAGTGAAGATTATCTAGGTCTCTATAGAGCGATGTATGCAGAGCGACTCCATCCTGAGGGACTTGTGGAGGTATATCTCCTTTCTCACTTTTTGATCATTTTTTTCTATTTTTTTTTATCATTTTTTCTAAATGTAATGCTGACTCTATGACATGGGTTTAGGATGCCCGTGATACCATGATAGCGAACTTGCGGGCTCGCTTGGCGGACACGGAGGGAGAGTTGGGTGACACCCATGAGGCTTTACATGTCTCGGTGAGTATGTATGCAAATGCATATTCCTAATTATACCCCTAGGTTTTGGTGTTTAGCCACTCACTGTCACTTCTTGCTATCATAGCGCGCTCGACTCGACGCAACCCTACCAGCAGTAGGGGCAGAGGGTGCTTCTTCCAGTCTATGGATTCCTTCGTCGGAACTAGATTCGCTCCATGAGCAGCTTGCCCGTGTAACATAGCGCGCCGCGGAGGCAGAGGGAATGCTTTCCGCGCAGGTGAAGGTTTCTCTTATCCGAGCTTCTCTGTTTATCTCTCATCACACCCCTGAAATGACGGATATGGCAGGCCGAAGAGATGCAAGAGATGTTTGCTCATGCATCACAAGGGAAGGCCAGGATAGCGGAGCTGGAGGAGGAATTGTAGCGTCGCTCAGATGATAATTTTTCTCGGGACGCCATGGAGCTGAGGATCACCCTTCAGCTGGAAAGGGATGACAGAGAGAGAGAACGTGCCGAGAGAGAAAGGGACAAGGAACGAGAAAAGGCCAAGAGACTGGCCGAGAAAGAGGAGAAAAGAGCCCTGGAGGCCCAATTGTTTGAATTGAGGACCAGTCTCGGCCTCGCTGAGCAGTGGCTGAAGGACGGTGAGGAACGCTACCGAAGAGCACGAGAGCGCGGCTTTCGTGTGAGTAGCTTCTTTGCTGCCCCCGCAGGTCGACGTCGAGGAGTGGAGATAGAAAGAGGACCCCAAAGCGGTAGAAGTACCGCTTTTAATGATTGGATAGCACCTTCTAGATTTTCTCGTCCAGAAAGCGGCGAGACGAGTAATGTAGAGAAGGAGGGTGGGAGCGAATGTAGGTTCTCTCTTGTTGTTCGTTTTTTTGTTGAGTGGGAGTGGAATAAAATATTTTGTGTTTGGTTCTCTGCTTCTTTCTGATCTCCCGAATCCCTGTACACATCTAAGCAAACAAGTTAGCATTTCTGCTCTGACTTGCCCCTTGCTCAATAAACAAATGTGATTTTGAGTCATCCTTGATAACGAGTCAAGGGGCAAGCCTTTATTAAAAAAAGCAATAATAAAGGATAATGATGAATGCGGCACACAAGCACACAGATGCAAACGAAAATTTAAAATGAGATGTTACATACAAATGTAATCATGCGAAATGTGATTTTTTTATTTTTTGTGTTTTTATTCATTTTTTTTGTTTTATTGTTTGTTTATTTTTTTGTCTTTTACATTTCCATTTTTTTGTGCCTATACATTTTTCTGATTTTTTTCGGATTTTTGGATTTATTATTTTTTGTTCATTTTTGGTTTGTTTATTTTTATTTTTGCTAATGCATAATGACCACTTGATATAACATCTAACCTGCATGAGAACGAGGGTTTCTTGCTAACCTCCCAGACATCCTAAGTGCACACCTAAGTTGATTTGGGCCTATAGACTCCTCGAATGATAATCCCGCCGGCTAAGACTTACCCTAATGACAATACTGTCATGCCATGCTTAGGCTCCCAGTTGCTTCCGACCACAGGGATTCACCCAAAAAGTGTTCAAGGTAATTGATTTGCCCGACCCGGGTCTATTTCCTCACAACTCTAGATGATATATGATGGGACGCCCTGGAACCCAAATGACCAACCGTGCGACGCTGACCCGGAATCAGACGCCTGTAGACACGCCATTTTTGACGTTACGGTGAGAAAATTTCATATTATACCGTGATGCCCCAAAGCGGCTTACACTTTCCATTTATTTGAGTGATTTCCGTAATTTTGGGTTATAATAAAAGGAGAGAGAGAAATTAAAAAAATATAAAAATATAAAAAATAAAAAATGTATATAGTTGTGTTTATGTAAAAATAATATAATTGATTTTCTTTAATAAATTACTATACATAAACTAAATAAAAATATATTTAAAAAAATATAAAAAAGAACCATAAAAAATATAAAAGAAAGAAATAAAAAAAGATAAAATAAAAATAAACAAAACAAATAAATAAAATAATACCATTTTTTACCTTATCCCACATTTTTTTATCCCACGTCTATTTCTATCTCCCTATTCTATTCCCTCTCGGTCTCTTTCTTTCTCTCTCACTTCACTGCACACACTCTCCCCACCTTCTCTGTCTCTTCCCTTCCCTCCCTCTCACGACACACACACCCCCACACACTATACACTTCCCTTCTCCCCACGGCATGCACACACCCCACCTCCCTGTTCTCATCCCTCTTTCACACGGCACTCACATGCTCCCTCCCCATTCCACAGCACTTCGGATCCTCTCGTTCTCCGGCCTCTCTCCAACTCTCCCTTTTCTCTCCTCGCCACCACCGTCTCCACCCACTGTATGCACCCATCGTCGAACTCTCCTCCCCTCTTTTTCTCACCATGACAGCCACCTTCATCTCCCTCCTCTCTCTAGTCAACCCACACCCGTGAGCCCCTCTCTCCAGTAGCTGCACCCTCTCTCCCTTCTCTTCCTCTGCACGCATCACGTCTAGCACCGATACCCCCCTACTTGCGTTCCACTTTGCCGAGACGCCACCGACACCGTCATCGTCGTCCCCCAGCACCGTTTGCCACTGCCGTGAAGCCATCGTCAACTTCACCTCCACTGTCGGCTGCCCACGTTGTCCACCTGCACCGCTACCGTGTCCGAGCTCCCCCTTGCCGTGAACCCGCTGCGCCTCCGCGAGCTTGCCGTGCTGCCCAAGCCGCTGCACCTGCTCCGACTGCTTGGCCGCCGTGAAGCTCCTGCCGCAGACGCCACCTGCCAGCATGCTCCGTCCGCAAGCTGCCCAGCCGCCGTGAGGCTCCCCGGCGCTCCACCCTCACACCGCCGCGGCCGCGCCCGCCCGCCACCGTTTCCACCGCGGCTCACCACCCCGGCCGCCTTCGCCGTCCGACGCACCCCCCCTGCATGCAAGCCCGTCGCCCAGCTCACCGGCCACCGTCGCCCCGGCCCTCCTTTGCAGCACCCCTACGCCAACTCCACGACCCCGGACGCGAGCACGCCCGTCGCCGGCCACGTCCCCGCCGTCCGCCACTCCCCCAGTCGCCCACGACACCGCCGCCGCTGCCGTGAGCTCACCTCGCGGCCTCCGCTCCCTCTCCCTCTCTCTGCTTCTCTTCCTCTCTCCCTCTCATCCTCTCCCTCCCCTCCGTCTCATTCTCTCCCTCTCAGTTCTCTCTCTCTCTCTCTCTCTCTCTCTCTCTCTCTCCCTCTCTCTCTCTCGATCTTCCTCTCTCTCACTGTTTTCTTTTTCTTTTTTTTATCCCCTTCCCACCGTCTCTCTCTCCCTCTCTCTCTCTTTGCATTTTTTTTAAAAAAAAGGCTTTTTTTGAGTTCGGGGGGGGGGGGGGGGGGGGGGCCTCGTCGCCCGTGCCCCCCCATTTGAACGAAGAGGCCGTTGCGGCCTCTTCTTCTTCACCGGCCCGCCGCACCGCCCTGCTCCGCCGCCGCCCTCGCGCCCGGGATCCCTTGCGGCCACCGCCTCCGGCCGCCGCTCTGCCCCCCCTGCTCGCCTCCCGCCGTCCGGCCGCCTCGCCGTCGCCCGCCTGCACGCCGCTCCAGCTCCCCTGCCGCCGCTATCGCTCCCGCTCCAGCCGCCCGCCACCCCCCCCCCCCCCCCCGCGACCACCGCTACAGCCGCCGTCGCCCCCGCGGCCCCCGCCTCTGGCCGCCTCGCCGTCGCCCCTCCGGCCGCCACTGGCCTCCGACCGCCGGACTCCCCTCTCTTTCTCCGTCCCTCTCTCTCCCTTTCGCTCTCTCCTTCTTTCCCCCGTGTTCTCTCTCTCTCTCTCTCTCTCTCTCTCTCTCTCTCTCTCTCTCTCTCTCTCTCGATCCCCTCTCTTTCTTTTTCTTTTTTTGTTTTATTTCCCTCTCCTTCTCTCTCTGCTTCTCATCACCCCTCCTCTCTGGTTCTCTTTTTCTCTCTCTCTCTCTCTCTCACTCACGATCTCTCTCTCTCTCTCCCTCTCTCGATCTCTCTCTCTCCCATCCCTTTACCCTTTTTTTAATTCTCTCTCTCTTATTCTTTCTCTCTCTCCCTCCATTTTTTTCCTTTTTGTGTAATATATATCTATTTTTTTAATCTTATTCTTCTCCTTTATGTCTTCTTTCCTCATCTTTATATTTTTTTTTACCCCAGATCTAAGATATAAAAAATTCTAAAAAAAGGGAAGAGACCAAGTTCTCTTTCTCTCTTTCTCTCTCAAATTCCCATTCTTTTATTTCGACCAGTTTATGTATATGTTTATATATGTTTGTGTAAATATGTTTAAAATGTGTAGTATGTTTATATATATGTCTCTATAAGTATATTTACTACTTATATATATATATATATATACGAGTGTGTGTTCTTATGTTCAGCTAAACCAGTTTCTGAAGTCCGCTCAGAAGCTCCTTCGCCGTGCTATCCTCGTGCTGTCGAAACTCTTCCCAAAGCCCGTCGTCGGTCTCCTCCGATAAGTTTTTCTCTCCCTTTTATTTTTTATCAGTCAGTCGATTATGTTGCATGCATCATTTTAGCCTCTGTGCCATGTCTTTCTTCCCGAGAGGGCCTGGTTTGTGAGCGTCTTCACACTTATGCATTTCATCATATCATCTCTCACTCTTTAATTCAAAAAGGGGTTTTAAATATTACCAACCAGGTTAGTACTCGTTTATGTTATTTTTTATGTCAATTTCTAAAGAATTGGTGCTACACCTCCGTCGTTCTTATTTGGTTGTTCCTCTCCGTTTGTTTTCCATGCAGGGTTAACAGTCCGGAAGTCCGCTTCTTCAGTCGACCAAAAGAGTAGGAGGAGCAACTCACGTACCCTCAGTTCGGGGCTATAAATGTGGCCATCCCTCCTATTTTGAGGTACCCGGCTATCGTCTCCCTTATCTATTCTTTTTTTTCCCTCATCATTGTTATTTGTTGTTAAATTGTCATCTCCATCATCCTTTACGTGTTGTTTAAAAATAAGTCTATCTCTTCTCCCTTGTTATCATCGTAAATCGTTAAACCTCCACCTCTGTTCTTCTCTGTTTTATCTAAAATAAGTTTCTTACTCTGTCTATATTCTCCTAGTAGTTTTCCTCTATATTATATTATCTTTACCCTCTCATCTTTCTCTTAAAAAGATATAAAAGCATAAAAAAATAATAAAAGCAACAAAACCCCAAAAAAACATAATAACAAAAGGGTAAAACAAAAAAAAGGATAATAAAATCAGGGTAACCAAAGTAAGGCCCTCTTCGTCGGTCGATCGACCGAAGAGGAAGAAAGGACCCGCACTGCTCCCGCTTCGGCGGCAAACGCGATCAAGACATTTCCAGTGGGGTTCTCAGCCCCTGGCGATCACACCTCCCTTCCCATCCTTTTGTTATTTATTTTCTGTTTAACCCCGTTGACGGAACCAGTTCCTCGCGGTGGTCCATCTAACTGGTGCGGTGGGCTGTCTCCCGCGACCGCTTTATTTCTGCACTCTAACCCCTAACTTATTCAAACCCCGTCGATGGAACCAGTTCCTCGCGGTGGTCTCATCTAACTGGTGCGGTGGGCTATCTCCCACGATCGTTTTATTTCAGTTATTTAATTTCTGTACTCTAACCCTCCCATATCATCGCTTCAAAATCCCGCCGAGAGTGACATCTCGCGGCAGTTTATTTAATCCCCCTTACTTTCGTTTCAACCCCGATCGAGGAACTCGTTCCTTGCGGTGGTTTAATTTCCTGTACATTCGTTCCAACCCCGATCGAGGAACTCGTTCCTTGCGGTGGTTTACTTTTCTGCGCTTTTAATTCCAACCCCGATCAAGGAACTCGTTCCTCGCGGTGGTCTTATCTAACTGGTGCGGTGGGCTGTCTCCCGCGACCGTTTTATTTCTGCACGCTAACCTCCTAACGCTTAACCATTTAAGTTTCGCACCCCCTATCATCGCTTTAAAACCCCGCGGAGAGTAACATCGCGCGGCGGTTTATTTGATCCCTTTTTGTTTTCCTGTCATATATATATAGTTATTATAATAAAAACCCCGCGGAGGGTAATACCTCGCGGTGGTCTTCTGTATATAGTTATACTTATTATTTATTTCGCTGCAAAAGCCCCGCAAAGGCCAATGTCTCGCGGTGGTATGTACATATAATATTTATTATTTATGCTACAATAAAAGTCCCGTAAGGCCAATATCTTGCGGTGGTCTTAATATGTACATATATATTCATTAGTGTTGATGTTATTACATTGCTGTTAGAACCCCACAAAGACCAATGTCCTGTGGTGGTACGTCTTTATCTGTATTGTCCTTATAATTGTCTGGAGAACGATATTCCGTTGCAATTTCTGAGTCTTCGTGCCTCTCTGGCCATCACCTTTTCATCATTACTTTGCATCATTATTTTTCCCCCGAGGGTGGACGACTCTCCTGCCGTCTACAACGCCGTCGCACCTATAGGTGACGCGCTTGCATTGGTCTAAGCCCGAGGTTAGACTAGAAGAAATCAAGATGGTAGATAGGGTCTTGACCGGCCAGAAACACGGAGACTCTTTCACGACAATGATTTCTGCTTTCCAAGATGGACAACCATACGTTTGTGTCGAAAGGTGGTTGCAGAATTTGGTGAGTTTCACCCTTCAGGAACTCCATTGAGCCTTAATCTTCAGAGGAAGAAGGAAGAGTACAGGGGGCAGACCTCCTGAGAGGACCGGCAAAACCGTTAACCCGGCGAGCCAGTAGGGGCGCACTTAACTTCCCCTTTCGGGCAACTTCAGACCAAATCTCGAGCATTTACATCTCATGACCCCTTTTGTATAGAATTTGACTTTCAGTCAAAGGGGTTTCATTTGTGGGATCAGGCACGGTTACGACCAGGCTTCTCACTTGACTTTGATTTTGTTCTTCTTTTCTGATTTTTCTTGACAGATTTTTGCGAGGGACATAGTATCTTGACATTATGGAATCCCTCTTGGATGCCTGCGGGGACACTGCCCTCTTCTCGTACTCTGACCCATGCTCGAGGAATTGGACCCTACTCTCACCCTAGGAGTTGTGTTCGTGTTTCCCATGCTCAGCGTTTTAAGGGCGCCGGCTGTCTCATTCGGTCGAGAAGCGAGAGAATAAAGATTTAAGCCTTCTGGAGACCTTCTTGGTGAGGCCTCACCATGAGCGGTGCTACCGATCTTTCATATAACACATGTGTACATGTATGTTGCCTTCTTTTGAGGGGGCATAAGCTGAACTAGTCGGACAGGGATCTCCCCGGTTCTGGCAAACCAAGACCCGGAACCTACCAAGTCTTAATAGGCCCTATCCCAACATGGAGGTTGAATGCGATGACTTGATTGCATGGTGGTCTCCAGGCATTGGCATTTTGAATTTTCTACTTTTTTCTTTTCATTTCTTTTCTATTTTTTTCTTTTGTTGTTGTATATATACATATTTTTGTTATTTTCATTGTTTTCTATTTTTTTTGTTGTTTCATCATTTTTTGACACTATGTACACCTATCTAAGGATAGTACTTCTTAAGATAAAGCTCATTCCAAGGGTGAGATAACTCGACTCCTTCAGCATTGACTAACCTGTAGGCGTTGCCAGGATGTACAGCCTGAATCACGTACGGTCCTTCCCAATTGGGTTGGAGTTTAGAACGTGGGCCGCCAGGTTTTACAAAGATTCTTTTCACTACCATTTCACCGACTTGAAATTTCCTTTCAATGACCTTCTTTTGATAAAAACGTGTGAGTCTGTTCTGATATACACGTGCATGCTCGGCAGCGGCCAGCTGTCTCTCATCTAAGAGTTCCAATTGGGCAAGGAGTGAATCACGACGTTCGTCGAGGGGGAGGTCCTTATCCAATTGTACTCTTAGAGAGGGAACCAGAATTTCGTACGGAACTACCGCCTCCATCCCATAAGTAAGGGCGAATGGAGTTTGCCCAGTGGGGGTACGGATTGAGGTGCGATAGGCCGATAGAGCCTCGGTGAGCTTTTCTGGCCAATCCGAGAACTTGTTAGACTCACATGTCTTTTTTATGATTTTAATAAATGTTTTGTTAGTGGCCTCTGCTTGTCCATTACCTTGTGGATAATAAGGTGATGAATGATGCAATGCAATTTTATACCTTTTGCAGAGGTCTTGAAGGTCTTGAGAAATGAATTGCGGTCCATTGTCGGTGATGATCGTGTTTGGAATGCCGAACCTGGTGATGATGTTCTTCATGATGAATTTACAGACTGTTGATGCTTTAAGTTCCACGTAAGCTTCGGCTTCGGCCCATTTGGTGAAGTACTCCGTTGCAGTAAGGATGAATGATTTTTGCTTAGTGAGGAAGTAAGGATTACCAAGAGGACTAATAACATCGAAAGTCCACATAGAGAAAGGCCATGGGGAGGAGACTGGATGAAGTGAAGAGGATGGGGAATAAATTTTATCGGCGTGAAGTTGACACTTGACGCACCTACGGACATAGATGGCACAATCCTCTTCGATGGTGGGCCAGTAAAAGCCTTGCCGAAGGATTTTCTTGGCAAGCATTTGGCTATTTACATGGCCACCGCACACACCAGAGTGTGCTTCCTCGACACATTTCCAGACTTCCTCTTCGTCGAGACATCTTAGAAGAACACCAGTGAGACTTCTTTTGTACAACACTCCTCCGACCAGCATGTATCTCTGTGCAACTCTCCTTATGGCTTTTCTATCTTCCGATGTGGCTTCTTCAGGGTAGGACTGATCTTTGCAATACTTGGTAATTTCGTAAAACTATGGCTTCTCTTCATCAGCCAATTCTTCTTCTAATTCCGCCAACAAGACTTCCCTCTTCTCAAGGATTTTTTCCTGTAAGGCCTTTCTTGCTATCCTGTCCTTGATATTTACGTATGAAGCGTCATCGATTGCAGGGGCGTGACGCTTGTAGACGTGAATGGTATCAAACCATCTTCCTAGAGGGAACCTTAAAGATGATGCCAATGAGGCGAGGGCATCGGCCAGAATGTTCTGATGACGAGGGACATGGACAAAGATCAATTTGGCGAACAATTTGGCAAAGGCAGCAGTGAGTTCTTGGTATGGCTTGAGCTTGGGATCGCGAGTGCGATATTTGGTGAGCACCTGGCGAAGAATGAGTTGACTATCACCTACGACTCGTAATTCGATGATACGAAAGGAATGAGAGAGTTCTAGGCCAGCTAGAAGAGCTTCATATTCAGCTATATTATTGGTAACGGGGAATTTGAGCTGATATGCCAGTGGGAATGTAAGGCCTTCAGGCGACAGGAGGGCAATGCCGATTCCTTTCCCTTGAGAATTCAGAGCTCCATCAAAATGTAACGTCCACATGCAATCATCTGATTGGTTGATGGACATTAGTTCCTCATCTGGGAACTCTGATTGGACAGGGTCGAATTTCGGAAGAGGATGGTGAGCGAGATGCTCAGCCATAGCATACCCTTTAATCACCTTTTGCTGGACGTAGACGATGTCAAACTGAGAGAGAAAGCTTTGCCAGCGTGCTAATCTATCCGTAAGGATAGATTTTTCTAGAAGGAACTTGATAGGGTTCATTCGAGCAATCAGATGAACTTCATGAGCCAGAAAGTAGTGTTTCAACTTCTGTACTACCCATACAAGGGCGGCACAAGTTCTCTCCATATCCGTGTACTTTTGCTCACAAGGGTTGAGGAGTTTAGACAAGTAATAAGTCGCCCTTTCTTTGCCCGCTTCATCGGCTTGTGCTAGGACAGCTCCCACGGAGTCATCTAGGATCGATATGTAAAGGATTAAATGTTTACCTGGCGTAGGTGGAATTAGAACAGGTGGATTGGCAAGATACTCTTTTAATCCTTCAAAAGCTTTTTGACATTTAGAATTCCAACTGAATTCTACTCCTGACTTAGTCAACTCATAGAAAGGTTTGCACCTTTGCGAGTGCTGGGATACAAATCGACGAATGAATTGTAACCTTCCGATTAACCCTCGAACTTCTCTCAGATTTTTCGGAGGTGGCATATCTCTAATTACTTTAACTTTGTTGGGATCTATTTCAATGCCCCTCTTACTCACAATGAAACCAAGCAATTTGCCCGATGAGACGCCAAATATGCACTTTTTTGGATTCATTTTCAAATTGAACTCCCTTGATCTTTGCAGCACCTTAGCCAGAACTCTTGGGTGTTCTGCCCTAGTCCTGGATTTCACCAGTAAATCATCCACATACACCTCTAAATATACATGCATCATGTCATGGAATATTGCCATCATAGCCCTTTGATAAGTAGCTCCAGCATTCTTCAAACCAAACGGCATGACCAAATAGCAGTAAGTTCCCCAAGGTGTGGTGAATGATATTTTCTCCTGATCCTCTTCCGCCAAACGGATCTGATTATACCCCGAAAATCCATCCATAAATGAGAGAGTTTCATAGCCTACTGTATTATCAACCAACACGTCAATGTGAGGCAAGGGAAAATCATCTTTTGGACACGCGCGGTTAAGGTCCCGAAAATCGATACAGATTCTCACCTTTCCATCCTTTTTCATGACCGGGATAATGTTTGCCACCCATTGAGGATATAGGACGACTCTAATAAACCTGGCTTTGTGGAGCTTATCGACTTCCTCCTTCATCTTCAAAGCCATCTGGGGGTGGAAACGTCTTAACCTTTGCTTTACCGAGACGGACCCTGGTTTTAACGTTAGGCGATGTTCGACCAGGGTGGAATCCAATCCCGGCATATCCTCGTAGCTCCATGCGAACGTGTCCCTGTACTCCTTTAGAACCTTGATCAATTCCTCTTCTTCAGATGTCGACAAATTATTACTTATGAGGACGATCCTAGGGTCTTCCTCGGTCCCCAGGTTGATTTCTTTGGTGGGTTCTTCTATAGCGGCAGATGGTTCGTCAAATCTCCTCATTCCGCTAGCATATGCGTCGGCCGCGTCCTCATATTCTTCGTCCCCTTCTTCAATAGGGTACTCTTCATCTGTGATTTCATAAACTCCATACCCCTCATCAATTGTGAAATCCTCCTCACATTCTAACACCGACAATTGGATAGGATTCTCTAGCAATTGAGGGATGGCTAGAAAGGCTTGACACCTATTGGCTAGATCTAGAAGGAATCGACGAGGAATTTGCGTACCCTTGGATTTTCTTTTAGGCACTACCCTTGACTTATTATTCCTAACCTGACTGACTTGTTCTACGGACGAAGAAGAAGTTGAAGAATGTACAGGAAGAGACCCCTCGATAGAGGGGTAAAGAAGGTCGCTCAAGGGACCTTGAATGAGTGGCCCGTAAGTCGGGGCACACTCGTGAGAGATGTAGGAGGTCTCCTCAAAGGAGATGCACTGTTGAGGAGTTTGAAAATCGACGTTTTTTTTTTCATTTTCATTTTCAATTACAAAACAATTGAAAGAAATTAGAGAATGGGAGGAGGGAACTATAGCTAGGGGTTGCATGGCTCATTGAGCAGATCATGGTTGAAAATTTGGCATGGTCTGAGAAACCCACGCAACAATGTGAGTAGAGAAGGGGACCTGGGAATATCATCAGATAAACATCGGGTCCAAGAAAGAGTCAGCAGCAACGGCTGAGGAGAATGATCAGATAGAATGACGGAAAGCGATCCGTCAGTGGCAACTTCCTCTCGGCGAGGAAAACTTGGAATTTTGGCAATGTCAACGACATCTTTTGGTACCTCGGAGATCAAAGGCGGCCCCTCTAAGTTTGGAGGCGAGAACATCTGCTGTAGAGCAATGGAAATATCCTGTATATCAAACCACTTGTTCCACTCACAATCCGGGTCATCGTGTTTCCCCTTCTTTGCAGCTCTCGAGCAACCTTCAGCCAAGTAGGCAATATGAAATTTCCCGTGTGATTCTTGCGGACGATCCCCCATCTGTATTATTGGCCCCTTTCTGAAATGGGAGTACAAGGTCCATGTGAGAGGTTCCTCATATGCTTCAAGTGGTCCTTCAAAGCCTAGGCCAGCTCTAAGGGTTAGCTTTGTCTTCTTTGGCAGTCTCAGTCTCCCTTGTAATTGTACACCCAAGCCTTTGCCCTGTTGGTAGTCGATATTTTTCATGATCTCCCAGCCTTTAGAATGAGAAGGCTGACATGACCTTAGTGGTGGAAACGGCTTCTGTGTGGACGGCGCGTGGCGTGGGTCACACACATCTAACAGAGAAAAAATTGGCCGATGAGTCGGCCAAACAGAAGGCAAAGAGGTGCTAATGGCATCCACTGTAGAAAAGATGGGCATACTATTGACCTTGATAATCCAAGACTTGTATGGAAACTTTAAGCACTGATGATTGGTGGACGGCACAGCATTCATAATCTCGATGTAAGGGTGGCCTAATATGGCTTTGAATGTGGGATCCATATCGAGGATATGAAATTCCGTAGAGATTGATACAGGGCCCAATTCTACATTCAAGATGACCACCCCCATTGGTGGTCTTTTGCTGTTATCATAGGCCGTAACTGTAATTGATGAAGGCCTTACCTGTTCTGTGTCAACCCCACATAACTAGAGGGTGGGCATGGAGATGACGTTTATAGACGTGCCAGTGTCCACCAAACATGGGTCTACAGGCACCCCATTGATCTTGACTGCAATACACAACGCATATTTTCGAGCTTCTTGGGGGCGAGCTCGTGATGGTGAAAGATAATAGCCGGTTGTGTATCAGTCGGTGTTAATACCGACGAGATCTTTTCCACTGGGAGATCCTCGTTTACCATGACCTTTTGGAGATACTCCATCAAGGCGTCTTGATGGGTTTTTGACCTCTTGATTAGCTCGAGAATGGAGATCCGAGCTGGTGTTTTATCCAAATGTTTCAACAGGTCATATTGGGTCCCAGGGACGTATTCCTCTGGCTGTTCTTCAGTGTCCTTCTCTGGCTGAGACTGCTCGGGGACCTGACTGTTTTGGGGGAAAACCCGATGGAACATCCTTCCACTACGGAGTACCATGGCATGTGGGTTCGGCGGCCTCTCTATAGAGTTAGATATGGGGTTTAGCAGAGGTTCGAGGGATAGTGGTGGAGGAACAATTGAGGAAGCAGGGGCAATAATAGGTGTAGGGGCTCTGATGAGTGGTTTGTTAGGTGGAAGTATGGTGGGAGTGCATGGAGTCTCATATGAACGGTGAATGATAGGGGGTTTAAAAGGTGGTGGCATAGTAGAGGTTGATGGGGGCCCGGATGAGTGATGAATAATGAGGGGTTTCGAGGGTAAAGGGGTTATGGTGGAGGTAGATGGTGTCTCGGAAGGGTGTTGGACAATAAGGGGTTTATTTAGTGGAGGCGGAACAAAGGTGGATGACGAAGTGGAAGCGTGAGAAATAATGAGAGGCTTTGAGGGTAACAATGTTATGGTGGAAGTGGAGGGTGTTTGCTGGGGACTCGAAGGGAGGTCATCAGCAGAGACGCGAATGAGAGGACGTGATGGCAGTGGAAATGAGTAAGGTATCACTGCGAGTTGTGCTACGGGTGGAGGATAGACAGGTGGGGGACGAATAAGGCGTGGGGATTGGATAGGAACATGATTGGTGACAAGGACAGAGCCGCTTTCCGTATGCCAATCTTGCCCTCTTCCAACCTCCGGGAAGGAAGAGATGGGGTTGACTTGGTGGTTAGGCTGTTGGTGCGCCGGTAACGGATTTTGGAGGATGCGCATATTTGGCTGCTGTTGTGGTGCCTACTGAGGCTGTTGTTGTTGTTGTTGCTGTTGTTGTTGTTGCTGTTGTTGTTGTCTAAGAGGAGGTCTCCTGGCCTTCAGCATGGTGACGCATCGCCTCATTTCATCCCAATCTATTTAATGTTCATCGTTCAAATCATGGATATAATCTCTGAAATGGAAACAATTTTCCACCGTATGACCCGGCTGTCTATGGAAGACACAATATCTGGAAGTGTTGACGTTCGTGGGCCATATGGCTTTTTCCTTAGGCAAGGTGAGGAAATTAGCAGCCATGAGAGCATTAAAGATGTCTGATAATGACTCCGGCAAAGGTGGGTAGTGAGCTCTCCTAGGGCCGATCGGCCTCCTCTGTTGTTGGGGGCCATAATCCCCGGGTGGTGGAACCTGATTATATTGAGGAGGTCACTGCTGTTGTTGTTGGAGATGGAGCGGTTGAGGCATATTGTTCTAGAAGGGATTGTTTTGTGGGGGAGGACGATAGGGTTGCTGACCTTGTTGCTCCTGATGAAAGGGGAATTGTGGAGCTTGTGGGGGCCTGGGGTTAGCTTGCTGGTTAGGATGGCCAACCGCACCCATTTGTTCATTTATTACAACCCCTTCTGTCACCCCAGCTTGGGCACCCGTGCTCGGCTTCCTAAACACTTTTGGCTTTGGTGGCTCGAACATATGCATGAGGGGAGAATCTTTCAGCTGTGTTTGGATATATCAAGCTCTCTCATACAGTTCCTCCATAGTGGTGAGTTTGTTCATTGCCAGGACGTGTCTAAATTGTGGAGTGGCATTAGACACGACTATCTTTACTTGCTCCGATTCTAAAATGGGGTCTCTCACTTTCTCTACCAAGGATCTCCATCGATCGGAAAATTGGGTGAAATCTTCATCCGGCTTCATTTTTTCAGTCACTAGGTCGGTAATGGAGAAGGAGGGACCGACCCTATCCCGATATTTCTGTATGAATTTCTGCTGCACTACGTCGAAGTTCTCAGCCTCACTCGGCTCTAGGGAATAGAACCATTCTAAGGCGGGACCATCCAATGATCTCTGAAGAGGTATGCCAAGGATCTTTGATCGTTCTGCCAAAACGAGGACTCATACATAAAGTCCTTCAGATGAATGAGGGGGTTGCCTGTGCCAGTGTACCGTCGATACGTTGGCATTTCAGAAGGAGGGAGATGGAATACTGGAAGGATTGGTAAAGAGATCTCAGGCGCGGATTTGACATCTACGATCTTTTTGAAATCTCAGAATTGTTCATCCATCTTGTTCATCCTATGAAGGAGAGATTGAGTGACCTCATTGTAAGGAGCAGGTTGTGGTGGCCACTGAGGCCTTGCAGAAGCCTGAGAAGGGAATTCCGGATGAGAGGGATGTTGTGGCATGTCAGTAAATGGAACTGACTAAAATGTTGTATGAGGAATTGGTAGAACCTGAGACTGGGGAGGTAATTGGAAAGAGGGAGGTTGCAGACGTTGTGGCATATCAGTAAATGGAATTGATTGAAATGTCGTATGAGGAATTGGTGGAACTTGAGACTGGGGAGGTAATTGGAAAGAGGGAGGTTGCAGACTTGTCTGCACAAAAGGGAATGAGGAAGGGATTGCATGTGCGGGCTCTTGAGTAGGGAGAGCAACTGGTGTTGGATTTTGAGGAGTAGAATCAACAGATTTCCCTTTTAAGACGGCCTGAAAGGCTCGGATCTGATCGGAATTGAGCTGTGTGTTTGCGAGAACACCTAGCAAGGAGGAAATATCTTGTGGCTGGGATGCTTCCCCGACGGCGGCTCGCACCTCATATGAGGGCTCACGGGAGGAACCTGCGTCCTCAGCAGGGACATGTGTCCCCTGGTGACCCAGGGTCGGATTCTGACCGTCTCCGGACATTTCTTGATCTTTTTCGGAACGCGAGATTTTGCCGGAACGCAATATCGTACACACTCAAACCAATAACAAAGATTAACAGACAAGTTGATGTTTAACGCCTTTTTTGTGTTTTCTTTTTATTTTCCCTTTTTTCTTTTTCCTTTTAATCAGAATGTAATAACATACACACTCAAACACTTAGCAAAGATTAACAAACAAGTTGATGTTTAACGCCTCTTTTTTTTATTTTCTTTTGGTTTTCCCCCTTTTTTTTCTTTTTTCTAATCTAATGTTCACACCACAGGAGGGACCTTAGTTGCAGTATTGATTTCCGCCGTGTGATCTAAGGACACTCGACTCACCACGAATGGGTTGACTATCTCCAGGGAACTTCAGTGGTACAACCAGCCCAGTGAACGAAGAGGTAATCCTTCGATGTCGGGGACTTACAGAGGTCCCGATGGAGGAGATCCTAGTCCGTCGAGAGGAATTCCCGACGGAGAGTCCTTCCTTCACCAGGAAAAGGTGATCCTAAAAAAAAATGGAACAAAAGTAATAAAAATAAAAGGGAGATGATATGCAATGCAGTGCTAAATTTAACAGGAGATATATAAACAGACAGCAAATATATGCAATAAAAGAAATTAAACAAACATCACAACACTCCTTTTCTGCAATGATACGAATCTCTTCAGACTTCAAGGGGGTTCTGAGTAATGCACGTAGTGCACGAGGGATGAAATTGGAATGCCAAAAGTGATAGCGGAACACAAATGTAGTGCACGTGGGCGCAATCAAGAGGGGCACACGTGGGTGCCGAGTGGAGAGGGTGCTACTGGGAGCACAAATGTAGCGCACGAGGGCGCAATCAGAAGGGGCACATGTGGGTGCCGAGTGGAGGGGCACACGTGGGTGCCGAGTGGAGGGGCACACGTGGGTGCCGATGGCAAGAGTGCTGCTGGGAGCACTAATGTAGCGCACGAGAGCGCAATCAGGAGGGGCACACGTGGGTGCCGAGTGGAGGGGCACACGTGGGTACCGAGTGGAGGGGCACACGTGGGTGCCGATGGCAAGAGTGCTGCTGGGAGCACGAATGTAGTGCACGAGAGTGCAATCAGGAGGGGCACACGTGGGTGCCGAGTGGAGGGGCGCACGTGGGTGCGGAGTGGAGGGGCACACGTGGGTGCCCAGTGGAGGGGCACACGTGGGTGCCGAAAATATTTGGGTAACCACAGAAAACAAAAGAGGTCCCACCGTGATCGGCAGAAAAGTGTAGATGACAGGAGTCGTCGTCCACCCTCGAGGGAAAGAAAAACAATGATGCAAAGTAATGATGAAAAGGTGATCGCCAGAGAGGTGTAGACAGCGGGAGTCGTCGTCCACCCTCGTCTGTCTTAGGAGATGGAGATAACGAGATCAACTCAAGGAGAGAGAAAGAAAATAGGGATGCGGAACGGACTCTGGTACGTGGCGGAGATAGGGATCGGAAGACCCTCTCGCGCAAACTGACCCCTTCCCGGTAAGCGTGACTTACCGTTCCACGAGCAATTTTTCATATACCGGGAAGTCCGAGAATCTTATGTAACATAAATGGAGAGACACGTAAACTCAGAAATTGCAACGGTATATCATTCTCCAGACAATTATAAGGACAATACGAACAAAGACGTACCACCACAGGACATTGGTCTTTGTGGGGTTCTAACAGCAATATAGTAGTATCAGTAGTAATGAATATATATGTACATATTAAGACCACCGCAAGACATTGGTCTTACGGGATTTTTATTGCAGCATAAATAATAAATATTATATGTACATACCACCGCGAGACATTGGCCTTTACGGGGCTTCTGCAGTGATATAAATAATAAATATAACTATATACAAAAGACCACCGCGTGGTATTACCCCTCCGCGGGGTTTTTATTATAATAACTATATATATATATAATAGGAAAAGAAAAAGAGATCAAATAAACCGCCGCGAGATGTTACTCTCCGCGGGGTTTTAGAACGATGATAGGGGGATGCTAAAATCAAATGGTTAGGGGTTAGAAGGTTAGCGTGCAGAAATTAAATTACTGGAATGAAGATGGTCGCGGGAGATGACCCACCGCACCAGTTAGATAAGACCACCGCGATGAACGGATTCCATGATCGGGGTCAGATCAAAGGAATGCAGAAAATTAAACCACCGCGAGGAACGAGTTCTTTGATCGGGGTTGGAATGAATGTACAGGAAATTAAACCACCGCGAGGAACGAGTTCCTCGATCGGGGTTAGAATAAATAAAAAGGGGATCAAATAAACCGCCGCGAGATGTCACTCTCCGCGGGGTTTTGAAGCGATGATAAGGGAGGGTTAGAATGCAGAAATTAAATTACTGAAATAAAACGGTCGCGGGAGATGGCCCGCCGCACCAGTTAGATGAGACCACCACGAGGAACTAGTTCCGTCAACGGGGTTTGGACAGAAAATAAATAACAAAAGAAAGGGAAGGGAAGTGTGATCGCCAGGGGCTGAGAACCCCACAAGGAATGTCCTGATCGCGTTCACCGCCGAAGCGGGAGCAGTGCGGGTCCTTTCTTCCTCATCGATCGGCCGGCCGACGAAGAGGGCCTTCTTTGGTTACCCTGATTTTTATTATTCTTTTGTTTTGTTCTATCTTTTGTTCTGATATTTTTTTTGGGTTTTGTTGCTTGTATTTTTTTTATTCTTTTATGCCCTTTTTAAAGAGAAAGATGAGAAAGTAAAGAGAGAAATCGAGGGGTGAATGATAGAATAAGATAATACAATATAGAGAAAAATCACTAGGAAAATATAGACAGAGTGAGAAACTTATTTTAGACAAAGTAGAGAAGAACGAAGATGGAGATTTAACGATATATGATAATAACAAGGGAGGGAAGATAAACTTATTTTTAGACGAATATAGAGAAGGATAAAGGTGGAAATTTAACAATAAGTAACCATAACAAGGGAGAGAACTAGAATAGGATGAGGGAGGTGATAATCGGGTACCTCAAAAGTAGGAGGGATGGTCACGTTTTATCCCCGACTTGGGGGCACATGAGTTGCTGCTCTTGCTCTTTCGGCCGACTGAAGAAGCGGACTTCCGGACTGGTTAACCCTCGCAAAACACAACAGACAGCAGAAACAGATGATGGATTAGAAGAAAAGTAGTGTAGTACCAGCCCCTTGAAACGACAATGGCACGATCATTTTCAAACACTCACCTGTTTAATGTTGTTTGAAACCCCTTTGGAATTAAAGCTTGGAAAATGATATGATGAAATGCAGAGACACGAAGATGATCATAAACTATGCCCTCTCAGGGAGAAAGGCATGGCAGGGATGCTAAATGATTCGTGCAATGTAATTAAGTGACTAATTAAAGATATAAATGGGAGAAAAACTTAGTGGGGAGGAACGATGGCAGCTTTGGACGAGCTTCTCCGAAGTGAGGATGGCACGAGCATGCGCTGAGACGTAACAGGCTCTCGTATACTCCGACGTCTGGAAACTCGACATGGCCTTCCGAATATCAATGCCGCCCTGAAAAGGAGAAAGGGATGGAGAGAGAGAGAAGAAAAACTCTTTTTTAAAGATTTTTGGACCTTAGTTTTATTATATAATATATAGATATATATAGAGTACATATATATATTGAGAGGGCATATACCTAAATTATATAAGATATATATACGTATGTGTATAATATTATGCATATAATATTATATATAAAAGAGGGATGGAGAGATATAGAGGGAAAGAGGGAGGAATCAGGTGAGAGGGAGTGGAAAAAAAAAAGAAATAGAAGGGAAGAGAGGGAGGAGGAAAGAATGAGAGAGGGGATAAAATAAATAAATGAATGAATAAACTAAAAAAAATGAAGAGACAGAGAGAGGAGAGGGGGGTGCAAGAGAGAGCTGGAGAGAGGGAGAGAGAGACGGGGAGGTGGAGAGAGGGTGAAAGTGAGAGAAGGGGAGGTGAGAGAGAGAGAGAGAGTGAACGACAGAGAGAGAAAGAGAGAGAGAGAGAGAAAGAACTGAGAGGGAGAGAGAATACGGGGGAGAGAGAGAACAGAGGGCGAGAGATACGGTGGAGGAGAGAGAGAAGAGAAAAATGGTGAGAGAGAGAGAGAACACGGGAGGGGGTGGAGAGAGAAAAAGAGAGAGGGAGAGAAAGAGAAAACGGAGGGGGGAGAAAGAGAAAGTGAGAAGCAGAGAGAGGGAGAGAGATCGCGGTGGGGGGAAAGAGAGAGAGAGAGAGGAGAGCCGGCGGGGAGAGAAGAGGAGAGAGAGGGAATCGAGAGGGAGAGAAGAAGAGAGAGAGGGAACCGAGAGGGAGAGAGAGGGAGAGGGGGGCGTGAGAGAGAGGGAGAGAGTAAAGGGGGGCGTGAGAGAGAGGGAGAGAGTAAAGGGGGGGGGGGGGTTCGGCGGTGACAGTGAACCGGAGGCGAGCGGCGGGGGAGGTCCGGCAGCGGCGTCGTCGCAGGGGGCGGTGTGTAGCCGAAGGGGGGACGCAGGCGGCGGCGAGCTCGCAGGGGCGACACAGTGGGGATGTCGGCGTCGGCGGCGTGGGCTCGGAAGCGGTGGCCGGAGCGGCGTCGGGGCGGAAAAACTGCTGGGGGAGGCGGGCGGCGTCGGGGCGCTGGCGCCGGCTGCGGGGGTGACGAGGTGGCCGGAGTGGCGGGGCGGCTGGAGCGGCGGGGCGCAGCGGGGCGGCGTCGAAAGCGGGAGGGCCGGAGGCGGCCGGAGGAGGCGGGCAGAGGCCCGTTGCGGCCTCCAAATTCAAAGGGGGGGGCACGGGCGACGAGGCCCCCCCCTGCGAACTACTTTTTGAGCTTTTTTTGTTAGAAAGAGATTGAGGGAGGGAGAGAACAGAGGGAGAGAAAGAGAGGGAGTGAGAGAGAGAGGAGAGAAAGAGAGGGAGAGAAAAGAGAGAGAGAGGGAGCACCAGACGGGAGAGAGAGGGGGAAAGAGAGAAGAGGGAGAGGGAGAGCAAGGATGAGACAGAGAAGAAAAAGGGAACGAGAGAGGGTCTGAGAAAAAGAAGAGAGCGGGAGGGAGAAAAAAAAACAGAGAGTCAGAGAGATCGCCGGAGAAGGAAGAAAAATCCGAGAGCCAGAGGGAGAGGGAGGAGAGAAAAGAGGGAGCCCCCGGGGGGTGAGACGGCTGGAGGTGGCTGTAGAGGGAGAGAAAAAGAAAGAGGGAGGGGAGACCGTGATGTTGCGGCTGTCGTGGGGAGAAAAGAGAAGGGGTGGTTGCCGAGGGAAGTGGAGGTGGCTGCAGAGGAGAGAAAGAGAGGTGAGGTGGAGGTGGCTCTCGTGGGGAGAAGGAGATGAGAGTCAGGGAGAAGGTCGGTTCTGTCGTGGGTGCTCTGGGTTAGTGTCCGATGAGGGAGAGATGGGTGCGATCCCTTCTCTGCCGTGGGTCCATCCTGTGAGAGATAGTGAGAGAGAGAGAGGAGAAAGAAGAGTCCGGAATAGAAGAGAGAGAGATCAGAGGGTGAGAGAGAGAAAAAAATAAAATAAATAAAAAGAAAAGAGATGAGAGCTCGAGAGAGAGAGGAATTGAAGAGAGTGGGGTGGGTGTATTGAATGGGGGAGACAAGATCCAAAGAAAGGGGGTAGCTAATAGGAGAGTTAAAAAAAAAATTTATTTGATTCTTTCTTTTATTAAATGTTGTGCCCAAACTATTAATATTTATTATTTTTATCAATATATATGTGTATATATTTATTTATTTATAAGGAATAAATGATGGGCCATACCTATTTAATATATATATATATATATTTTCTCTTGTTATTTAAATATATAGGGGAGAATGGGTCAAGCCCATAAAAATTGATTCACTTTATTTTTAAAAAAATGAACAAGAATGGGTCAAGCCCATCCAAATCTTTATTTGTCCCCCCCTTTTCCTTTTTAACATTAAGAGATGGGCCAAGCCCATTGACATTTTTATCTTCTTGTGTAGGAGAGGAATGGCCACAAGCCCCTTAGCGAGGGATTCGTTCATTTTGACAAACAACACTTGACTTTCCGCGAGATCGAATAAAAAATTGGAAATCATTCAAATAGTTTAACTGTGCGAGCCGCTTTGGGGCGTCTTAGTGTAATACGGGATCTGCTCAGCATAATGTTAAAATGCCGTGTCTACAAACCCTATGTTTACAAGAAGGTCAGTGGGAGCTCTGTGACCTTCTTGGTCCTTTATGTTGATGACATCTTACTCATTGGGAATGATGTAGGGATTTTGACATCAACTAAGTCTTGGTTGTCTAAGACCTTCTCCATGAAGGATTTAGGAGAAGCATCCTATGTGATGGGCATAAGGATCTATGGAGATAGATCTAAAAGGATGCTAGGATTATCCCAATCCATGTACATAGATACTATCCTCAAAAGGTTTAGGATGAAAAATTCCAAGAGAGGTCTCATTCCTATGAGACATGGAATTTAACTATCTAAGGAGATGAGCCCTAAAACATCTGAGGAGGTGGCACACATGAATAAGGTACCCTATGCTTCGGTTATTGGGTCAATCATGTATGCAATGTTATGTACACGGCCTGATGTTGCCAATGCTTTGAGTATTGTCAGTAGATATCAGACAAATCCAGGTGAAGAGCACTGGAAGTCAGTAAAGGGCATCCTTAAGTACTTGCGAAGGGTTAAGGATCTTTTTCTGCTTTATGGTGGAGAGGACGTACAGCTTAGAGCTTACACAGACTCTATTTTCCAGTCAGATCTAGATGATTGCAAATCTATGTCTAGGTTTGTATTCATGTTGAATGGAGGGACAGTCAGTTGGAGAAGCTCCAAGCAAGATACGACTGCAGAATCGACGACGGAGGCAGAATATATTACTGCAACTGAAGCTGATAAGGAAGCCATCTGGATGAGAAAATTCATCTTGGAACTTAGAGTAGTTCCCGAGATATCAGCTCCCATCCCATTATTTTGTGATAATAATGAGACCATCACCCAGGCGAAGGAACCGAGATCTCACCAAAGGTCGAAGCATATTCTCAGGCGCTTCCACCTTATTCGGGAGATTGTTGATCGTGTAGATGTGACGGTAGAGCGTGTACCGTCAGAAGATAACATAGCAGATCCACTGACTAAGCCTTTGACACAGACTGTATTTGAGCACCATCGGGATAAGATGGGCCTCAAAGTTGTGGGCAATTGGCTGTAGTTCAAGTGGGAGATTGTTAGTATTGGTGTTATACAGGTCAATTTCGGGTCGGGAAGACCCTATAGTTGTATGATCTTATTCTTTATTAATAAAGTGGTATTTGAGCATAAATATGCGATTATGTATTACTTTACGATGTCCCTAGGATATGTGGTTATAAAGTCAACTCAAGATGGGATCTCGATCATGAGACTGACTTTACATAGACACATACCTTAAACTATTCCTGGTTGGAGGGTAATCACTCGGGGACTTTGATTACCTATTAAACCAGTACACATGATGTGTGACTGACCAGTCTCATGGTCATTGGTGCGGGACACTAATACATATGTGTAGGTGTATATCCTTGGAGGATATACACTGAACTGATCCGCTATTGGATCTTCAGATGGTTGATTATACCTAATGTCAACTGAAGATCCAACGGTCTCAGTAGCATCGTTGGTCCTTTGATCTGAGACATTGATCGGATCTTACACGAGGAATGGAATGGTTTAATTACTTGGCTAAGTGACTTTAACCATAAGTCATGAATTGTCGAGTCATTAACCATTTCAGGAGACGTGTGAAGATCATCAATGGTCAAGAGGGGATCGCTCACTGTCGGGTATATATCAGACAGTTAATGGGTCATGACATTGATGCTCCGTTAAATCCCTGGCCAGGGTCGTGTGAGTTCGTTTAGAATGGACGTTATACACTTTAAGGAGGTCATGGTCAAATGGCACGATCATGGAGTTTGACAAAAACCATACCCTCGATTGTACCAGACTCATAGAAGGAGCGAGGGATTATATCGATGCGGTAACTGTGGACTTACAGGTACCAGACAGGCTGATTTAAACCCGACGTCCTCTAGGATCACGCGGATTTGCTTGACCCAACGTGATCAAAGGTTTGGAATAAATTAAACTATTATTCGACTCTAGTAGAAGTGAATAATAAGTTTAATTTACTTCTAATTAGAAATTAGAAGTTAATAGGCCTTAAACTAGAGTGACTATGGGCCTAGAAGATCACACACAATAGATTCTTGGGTGACGGATTATTATTGTACAAATGTATATATTAATTCCCTTTAATTCCTTTTGGAAAGGCATATAAAAGGGGCTTTATATATATGTACAATAATGGGAAGGACATATATATAGTTTTGAGTTCTTTTAGAAATGGCCAAATCCTATATATATGGATGCTACGAGACTTCTCCCCTCTCTTGGCTAATCAAGCATTAAGGCTAAGAGAAGAAGGATTAGCTCCTCCCCCCTTTTCCTCCCTCTTGCTCTCTCTCTCTCCAGAAGGTGAAAGGGTTGGGGAAGGTCGTACCGGGGGGTACCGTCGCTGCGCAAGGATCCGTGTGAATTTGCTCTAGAGGCAGTGTATATGTGCGGCTCGATATTCCCGGTATTCTGCATCGGGCACTGCGGACAGCGTCGTTCCGTGCAAGGTTTAAATACACAACATGTAGTTAGGGGTTGGGTGATTAAAACGTTGATTAGAGCATGCATCTAGGATTCCATGAAGCCGGGGTCGGGCAAATAAATTTTTGTTATCCGCTGCGTTGCCCGTTGGTACTGTGTGGAACCTTACAGTTTGTGCCTGCGCGCTGCGACGCCGGCGCCGGTGAGCGCGGTGGCGCCTGCGTCCGCACCCGGCCGCACACATGCACGGTGCTGCAAGTTGAGCCCCCGGTTGCAGGCGGAGGAGGCCGTCGTGCCGGCTCGCGTGACTGCCACAGGCGGCCACCGTGGTGGTCGTGACCGGGTCTGCTAGCCGGCCCCCAGTCCACCTTCGGGTGCCCCTTGCTTGCGGTGACGCCGGCGCCTGCGGGCACGGTGTCTAGTTTGCCGTCGGGTGGCCCTTAACATGCTGTCATCTTCATGCAACAAAGATGTTGGAGATGATTGAATCCATAGAAATCCGAGAAACATGAAGAAACTTTTATGTGCGTAGAAATCCGACAGAGACGAGCCTTAAGAATAACCTGGCTCTGATACCATTTGTTGGATTTCGCACAGCGGAAGCGTACCTAAATCTATTCGAGAATCACACGACGCGGAAGATGCCGCTCGCTTTGATCCACGATGATGACACGATCTACACAAGACCGCGTGAGTGTGGGGTCTTCTCTCTGTTCTCACTTCTCCCGTTGATGCCTAGTAGTTGATGGGAACTGCCAAGTGCCTCTTCGTGAGAGAGAGGGACCAAGACTCATTCACTTATATATAGGGTCTGCCCATCATGACCTGATTGAATGATACACCCACCTAGTAATAGAATTGTAGATATGTCCATGCACTGTTGGGTTTCTTTAAGATAAGTCTAAAGACTCTTTTATTATAGGCCAATTTACGGGATTTCTAACATGAGTGGCCACAACCTCCATCTCACACACATATGTCTTAACCGAGCTCGGGTAAAACATTCGACCCCAGATTTTAACCCGACTCGATTAACAAAGAGTCCCTTAAATTCTTTCTTGCAGAAACATAAATTTTTCTCAACTGTTGAATTTTTTTTTGAGACTTACGATTAAGTGTGGAATACATTTTGTCGGTGAATGGGGACTGATGAAGAAAATATGTGTTCGCTTTCCGGCTTGTTCTTTTTTTTGTAACATAAGGTTTCATTCATATTAAACGATAGTCAAAGTGCATGGAAAGCAAAGACTCCCGTACAGGGAAGATAACCCAGTCGACAGAGCGACATACATGAGGAAGCAGAAAACCCAAACCGTACAGAAAAGCCCATACATGACCCATTTTGTCACCAGAGCGGCGTACAAACATGGAACGAGGAGGGATGTAGAGCCACGCCAACCACCAACGGTGGGATCTCCAGAGGATCGGAAGACGAGCCAGTGGGTGCTGAAGGTGACAGAGATCTTCCTCGAGGCGCACATGGCAGCCGAACCGCTCTAGCATTAAGCGGTGAGAAGAGAACGCTCTGGAGGCCGATATCCAGTTGGATACGGGGGGAATGCGCTGTATCTTCAAGCTTCTTCGAAACCGAGGGAAGATATCCATAACCTGCGTCACAAGGGCTGGACCCAAACTCCGATGATGCCCGAGAGAGAGCCCAAACCGGCGGGGGGAGAACCGGGACAGGGTGACGGGGGCCAGTGGGCTTCAAAATGGTATGGGGGGGAGCTAGGAGACGGGGGTGGGGAAGGGTCTACGGGGGTGGGGGACAGCGATCGGCGAGGGAGGGGAAGGTAGGGGGAGGCGGAGGGCCGGGGGGGTTAGGGGAAAGGGGTGGAGGGGGCGGAGGTAGGCGTGGTGGAAGCCGGCCGATGGTGAGCTCGGGGGGCACGGGGAGAAGAGTGAGAGGCAGAGGGCCGGTGGAGGAAGGGGAAGGGGATGGAGATCAACAATAGCAGAGGGAAGCCGGGGGAAGGAGGGGGAGGGGCGGAGGGTCGGCGGCTGGAAAGGGAACAGGAGGGTGGGCGAAGGGCCGCAGAGGGGGGGGGAAGACGGGGAAAGAGGGAGGGTCCGGAAGGGGCGGAGGTCGGCGGAAGGGGGGAGATCGGCGAGAGCGGAGGGGGGGGGGAATCGGGGTAGGAGGGGGAAGGGGCGGAGGGGCGGCGACTGGAGAAGGCGGTCGGGGGGGAGGGCGGAGGACCACAGAGAGGGGGAGGAAGAACGGGGGAAAGAGGGAGGGGAGGGCGGGGAGGGGGGGGGAGGTCGACGGAGGAGTGGACGCACTTGGAGTGGGGGGGTGTCCCCTACGGGGGCTCCCCCCGGCCAACGGGACCATCGGGGCGAGGCCGCGGGTGACGCTTCCGCCGGACGAAGCCGGCGTACGGTTCCACCACCGGAGGGGTGGTGAGGGTTCCGGAGGGGGGTAGGTGGGAGCTCCCACCTACCCACCACCGAGCTCCACCGATTGAAATCGAACATTATACTTTCCGACTTGTTCAGTACATCACATGATTCAATTAGTAATAACAACAACGACGAGGTCAATGACAGAGATTGATTTTGTTACCACGCCGGGTGGATTTCGAAGCCCAACAATGGTTTCATAGTTTTAAATTAACATGGTTCAACCGGATGCCCGAGAACAAATTTGAAATGAGATATGTTTAGTGTACATTCGGATCAATTATACATTCAATATGTGCATCAAGAAAATCTTTTTTTAAAAAAAAATATGACGTGAGATTCACGTCCTCCTAATTTATTGTACAAGGTAGACCTCTATTCAACGGCGATCAATTTTAAAAAATTGATCTAATATTATTTATTAAATATACTTTTTATTTTAAAATTTTTGTAAATCATTAGATAGAGATGTGACTTATATAATAAATTAAGAAAATATACGTGAATTTTACGTCATAATTTAAAAAAAATTACTTTATGTACATCTTGAGTCTGTAATTTACCTAGAATATGTATTAATTATTTTCATCTGAAATTTAACGATGGCCCTGACAGGTCCGGTCTCCTAGCAGCTGTCATCTCATTCATGGTCACATCTTCTCTTCCACAAACCCGAACCCCGTCACACCCTCTCTATATATTACGTCTAACCCTTCTCATCAGTCTTCCTCTTGGCTCCTACCCCATCATGTACCCACCCTGCCTTCACTCATCTCTTTCTTCCTTCATTCGTTTGCCCACACATCAGTACTCTTCTTAATTTCCCCATCATCGATCGGCCGGGGCCTTCAGTCATGTCTACCACAAGTTCTAAATCGATGCAACGCCTGGGCTTCCACAAGTCACCAAGCTTAATTATTTAGATGGATAGACATTAAATTTCTATTTTTTTTGGCTTCTAACTAAAGATTTTCTCGAATTTGCTAATCATCTAAAAGCCAGTCGCAATCACCCACACTCAATAACCGGCCTTCACCTAAAAAATGAAAACCGAAGAGAACTGCCAACTAAAACTTCAGCCAAGCACGTCTGTTCATTTCTCCATATATACTAGCTCGTAGTCGTAGACCCACATATATATACACACACACAAGAGAGGAAAAAAATAAAAAATACGTCTTCTGAAAATAAGATGATGCTCTCCTCAAAAAGGTCAAGTATGATCATGAGACTTTTTTTTTTCACTGGTTCTAGTCAAACTCAATAACTCACTTAATTTTGACCCCAATGATATATATATATATATATCTCAGGTGACTACTCTTCCACCCCCAAAACTTGGGTGGATTTTCATTGGGGGCCGGCCTGCTGATTTTACGAACAGGACCTTGGAATTTTCATTTTGACTAAGCTCTAATTGGAAGTCGTTATGCAAACTAGAGAGCAGGTGTCAAGAACCTAATTAACACAGTGCACATCTCCGACGCCCTGTATCAATTAATGGGGTGTTCAGTTTTTCTACATTATTTCCTGTTCTGAAGATATTCTTTTGGGAGAGAAGATTATTGCCGAATCTTGTTATTATTTTTGTAATTAAGGAATACTAATGGTGTCATATCTTTTACCATCCAACTGTTTGCCACATGCACTCTTTAAATCGGACACTGAATAAAAAAAATTTAATTTAAATTTTGTGTTATCTTGGAAATTAATAACGAACTTACATTCTGGAAGTGATTAATTGCGGGCCGGGATGAATCACATGGTAGACATGAGAGTGGGAAAATATATATTGACTCAAAAAAATTTGTGACACTATAGCAATATTGCTGTCTTTTGATTATCACATCGATCCTACTTCCCCTATAACATGCATGCATGCATGCATCCCACTGGTCTGGACGTTTTCCGGTTGGTGCGATCGATGGCGCGCGCACTTCCTGGGCAGCTGCATCAGTCATTGGCATGGGCTTCGGTCGCCGGAACTCCATCCCGGCCACACACCTCTCACGGGGAATTAGGTGGACGACGACAGAGACGTCAGCAGTACAGCGCGGCCGCACTCCACTTCCACATCTGGGTCCGCCGATACAGACAGCATCCAGAAACGTTGGAGACCTGGCCTTGTCCCGAGTTCCCAGCGGCGCTGGCCACGGCTTCGTCTCTCTGGTATGTAAGCTTTCCAGATTCGCTTTAATTAGTTAACAATTGCTTGGTAATTTACCTGCAGACACAACTTCAACATCTTCACGCGGTTTCTCACTCTTAATTGAATCCTGAAAACTCGATCAGCTTATATTAAAATCATGGTATTAGTAATCCCCTTCTGTCTATATATCCCAGATCATTAATTACAACTCCCGCAGGATGGCTTCATTGGCTCCTAGCTTAATTATACACATCCTTGGATATCCATTCGAGGTGCATCCATCAACTGCAGATGGTAACAAGTCGCTAGGAGCCATCGTGTGCCCATACATGCATGTCTTCTGCTGGGCCATGCCATTAATACATGTGGTCCTGCTCGTTAACCCTAGCTAGAGCGGAATAATTCTTACAATGGCACTCGATTGGAATTCGGTGGGAACAATTTGTTAACCTAATTCAAATGTGGAATAAGCAGTACTGTTTTTAACCCAATGCAACAAACTAGGGAAATTATAAAAAACGAGTACTGAGCTGTTAGGATATTCATGCATCTTCATACTAAAGCATAGATCGTTAGCTGAAGCCGCTGAATAAATATTTACAGTGAAAATTTCACTCACTCCATGAGCTTTAATGTTGTTCTCTGCCCAACTGATAGAGAAAAAAAATAGAAAATGCGTAAAAAAAGAGATGGCTACAGGTATATATGCTGCATTCAATTAAATCTACATATATGATATTCCAACATTCCAAATAGCAGATACACATCTGGGGTGTCATCAATTAATTCCGACTAAAGTAAAAAAAAAAACAAAGAAGAGGAAATGACGCTAGACAAGTAATTCATCAGCTAGCACTCCCCCTGGAATCTAGAGAATATCAAATTGCATTGTTATGCAGAAGAAATCCCATCGCACCCCATGCATGGAGAGAGAGGGCTGTCGTCTAGCTCAATCACAGGTGCGCGCCACATTCTCTCTTCTACGTTCCTTCTCCTCGGGTTTGCAAAATTTTCCTCCCCAATTAAGGATCCCGAACACAGCAGAAGTACCCAACAGCAGACTCACACCCACGCCTCTCTCCTGCGTCAGCACCGAACGTCTCCACCTACAACGACAGCCTGAGGTCCAAGCTCGTCCCCTCCTCTTCTACTTTCTCCTTCCCCCGCCGCCCGCCTTCCCTCGACGCATCCGCCGCGGCGACACCTCCCCCGGTGCCATCATTGGCCACAACCGCGAAGTCCTCCCACTGGAACGTCGGCGTCCACGCCGCCGACCCTTCCGTCTTCGTCCTCTTCCTCTCAACGCCGCCCTCGTCCCCCGCTCGCCGCAACTGCTCTCTCAACTCTCTGACGCTTCTGAGCAGCGCGAAGAACTTCTCCACCTGTTCCTCCTCGCCGTCCTGCTCCGCTGGGCCACCGGGGACGGCGCCGTCCTCCGGCCTCTGCCTCTTCCCCCTGCCATCCCCTTCCATGCCGCCCTCTGATCACCAGACCTGCCACACGATCGGAACCCCAGCAAACTAACACTGCAACCTGCGGCTATAGCTTCTTCCGCACATCTCTCCCTCTCCCTCAAGCTAGGAACGACCCATATGACCGCACCACACCACACCACGGCCACCCGCATCAGCCGGCGAAGGAAACGTGCCACTCTCTACCACGAGCAACCGGCAAGGAAGGGCTGCCGTGAGGGGAATGGGCGCCTTCTCGGAGTCGGCTGGTTGGGTGAGGGAGGAAGGCCGCACCCTGGTATAAAAAGCCCACTAAGCGTTCCTCCCAACCCTTGTGGGGGTAACGTCGGTGACGCGTTCTGCGCGGACGGAAACACCCCCGGATCGAAGCGAACCATGTGGAGGAAGCTGAAGGGTCGAGAAGGAGGACGAAGTGGTAAAATCAGAGAGCACGGTGGGGGGAAGATCTGTGGTCGGCAGGGGGGGTGAGGTCATCTGTGCTGACGTCACCATCAACCGCTCCGTCACGTCATCGCGGGCCCACGGTGAGGTTGGGATGCCACCTGGGCGGGTCCGCAGAAGTTTGGTCAGGTTTGGACGGAGGGAATACCGCTGCTGGGTGCGGGATTTCTTGACCACGCCGTCTCATTAAAGATTGCCGTTTTTTTCTTTCCAAAGACAACTTTGAATACCGGGGGCTGTTCATTTGTTTTGACATAAATAGGACCAGGCAAAATATTTCTTTTTGCCAAATGTTATATTTTTCTGACACATAAAAATACGGTCTTTTGAGGTGTTTTAGGTTAAGGCAAACGACGCCTATACAGCAATGCCAGCGTGATCCAAGCTTCACGTTCTTTTTTTTCTCTTTTACGGAGATGTTTTCCTGAGGACATACTTCTTTTACAAATGCACGGTGGGTGATTGCTGCGGGAGTTAAAAGGTGAATTGATCTGGTTCACCTACGTAAGGGTAAGAACAGTGGCGATGAATTTTGGCTCATGTTGGTATTTTGAAAGAGCAATGATTTATGCCTAGTATTCGACACAAAAAGTCACGTCATTATTTAATATTTTTTATTAAATTAGATAATTATTTTTACATAAAAAATGACGTCCGCATCATATTTATAATTTTTTCACGTATTAAATATGAAATATATTTGACGAGAAACTATATGACAGAAATATTTTATAAAATTAAAATATTTTATATATAAACGAAATATTTTGACTGTACATATTAATTGACTTCTATCTGAAAAGATACGAGTATTCCTCACAGATTTGACTGTACATTTAACTATACATGTTAATTGAAATTTATATGACGAAGTTACCCTTCACCCATGAGAGAGAGAGAGAGAGATGTGTTGGGAGAGGGAATACTTTGGTCTTTTTTATAACTATAGTTAGAGATAACCCAATAATCCTGTAAATCTTATATATGATCCGGAGTAAATGTGGATCGGATTTCGACTCATATTTCTAATCCAATGGATATATGTCCATTGATTTCTAATTGAATCCACGTGACTTCTATAATATTTAAATTTAAATATCATTTAAAAGATGTTACATGCATTGTTCTCGTTTCCTTTGATACGAAGATACACGATGTGCGAAACACACGTACACTTTGATTCATTAATGTTCTTCCATGGTCCTGCTATATATATATATATATATATATATATATATATATATATATATATATGTGCGCGCTAACTACAAGTTGGTGCATCTAGCTTAGTAGCCGGGCATTATTAACCCCTCAGCTGAAAAATAAAAGTGTAAACGTAAATTTTGTCATAAAAAATGACGAGTGTAAAAGATTTTAAACTTTTCATCTTTGATCCAATACTGATCGTCATGCGGTGCGGAAGGTTTTACTACATATATAGGACGTTCCAGTATGTGTGCTGAATTTAGTTGTTTTATTGCAAAGTGTGGGTTATATGTGAGGACAACCAAAAATGAATGGACGGTAGAGCGGCCCATAATCCGAGAGTTTTAGGTCCCGGCCGATCTCACAATTTGCAGTACGATTTTGATTGGCCCATCTTAATTTGTGTCAATTCGAATGCACTTACAATTTGTGTACGTAGATTATGCTTTCCTCCGGTCTGATCAGAGCCATCCAACGCGGAAGAGAAAAACCAAACATATTCTCTAACTCGATCCCATCGTTAATACTACGACTAAAATTTTCACTTACCTGATCGGTACGCATAGATTACACACAGGTAATCACTTTTGCAACATTTTTTCGGTGAGGCTTCTCAGGGTGTCGACATCTTGATCGTTCATCTATCTCAATGAAGATCTAACGGTCGTTTTAATTTTTTAAAACATGACATGTGAATAGGGATAAATCATTCACGGAGGTCACCCACGACGCCCCCCCCCCCCAAACTCGCGCCGACTTCTTCATCTTCGTCGTTCACAGTGCCCCCATGCCCTACCCACAAGCCCGAGTTTGCAGATTGCACCAGTACGTATACAGGAAGGTGGCGCCGACACGGTGTGCTCGAAGGGACCCTATGATCGATGGTTGCTTTGGAATATCACGGGAGATTTATGACAACTTGAATCTTTTAGGTTCAATGGATGTTCACAGCGAGGAAACTCCACGTGGAAGAGGAACTAATCTTTAACGGTCT
This sequence comes from Amorphophallus konjac, assembly GCA_022559845.1. NCBI lineage: Eukaryota > Viridiplantae > Streptophyta > Magnoliopsida > Alismatales > Araceae > Amorphophallus > Amorphophallus konjac. The sequence continues at coordinate 58,797,994 of CM040118.1, read as the reverse complement.
AGTTAATTTTGATGCATTGTCGAAAGGAACAAAGAACAAAAAGGAAAGTCAAAAGGAAAAAGTATTCATTGCCAAGTCAAAATACAGAAACCCATGGTTATCAAGGGTTACCCTACCATCCCCTAGTTGGACACTGCAACCTCACTGAAGATCTATGGATTCAGCGGTTGACCTCCGTGCACGATTTTTCCTATTCACATGTCATATTTTGAAAATTTTAAGTGATCATTGGATCTTCACTGTAGTAGACGAACGGTCTAGATGCCGACACTATGAGATCATTATATATATAGATAAAAGAGTTGGTAAAGATCTTGCTTTTAACAAGTATCTGACTTCCGAATAAAAAATATTCTATTGATTCTTTCAGAAGTAATAGACTTATGAATAGATTAGACTATCTTGATTTTGAAATTAAAATTTTAATATAAAGACAGTAAAAATAGAGGAGCATCTCTTAATTTGTGTTGTTAAATCGCATAAGTCATCTCATTCTCTTATCATTATATATATATATTCATCTTGTGGGATTGATTTTGGGTTCGGCTTTTTCAAGAGAGTAAAGAGGCATGGTCGTCGACATATGTATAGACATATATGGGCTCCCACCCACTCCTTGTGAAGTAATGTGTCACTGACATGACTCGTCAAGAAATGGTCAAGGACGTGAGTCCATTTTTACGTTGGTTAGGAAGGGGAGAGGGGTTTACATGACAGCTAGAGTCGACATATCTCTTTCATCTGCGTCAACAGAGGACGGGGATCAAAAGGAGAGAAAATAGAAGGGAGGGTGTGGAAGTAATATATAGAAGGAGACCAGAGCATTGGCACCATGACACACCATCAAGCAATCTCTCTCTCTCTCTCTCTCTCTCTCTCTCTCTCTCTCTCTCTCTCTCTCTCTCTCTCTCTCTCTCTCTCTCTCTCTCTCAAGGGAGGATGTGGAAGCAATATATAGAAGGGGACCAGAGCATTGGCACCATGACACACCATCAAGCAATCTGTGCTCTCTCTCTCTCTCTGCACGCGCGTGCTCTCGTGTGTGTGTGTGAATGTAAGAACTCGATTTTGAAAAGTCAATAGTTTTGAATCTTCTTTTTGTTAGTTGAACAGCAAGCAATTGAAAGAAAAATATAACTTTGAAGGGCTCTACCTAACAACGAGAGCACGAGGTCGAGTCTCGTCAACCTTTTCTTAAGATCACTTTGATAACGGGATGGGTTAGAGGCGGGTAAGCCATCCCGGGTGCCCACCCCTAATCTACCCCGGGTGACTTATTCCACTCTTTTGGTTTGAGTGGAAGATTTAAATTTATCTCTAATCGACCCTGGTTAAGATAAAGAGAGTCAAATCAAGATTAAGTCACCTCACCCCGAGTAACTCACCCTAACCCGACTTACCCTTTTATCAAAGTGACCCTTATTTCTTCTCCTGCCTCCGCCTAACTAGATGCCTTCTACACTATTCCCACGCGCCACTGTGAAGTCGTCGTGAAACCATTCAGCTTTTTCTGTTATTTATTTAAGAGCATATTTATTCACGAGTTGATTTGATTTGTTTAGAATGAAAAATAAAAATTAAATGAATTATTATGATCTTTTAAAATTGAATCAGATTAAAATTTGAAATATATAAGTATCTAAATTTGATTTGATTTAATTTCTCGATCCGAGTCAAATAATAGATAAACACTTTTACATCTACCTATATACTCCTCTGAGCAAAGCTACAATATATGGCAGGCTACTTTGAGAGTGGCATACCACTCTTTATTACCTCGATCAGTTGTTTGATTTGAAGATTAGATAGTTGAGATGAATCATATTCTTTTTAAAAAGATTACATTTAAATTCAATGTTCTTCCGATGAGTAACTTAATTCTTGAAAAGCATATTTCATCCCAACCATTAAAATCAGACGGCTAAACTAATTAAGGAGTGGTATATCACTTTCAAAATGGAGTGGCATTGAAACATTTCTCCTCCTCTATCCCCCCCCCCCCCCCCCGCATCTTGGCCACACTTGTCTCACGATGCGTTTGGCATTCTAACGGAGTAGATTATGAAATATGCTTTTTAAGAATTAAGTTTAGAAAGTGATAAGTGATATCTTCACTTGTCTCAGGATTCGGATACGAAGTGAACATACGACTATCTGTATTCACTCCGTTTTAAAATTTGAATTATCCAATTTTGATCCGCTCCGATTTAAATTCGGATACGAAGTGAATATATGACTATCCGTATCCGCTCCGTTTTAGAATTCGAATTATCCGATTCAAATTCAAAAGTATATAAATATAATTATAAAATGTTAAAAGTATAACTATAAAATGTCAAAAATATATAAAATAAATTCTAAATTAAAATACAACTATAAAATATCTAAATTTCTCTATAATATTATTTATTTTATAATATATTATTTAAAAATATATATTATATGATATATAATATTACGAATGGATATTTTTTGAAACGAATATTATAAAATCCGTATCTGCTCCGATTCGAATTCGGATATTATCCGTATCCGAAAAAATGAATATGAATTCGAATATTATCCGTTAATACGGATTCGAATTCGAAGCGGATCCGGATAATATCCGAATCCGTTGATAGGCCTAACTTCCAATCATTGGAAGACTCTTTGTAGGATATAAATACATTAATACTCAAAAAGTGTGTCTCCCATTTTAAAAGTAGATTCTTAAAGTTAGAAAGAGATGGGAACAATAAGGTGTCTTTTCTCTCAAATTTAAAAGCTCATTTTGATGAGATTTTAAAAGAAGAAAGTGAATTTTAATCATTGGAGTGGGATCCACATGTTTCATAATCTCCCACGTTAAAATTCACCTCTTCTCACACATATTCTCGAACGCACCCTCAGCTTGCCCAGTGTCCTATTGATGACCTCAACCTCCTCGATATCCCTTCCATGACCTTCGAGTGGAAGCTAACACTCCCTCTTAAAACCTGCAACAAGAAACCTAACCAATTAATGCACCTCTAAGTTGCTCCAATTAACCTTTTACTTCTCAGACTCTTCTTTCCTCCCATGTTACGTGTCCATGACACCATGCAACAAACCCATGGGGCTGAAGACAGAAAGACAGTTTCGATTGGTAGTGATATCTGCTGCCCCCACCTAGCTTTGGTTTCAAAGCACCCAATGGGCGTATAAAGAATCCTGTCGAGAGGGCATCATATATCCTACAACCCCAGAAAAGATTTGGGTCCAGTTCATCTGAGAAGATGTAAAGGACTCAACTCCACCAAGAAAAGACTGAACTGTCGCACCCTGTGGGATCCCAAGGTGAGTCCGGGAATCAGATGAGCTGTCCTGATGGTTTCATCAGGACCCGACCATGCCTTTGTGTGTATCTGAAGAAACACAAAAGACCCTATGCTCAGGGGAAAAAAATGAATCTTTCGAGGGCGACAAAGCTGACGACGACGATGTCTGCTCCAAACTCAAAGGTATCCTCAGCCGCATAAAGAGTGAACGGTGGAATGTCTATTCCAAGCAAAAGTATGTCCCCTACGGAGAGTGAGTGGGAGGTGAACTGAGTCTGCTTAAAATTATGTATGATTTTTGCGTCAAATACGTGATTCAATAGATTCAATCAACTACCTACAAAATTATGTATGATTGTTGCTGAAACAAGGGCATTGATGGATGGAATCAAGTAGCTGCATACAATTTCTTCTCAACCTACAATGATTGAGAGCGACTCTCTCCTTCTTGTGCATGTCTTTAACAGGAAGGCTGATTATCCGTGGGAGATCCTTCCTTTTGTCAGAGATATCTGGAGCAGCATCCCCCAATCCATGAACATCTCTCACATCTTCAGAGAAGCCAACATATTAGTTGATTCTTTAGTTAATTTTGTTTGTTACACAAATTGTAATTCTTTCTTTAATTCGCAACATGATCTTCCCATATTGACAAAGGGTGCTGTCAGACTAGATAAGATAAGTATGCTTAACATTCGAATGATGTAAAGACTTTTTCTTTCACTGATCAATAAAATATCCCCCTAGGTGTGAGTTGACACGTGTTTTCCGGATTGGAATCACAATCTTACTCACCACTAGGTAGGGCTTTATATATAATAGATTCAATCAACTAGATGAGATCTAATCCTCTTATTACAAGATTAACAGTGTTATAAACCCTTTAGCCTTAAGATAGTGATATAATAATCACTAAAACATCACACGAAAGGGAATGAAAACAAGGAGCGATTGCACTCAAGAGACATACGGATTTTTATAGTCGTTCAGTTTCACTGCGTAAAATTTATGTCCACTCCCTCACTTTTGGGTGAGACTTTCCACGCATTTTCAAATGATAAACCATATACATACAAGTAAATGAACAACTGAACACAGTGCTATGAGCAACAGTTACATGTACACACATTTATAGGCTGTTGGGAACAGTTTTTTTTAAATTATTTCTATATAAAAAATTGTGATGTGTTAATTTTTAATTTAAATTTTAAAATTGATAAAAATTAACCGTTTCTGTTTGACATCATTGATATAATTTTTAAAATTTACGTTGTAATGTTTGGCATCATCTTCCCTCTCCTAGGTACAACTCAATGGGCGACGACCTGGATCCTGCGGGCGGAGGGGGGAACCGGAGGGGGGGAAGGGGCTGCCGGGGAGGGGAGGGGAGGGCGCAGGGGGGAAGCCAGAGGGGGGGGAGGGGGCTGTCGGGGAGGGGAGGGGAGGGGAGGGCTGCGGGCGCAGGGGGGGAACCGGAGGGGGGGGAGGGGGCTGCCGGGGAGGGGAGGGGAGGGCTGCAGGGGGCCGGAGGGGGCTGCGGGCGCAGGGGGGAGCTGGAGGGGGGCAGGGGGCTACCGGGGAGGGGAGGGCTGTAGGGGGCCGGAGGGGGCTGCGGGCGCAGGGGGGGAGCCGGAGGGGGGGAGGGGGCTGCCGGGGAGGGGAGGGGAGGGCACAGGGGGGCGAGCCGGAGAGGGTTGCGGGCGGAGGGGGGGAACCGAAGGGGGGGGAGGGGGCTACCGGGCAGGGGAGGGGAGGGCTGCAGGGGGCCGGAGGGGACTACGGGCGTAGGGGGGAGCCGGAGGGGGGGGTAGGGGGCTGCCGGCCGGAGGGGGATGCGGGCGCAGGGGGCTGCCGGAGGGGGGGGAGGGGGCTGCCGGGGAGGGGATCGAGGGGAGGGTGCAGGGGGGGAGTCGGAGGTGGCTGCGGGCGAGGGGAGGGCTGCCAGGGAGGGGGGAGCCGGAGGGGAGGGGAGGGGGCTGCCGGGGAGGGGAGGGGTGGGGAGTGGAGGGCTACGGGGGGAGCTGGAGGGGGCTGCGGGTAGAGGGGGGAGCCGGAGGGGGGAGGACGGGTTCGCGAGTGGGAGAGAGGGACGTCGTGAGTGTTTTTTTTTTAAAAAATGGTCTAGTGTTATTTTTTTTAGGAAGATTTACACGGGAGTAGATTCTCTCCCTAAAATTTAGGAGAGACATACCAAACAGGGTTATAAGATCTCTTACTCTTTTTTTTTAAAATTGAGAGAAAAAAGAGGTAAAAAAGAGCAACCAAACATCCCATTAAATTTGTTTCTTCCTCTCTAGATACAGTGGGACACTTAGAAAGAGTATAGAATATCTAATCACAAAATGAACTAGGGCCGTGTAATAAGTTTCCCCTTAGTAGAAGCCATGTCTAGCACTCGGAGAGGATGCCTTATACGAAGTCGACATGTCTTGGAGTCCTCCTCTAGTAGTAGATTGTCATTGAAGCGTTAGGAGGAAGAGGAGAAGATCACTTTTGCAAGATTCACTATTTTCAAAATAGTCATACGAATCCATTTGCTCTCTAGAGTTAGGGCCTCCGTCATGTCCTATTTATAACCCAAGATATATATAAAATAGCAACCCTAGAGGTGTTAGCCAAAATATAAAAATAAAATTTCAGAATTGGGAAAGATTTGGCAAGTTTCATGTGCCGGAAGTGATCCACTGTTCTTGTAAAACGGCCGACCACCTCGATACTCTGCATCCATTACCTGAGAATACCTTCGTACTAAAAAATTTGGTCCACCGTTTTTTCTGTAAAGTGGTCGACCACCCCAAAACTTTCTGAGATCACCTTATACAACGGAAATTCAGGTCGACCATTTTGGGTGCAAGGCGGTCTATCTCCCCGAGGTTTCCAATTTTCTTACCTTCAGTCAATTTGAACTTGGATTTGGTTTGGCTCTTCTCCTGTCTTGAGCATTTAAGAATACTTCACAAGCAACGTAGTCATGGCCCATTAACCATTCATAGTGTTTGCTTTGTTATCATCGAAGTTGTTTAGGGCCAGTTTGTTATCCGAATAGTGCCCTGGGATTTTTCACCCGATGAGAGAGAAATGTGGAGGGTCCACACTCCCCCCTCACACACAGTCATCTTAACTAGGGTCGGGCACCGTGTTCAACTCTCAGTGGTCGAACACGGTATCCTGTTCGAAAAACAAAGCGACCCTTACAAAATTTTTACAACAAAAGATGGTTCACAAGGAAACAACGAGGCCGTGGAAACCCATACCCAATAACCATCGGAATACTTTCAAGCTTCCAAGTGGAAGGAAACAGGCAAACCAGTTGGTAGAAGTCCGATGAAGAACCGAAGGAGTAGATCAGGCTGAAGGACCCGCATCAGTCAAAAACATAAATAGGACCCCAACAAAACACCAAGAAGGTTGCATAGAGGAAGCAGAAGGAGACCATCTGAAAGTAACATGGAGAGAGCTAGGTTGGAAGCTCACCTCCTCTGGAATAACTATTTGAGAGGAACCCACCAGAGGGAGATAAACAAAGGCAGTTCATCTTATTTAAACTGTACGTAATGAAATTTCTTTTTCATATTTATAGAGTGGTAGGAAGAAAGTCATGTATACTGCAGGCTCAAGGGCAAGATTGTCCATAAAAAAACATACAGGCTCTCATATACTTGGTGATAAACTCGCAACCATCTCAAGGACAGTGGTTGCTTGTAGGGGATCTATGACAATACCAAGTAGAGATGTTGGCTTCGGGCCCATGTTTTGATGATTTGAAAACCCACTCAATTTAACTAATCAATCTTGTGAGATCTTGTGTTTGTAAGGAAACTTTATTAGAGTAAATTGAAGAAGAGAATGTGGAATAAGTGCACGAAGATAGGCCGAAGAACCAAGTTCAAACGAGCTACTTTTCTATTTTTTTGACTGGTCAAGGATTCTGACCGTTTGAAACCCTACGTACTCCGATTCCACGAGAACAAGTGAGCCAATGTGCGAGGGGATAAGTAAGAAGGATTTCCTCTCTCTCTCTCTCTCTCTCTCTCTCTCTCTCTCTCTCAACACTACAATTTTCTGTGTAGAATTGCGGTAGAATATGACACTCGTCACGTTCTATTTTTATATTATTGCTGATATCTATAACCATTTTTTCATCTGGATATCGTCTTAGAAAAACATCTATATCATTCAAAACCATGAAAACAACAACAGAAAGTACTCATTATATATATATATATATATATATATATATATATATATATATATATATTTGTTCAACCTGGTCCTCTACACCCGTATGGTGAGGTATATGTACAGGAAGAGAGTGCGAGGTTCAAGCATGAGCTGGATGGGCCGGGCTAAGATTGGTGGGCACTCGTGGGTTGGGTCAAGGAATTACTGGACAGGGAACCGTTGAATTACATCTAGAAGAGAATTTCTTCAGCAATTCCAGTAGCTTCACTGGTCAAAGTTGAATATCGGTAATAATACTACTTGCTGGACAGCAAAATTGTACGTAAGCCCCTCTTCCATTAGTTCACGTAGTAGGATTTTGAGAGGGTGGGATTCTTTTTTAAAAAAAACAGAAAAGATATGTGTGGGACGGAAAATGATGTGAAGTTCGTTCGTACTTTGCTTTGGGTCTTTTCTTATCCCTCTTCCCTCTTCAGCCTCATGTAAACATTGCTCAAGTTGAATTGGACGGAGATGAGAATTTCTTGGTTAATTGGAGCCGGTTCGTTAACCAAACTTGGACAGGGTATCCTTACAGCCCTATGAAAAATGGACCAAGTGGTACAAATAGACAAGAAGGGAGGTCATACTGGACCTCTCACTCGATTGGCCATGGACCCTGGCTTGGTGTAAAGCACCCAATGGACCTACCTACATGCCAAGTGATTCCCAACTCCACGAGAAGAAGGTCCAGGCCATCCAGGGTAATAGTTTGCCTACAAAATGTCTGGCTTTAAATCTGGATTGAGGCTACAACATACCATAAAATGCTATCTTACCAAAAAATAATAATAATAATTTTCTTATATTAGGGGTTGTCATAAATTACTGGTTTTCAAACTCTCATTGACCCATGTATGTGTAGCATTCCTTTTTCCGATTTTGGTTTTCAGTACAATAGTACTGAAAACAAAAAGTCTAAAAAAATTTGGCTTTTCTCACGTGGCTATGAGGGTATCCTACGGTTATTCAAACAAAACACTCACTGTTTTAAAACTCGGCCCAACTCGGTCGGTCCGATCAGTTGACCCGTGACCCAGTCTCAAAATTGAGTTGAAATTCTACCTAAATCGGCCAAGACCTAAAACTCAGCCAAACTCGGTTAACCAAGCTCAACCCGGTTAACCCGCTCCAACCCGATAAAACTAATGTGACCCGCCCAGGTTCAAGACCTATTTCATATTTTCTAAGTTTCAATCACTAGGTTAAGTTTTAATTTAGCATATAAATAAATATGAAAGATGAGAAGTCATCCTTGAAATTATATGATTTATGGTCTTAACATTTAATGGTATTAACACAAATTTTAGAAGTTGAAACGATCTTGATTCTAATTCTCTTTTTCCCTACGTGAAGAAATAAATAAGGAAAACTTAAAAGTCTAAGACTAAACTAGTGAACTCTCGTTGTGACGCCGTCCTATGGGACAACTTACAAGTCACAGAGGAGAAAAGAAAATTATAGAGTGCAGAAAAGAAAGTGTCTTTCATATTTCTTAGTTACTACTTAAGGTATATTAAAATTTTATAGGTATATAATATTGATGTGAACAGTTCTAGTCCTACGGATCATGCGTGAACGGTTAAACCATTGGCCTGTCACCTAATAACTTATCAGGGTCAAAATTCGGGTCGGGTTTTAAAACATTGATTCTAAAACCAAAGATATTGCAACATTTTATAGTAAATCAAACAAAGCACTCGTATCTTGGATTGGCTCTGTTCTGGGATTTTAGTGTCTGGTCGATGGGTTTTGACTGATTGAGCTCTTGGGTTCCTGTGTTAAGATCTGCTGCTGGATTCTGGATTGGATTCTTAGATCTGGATTTCTGTTTATCGGATGTGGATGTGGTCTTGGGTTTGGATAGGAGGCATTGGCTTTGTTTCAGAATTGGGCCGAAACTGCGTTTGGTTCTGATTCCTTTCCGCGCTTGTGCTGGGATGTACTATCTGGAATGTCTCATGTTGGGCTTCTTCATCCTGGGTTAATGATTCTGGACTCTAAAACCCTTCCCTATGGGCTGGGCAATGGAATGAATGTACTTGGATTCTCTTGATCATCCCAGAACACCAACATGGATGGTTGAGGTTCGCTCGTGACAAAGCTCTACTCTAAAACGCCACAGATCAGACGGCTCAGGTCTCCCGATACCTTGATCAGATGGTGACCGATAGCCATCTTGTAGGAGAGGGGTTGGACCAGATGAGACGTTGCTCCAGCCTCTTCACCGCTTGCTGTCGCATACAGCAGACATCAGAGAGAGAAGGATGAAAGGGTTTAGAAAGATGGATTAGAGGGGTGGGTCTATGGAGAGATATCAGAGGGGATTTAGGGGGGGAGGGGGTAAATGGCTTAGAGAGGACAGGGAATGAGGTCAGACATAGATTGAAAAAGGTTGAGAGAGGGAGAGAGAGAGAGGGCTTAAATGAGACGAGAGAGAGAGATTGAAACAGAGATTAAACAGCCTTGGAGGGAGGGAGATAGAAACAGATACATACACTGACAGAGGGACAAACAGATTCAAATGAAACATTTTGCAGAGTACGTATAAAATGATCTCAAAATACGTACTAAATGTTCTCAACCGCCCGACTAAGGGCATCTTTCAATATCTTTTAGAATCCTTTCTTGAGAGTTTTGTGTCTCCTAATTTGAACTATAATAAGTCTGACGGACAACAGAGAGTTCATATAGCTGACTCTAAACAAATGTAATGAAGCTTAGGTGATCAGGACCGTCTTCATCGCCATGCAGCCAAGGAGCAACTTCTATGGATTCCCCTGGCTCCTTGGAGAGAATGGCAATGAAGAGGGAAAAGGGTTGTGTCGATATGGGACATATGATGATTGGAACTCACTGCCAGCCTAAAAGTAAATGAAAACACAATTAACAGCTCACTGAACCGTTGTTTATTTTGACATAAAAATACCTTAAAACAATGTAAAATAATATTATACGTACATGATACATAAAATATCATACATTACAATATTTACGGTACTTTGTATATCCCCGACCAACAAAAGACGCGAGCCTCACGTAAATGTCCTCTCGTTATTATATATATACTAAGGTGATTCCCCCTATTAAAACAACGCTTTTCGCCCAAGGAAGAAAAGCATAAGATTCCATTCCTGCTCTACATCACATACAAAATGGTGCATTATATAGCATTGTTTCCAGATCAGCCAAACTTCTCATGTATACGGTGTGCCCGACCAGACAGGAGCATACATCCTCTTCTCAGCGAGCCCTGGTCACCCATGGCTGCTGGTGCCATCTCCATCAGCACATTAACCCCACACACCCCCCTGTCGCCCTCTATGTCTCTTAATACCTTTCACAACTCCCCTCATCAGCACCCGCGAACCCTGTCATCTCATGCTTCACCTTCTCTCTTCCTAAATCCACCACCTGCAGCAGAGAAGGGGCCATTATTAATGGTGCTGTCAAGTTTCTGTTAATACGACCGCTGCAACTCCTGCATCACCACAGCCGGACTCCGTGGTCGCTGCTACGCCCGTCTGCCCTAAGAAGCCCGAAGCACCCCCTGCCATGTCCTTGGATCTTCCCCTTCTAACATGTCTACTGTATCAAGCCTTTCTCTCTCTCTCTCTCTCTCTCTCTCCTCTCCCATCCATCAATCTTTGTACTCTGCATGAACTTCCACGTTGACCCTCGCCGGTGCTCTGCAACTTCTCCCCTCGCATCTTCCCTTCTCCCTCTTCTATCCGTTGTCTTCAGCCAGAGTGGGCCTGCCGTCCGCTGAACCCGTCGAGTCCAAGACACTGATTTGTTGCCCCATGGTCCAATACCCATGGCGCATAGCCTACCTTTTCTGTGGCTGTACATCGCTATTCACCTTTCTTTCCATTAGGCTACATGTACATGACACTCGGTGTCCTTGTTTTCTTTTACAGTGGTCTGCATCTTCGGAATTGTCTTGGCGATGAGTAATGTTCACGTCTGGCATCGATCCCTAGCATCTTTAAATCCATTGGGCTCGGATTTTATAATGCAATCTGGTCCCTGTGGTTATCTAGAAATACCCCAAAACAGTCATGTTGGTTGGTCCCCTTTTGACGTGTTTCAGTCGTGCGGAGGCTAAAAGAAGACTTTAACTGCACTTGTCATTAGACATTCCTGCACTATTAACTGTGGACCAATCTGCTCTTTTGCTATTCTCTAATGCCCTGGCTTTCATTCTACCAGGCTTTGTGGGATACCACACTAGAACCCTCTCCTTCACTCTCAACGTGTTACTCATAATTTATCCTTCAACTAGTGATCTTGAAAGAGACATCGATCAATGGGTCTTCGTTAGTTAAGTCGTGTATTCCATGCTACATCGAGCTAGTTTCCACCCTTAGAAGAGCCACATAGCAAGCTGTGTGGAGCCTCGATCGGTTCACCTAATAAGCCTCGACCCTAATTTGCGCAGATCATGTCCAGTCAAGCCAATAATACACCAAGAAGCACCAACTCTCTTTGCAAGCTATTCGTATTAATTAGATGCTTAGGGACCTATAATTGACCTACATACTTTCCCCTTAATTGAACTTGAAGAAAGACTGGTAGGTTGGTTGAAATATTCTCATCTTGATGTGTGTTCTTAAAGGCGACTCAAGTCACATTGTGGGTTGGTTGATGACAAACCTATGAATCCCATTTGTGTAATCATAGTCCTTCATCGACAAATCATACTCATGCTTATTCCCTTGGCATTTGGCTGGTTGGAGGAACTTCTCTTTCCTCTACTTAGCTATCAATTTATCAGCTTTCATCATCGAATATGCACATACCAGTGATATAGTAGCAATCCAAAATGACCCCCATTTAAGTTAATTAAGAACTACAAAAATATTACTAGGGCATCACCTGCATCTTACCAAACATGACCTTCAAATGCATTCAGCCATTCTTAAATGTCCTACTATCTGCCTTAAGCTCAACTATCATATCTCCTGTAGGGAGCCAACGCCTTATTTGGTACCTGTATAATATATATATACACACACACACACACACACACAAACAGGCCTAAGAAGGCCCTGTTCATCTTTATGTGGCTCTTCCTAGTCTTATTCAATTGAACAATTAGAACAATTGTGCATGCAAAAACTAGAAGAGACTTCAGAATACTTGTCTCCCTTCAAGAAAATGTCTCTTAGACTACTATATTCTTGCTGCTCTCCTGTGTTCCAAAGCCCCAAGCGAAGCATAAAGGTACTACCAATCTCCGTCTCCGTCTCAAATGTTTTTTTAGTGGATTCTCTACTGTGCATTCATGACAAAGATCCTTGATTGTAATACTCTAATAGAATCTTGGGTTGCAAAATCCTAAACCATGACATTTTAAATTTCATTTCGAGTAGAAACCTACCCGAAGATTACATCTTGGTTAATTAATAAAACTCACATTTTATCAATTTTACACAATGAAATTTAATTCACATTTTCACTCCAATTTATGCTTGTCCAATTAAATTTGCATGCAATCTAGTTTAGGTCGATGCCTCAAATCCCATTTGCTACTCCTAGCTCATAAACTTTTGCTATAATTTGAGATTGTGTGTGTGCGTGTGTGTGTGCGCGCGCGCGCGCGTGAGAGAGAGAGATAGAGAGAGAGAGAGAGAGAGAGAGGTTTGGCACTAGGTAATGAAGAGGCCTAGCGAAAAGGGATGGTTGATGTTGGAGCAACTACGTACGTACACAAGCGCAAAGAAACTGATTGCTTGACATGGAATTATTAAAGAGAAAGGGGGTGGGGGGAGGAAGTCAGTTGGCTGATGTAAGAACAATAACCACAGCACACGTACGTAGAAACATGAATACTATATACTTGTTGCATTACATGCATCGTACCAAGTTGTTTGCACCACATTGCTATGCAACATTCCCTTTTTTTTTCAGAAAAAAACATAATAATAAACTCGGCTCCAGCCAATCTACATGTAAGCCAGTCAAATTGAGACCGATCTACTTAGTCAAAAAAATTGGCTGCACCATCGCGCGGTGCAACAAACAAACTGCTACGTAATATTATCGACGGTGGAACAAGTAAAACTCCAGAAACACGCGGACACCCACAAATTAAGGAAGAGTAACTGATCGATTGGTTAGCTCTAAAAGCCATTGTAGGGAGGGAAGTGAAGAGGCAATTGGTGGCACAGAGAAATTGATCGGCGGACGTCAAATCATTAAAGAGATGGAGGGAGGGAGGAAACCAGTTATAAGTTGATGTTAAAAACAACACAAAACACACCACAGACACGTATAAAGAAAAGAACAACTGATTGGTCGGTATTTTTAAACCATTGTTGGGAGAGTACCGAGGAAATAGTTTTGATTGGAGAGAGAGAGAGAGAGAGAGAGAGAGAGAGAGAGCTTATCAACAGCTCTACTGTAGAGATCAAGAGATGAGAAGGGGGATCGAATTGATTGAGTAATGTCGAAGAGGACACACACACACACATCACATAGAGACGTAGGCAAGCGGTGCCCAGAGTCTCTTTTGAGGGTGGGCCAGAGAGATATGGGAGAAGGAGCGGGGAAGTAACACAACACGGTTGGGAAGAGCCGCCCGATGAGAGGGTGGGCTGCCTGATGGCCATTCATGGGAGGATTGGGTTACAATAACGGGTCCGTCGTTCTTATCTTTCCCGCGGCAACGAACGGCCGTCCCCTCAAACGACAAAAGCAGCTGTCCTCTCATTTAAAACGGAAGATCGAGCATTGGATACTCCCCAGATCTCGACCAGATATTCTGCCCCCTGGCGCATTGTGCCACAATAATTGCGAAAGGTGTTTCCCTTTCTTACTTGCTTTCGTGTATCGTCACCTCCGGTCCCAAGTTTCAAGTCATCGAGAGCTGTTATTAAGGAAGAGCTCAGCTGAATTGAATTTATTAGTCCTTTTTTTTTTACCGGATCACGCTAACCTAGAATTAATCGAGGTTGAAAAGATGAGCGCCTTGTCTCGTTTGTGAAGCAACCAAACCAACCTCATCCCCTTGTCGGAAGAAGTTTCCCTTCACCAATAATGTCTGATAGGTGAAACCCAGATTACTAACATGAAAAGTCTTTTATGAGAAAAAAAAAAAGAAAGAATTTTGACTACTCGACGGGTTGAAAGAGGAGTACAACTTGGCTCTTGAACGAATATGGAGTCAAGAATGGTACGATGTCACAATTTTTGCCGTATCATATTTTTTTATCAACTTAACTTAAATACTTCTAGAGTTAGAGCATCCCAGAGATATTCTTCATCTCAGCTGTCCTTTCTTGAAATTAGTGGTCAAAATAAAAAGTGATAAAAAAAAGTGAGGAGGAGGAGGAGGAGGAGGAAGTCTGTGCACCGTTACAGCTCTCATAGATGGGCACACTGCGCCACGCACATAGGATGTTAGCCGGCTGCGACCCGGTCCAGCAGCTGCGTCGGGGCGGCCAGCAGCGCAAAAGAAAAGGACCTAAACTGGTGCGACGTCACCCTCATACGGCAGGAGGAGAGGTGGCACCGGCCGCGCCCCCCTCGGCCCACCACACCTTCTCCTCCGACCACTTTGTCTCCACGGGCGACCCACGGCTGGCCGCGAGCTTTAACCACAATCCACGGGGGACACTCTTTTACCCTTTTCAGGCACCCACGGGGAGCAGCTTTTAATGCGATTCCCCTAATTTTGAAGGATACCGGTGACAAGACAGCCACCGAATTCCTTTTTTTATTTTTGTTTGAGATTTTTAATTTTAATAACTTAAATTCTTTTAAATTTATGAAAAGTTCGCTTAATTTGTTTATTTATTCAAAATTCTATAAAATCTTCAAAATTTTAGTAAAATGGCCCTCATGTTATCGGCATTAAAAAATATTTCAAAAAATATTATTTTCTCACTCATTGATTTATGTATTTTTTATTTTACTCTTGTGTTCTCTCTCTTCCTCGAGAGAGACACAGTGACCTAGGATATGCGTTGCGAGCTCCTCCGACCTGTCGACGATCTCTCCATCAGCCGACATCCTCCCTCTTTGTTATTCTCTCTCTCCCTACCTCTCTATGAGATAGGGTGGATTGTCAATGCCACGAGGGAGAGGTCTCTCTCTCTCTCTCTCTCTCTCTCTCTCTCTCTCTCTCTCTCTCTCTCTCTCTCTCTCTCTATATATATATATATATATATATATATATATATATATATATATATATATATATATATAGGATGGAGATATTACGATCTTTTCTCTCCTCTAGTTAGGTTAGACTATAATTATGTTAACTTAATCAAATATTAGCTCACGGTAAGAGACGACACATAGGAGATGCTTCACGTGATGTTAAAGATTTTAAGAGATTATGACTAAGTTGGATCAGGGATATTTTTTTCTAACTTTGAAAGAAATTGAGGGCTTAAAATCAAAAATAAGTTATGATGCTTTTCTACCGAGCAATTCACTTATTTAACTCTTCGTGGTTTTGAAAATAGAGTTGTTTGGTTTTGTGTAAAAACACGGCAACACGTCGATTTTGGAATCACCTGTTTGGACGCAATGAAAAAGTGACGAGATACTTTTAAAATCTCCCGTTTTGAGTTTTACTAAAAAGATCGAAACCGAAGAAAAGAATGTTGCGTGGGCCCACGCAACTTTGAATCCTAGCAATTTAACGTGCTCTCGTAGAAAATTATTTAACCATCTGACACCTTATATTCTTATTTTATTTGGACCTCCGATTCATACGAGACTGCTCATCTGTAATCGAGTGGAGAGGAAACCAATATTATATGGAGAGGAAATTTATGTCATATTTTTATTTTATATTGATCTCCGCCCAACGCACGACTATCTATTAATGACAGAAGAAAATATCACGAAATAATCTACAACATCTTAAACATAAGAAAAGTAAGTGTTTTTTCACAGAATGTGACGTTCCACGTTGTTTTTATCGGATGACCACATACAAAGAAACATGCGACAACAAAACATATATATACAGAAGTGATCCATGTCTCTACTCACATGAATTAACGTTAAAGACGGGGTTAAAAGACCGGAAAGGATGTTGTACGATCGACAAGGCTGAAACCAACCAACCACACATCAGTGCGTGTACGTGGGAAGGAGAGAGATGATGTTCCCGGAAGAAAGAAAAGAGAGCTCTGGTGGTGGTGGTGGTGGTGGTGGTGGTGGCCGGCCAGGCAAAGAAGCCCCGCGGTCTGCTCTGCAACGGCTGTTTGTGTGGTACCTTTTGCCGAAGCATGCTTGTCATTTTGAATTCACGGCCGACATGACAGGATTTTATGTAGTTGTACCAAGAGAAACACATGTTGGAAGAAAGGAAAAAGATCTTCTACAAGACCCTCTTTGCTTTTTGATTAAGAACAGCGTATTCGATTTCGGATGGTCGAATGAGTCATCTGAGATTAAATATCGTGTTTGTGTGAGGGAGGAATGTGGGCCTCACTCTCACTTCTCTCTCATCGTACGCGGTATTCCCCGATAATTTGATTGTCAAAGGATCCCAATGATAACATTAATATTACTAGCTCTACTCGCTGCACAAGTATGCTGTATATTTTTAGATGTACAGTATTTTTAATTTTAAAAAAAAAAAACTAGAGTGATTCTCAAACTATTTTAATTTGAGATGTAATGTATGTCAAACAAAATTAAACATGAAACGAATCGATTTTGAAAAAAAATAATGTATTTGATATTATTGATTTCATCTGATTTTTTTATTTATTTTTAAGTAATCTAACGACGACGTGATTTATACTCTGAATTAAAATATTTTAAAAGTCACTTATAAAAAAATTAAAAAATTAAAGACAATGTACAAATCTTTCTCTAATGTTATTAAAATAAAAATGGGCACCACCTTAGTGACCCACACACAACTACGTCGTACCTCCCATGTTTTTATTTATTTATTAAGTAATTCAATGACGACGTGAGTAACACTCTAGATTAGAGTATCTTAAAAGTTAATTTTAAAAATTTTAAAAAAAAATTTAAAGGCGATGTACAGACCTTTCTCTAATATAACTAAAATAAGAACGGGGCACCACGTTAGTGGCCCACACACTACTACTACGTCGCAGCTCCCACCTCCTCCCCCAGCATCTCCCCTCCCCTTCTTCTTCCTCTCGTAGTGGCTCTCCAACCCGATTGTAGACTCAATTCGCCTCCGACTATCTCCTTCCTCGGTTGGTGGCTGCGTCTCCTCCCTTCTTGGGGTGCCTCACTCCTACCCTCAGTCAATACAGAAAGGACGGCTTGTGACGCACCCAAAGCATCCGAAAAGAGGGTGGGCATCCTAGAGAGGAGGGAGAGGAGGAGAGTAATTCAGAGTGGTGGCTGATGGTGACGGGTGAGGAGGGCATCGATCACCACCAAGGGATGGGGGGGGGGGGGGAACCAAGTGAAGAATAGCAAGAAGGTTGGGAGGGGAAGACACCACCGTCACAGAGTGGGAAGACACCGGGAAGGGAGGTGCAGCTCATGCGAGATGTGCACTACTGCCGTTGAGTCAACGAATCCAATCATGCAATTACGTCATAAACTGATGGAATTCGCATTGTGGAGCTCCAACATCCAACTCATTGTGGGGCTCCGAAGTTCTCTTTGGGACGTATTTGATTGAGACGTTAAAGGAGTGATTTTGAGATTCTAATTATTAAAATTTATGATATTTTCATCCTTTTAATTAAATGTAATAATAATGTTGCTGTATTATACGGATTTCACAGTTAGACAGAGAGACACATAAAATATGACATCTCTACAATCCCATGAGAGAAGATTCTAGGTAAATTTCGATAACATTTAATAATTAAATATCTAATTAAACATATCAACTATTTAAATTAATCTATTTAAACTTTTCAACCACCATTTTAACTCATTTAAACTCCGTCAGACAATTTTATCATCTTAATAAATATCATTCCTAATGTGATGACAAAAGAAAGAGAGGAGATAGATTTTTTCTCTCAAATATCTCTGACAACTCTATAATTATATGATACATAAAATTTTCACGTAAAATCTTAGACATTCAAATCAAACGCGACCTTAGAGAGTGTTTGAATAGGACGTGGGAGAGAGATTTTAAACTCTCCAATCATTGAAATCCCTCTTTTTTAAAATTTTTTTTCAAATGTCCCAATATCTCATCAGTTTTTATTTATAGTGAATTTTGAGAATATATGTGATGACGCTAGAATTCGCAGTGTAAATGGGGCGCAAATATTTTTCCACACAGCCGCCCTCTGACTTGGGAACACTCCTGGGGCTTTCCCCCCTCCCCAATCAGCAAATCATAAACGCGGTCTGAAGAAGTGTACAAACTGGATGGTCCGAGTAAATCAGGTAGAAAGTTTGAAAGGTGTCAAGTGTCCATAGATTAGATTAGAAGGCAGAAGGGCCCAGATTAGACTCCGTAACCCATAATCGTGAAGCTGATTATGTAATAAACTGGGGTGAAAACTTCGTAGAGCAGAGTTTGACTAGCAATCTAGAGTAACAGTAACGCATAAACTAGACTCAAAAAAGTATTTAGATCCCCGTATAAACATATATTATCATAATTATGAAAGTGGGGAGAGCGAGAGATACCGAAACGAACAGTTTCACCTCTCTAGAGAGCCTCTTCACATGGTGGAGGAATAAACGTATAAACTTTATAATATATAAACATATTTCGCCAATTTATATTTTGATGTTACGGGCCGGCGTATCGGTGGACCCAATGAAGAATGTGAAAAGGGGACCAACTTGCAGCGCGAGTGACAGCTCACGGCAACTGGCACAAGAAGAAAGAATAACATAGCATGTGAGACCCCCCGTCCGACCACACACGGCTTTGAAAGGCCACAGCTAAACAGGCCAACCACCGCCGTCGCATTCAAACTGGCTTCTACCACGCAACACAAACTTAAACACCCACCAAAGGCCAACCAATCGAAACAGCCAGTGCACGCCCGCCAAGAACAACATCCAACAGTCCAAAAGATATTTCATTGGAAACATCATCAGAGAACATTGAAGAACAAAATTATTTACAGGTACATAATATTTTTTCTTGACCAATGGATGACTCTTCGAATGGCTCCCAAAATCACCAACTATTGTACAGAATACATGCCGTAATCCTAAATAAGAAAACTTTGGAACCCAGAAAGAAAAATAAATTAAAAATCCTCTCTTTCTACCCTTGTAGAAGGACTCATCACAGATTTCCTAAACACAACTCTAAATCTAAAATCCAAAGAGGGGTCGGAGATCTGAAGCTGGGGCTTCAGCTCGCAGGCCTCCACACTCCCCTTTATTCCAAACTCTTAGCTTACTTTACATACAAATCTGTCGCCCCTTTTTTTAATTAACCTTCAGATTAGACTCTGCAAAAAGACCCAACCCAACCCAACGGGAAGAAAAAAAAAGACCCTACATGTTGGAATGTATAGGAATGTACAGTAATCACAAACAACTCTCCTCTCGTCTCTGTCTGTCTGTCTCTTCCTCTCCCTCTCTGCTGATGGGCTTCCGGTTTCAATCTTTGCTCAAGGTTTCCTACGATGGGTTTTTGTTTCTAGATCTGTTCTCACCAGTGCCCTGGATTTGTATATTAGAGCACTGGGGTGGTGTGGATGGTGGTGGGGTTACCGGTGGTCAGGCCACGGCGGTGATGCCGCAGCTGCTGCGCCTGCCGTCCCTGTCGAGGCAGTCGAATCCTTCGATCCGGACGGCCGCCGGCTTGGCCCCAAACATGGTGCGGACACAGCCGCCCTTGCGCGCCGCCCCCGCCGAGGGCGGCGCCAGCATGGGCAGCGGGGTTAGCGGGGTGGCCTTCTCGTCGCCGAAGCGGGAGTCGAGGACCAGCGGGTTAGTGGATCTGCTAGGCGGCGAGCCACAGAAGTACGGCGGGGACGACGCGACCTGGCTCTCGCCGGGTTGGTGCTCGACGTCGCCGTAGGCGCCCTGCAGATTTTGTCACATAAAGGCGTCAGCTTTGAAAACATCAAATATATAAACTAGGTCAAATAGAGAGCTACAGGCTAAGATCATAATGAATAAAACAGATTAAGAGGAAAGAACGACGCAACTTGTACAAAAAAATACATATTTTTTGTGAATTTTCGGAGAAAATTTATCAGAATTCTAAAGATGACACAAGTGGGTAGAGAAGGGGGACCAAAACTCTCACCTTGGTGAGGATAAGATCTAAAACATCCGCCCCAGGTTTCGAATCGCAGGGATCCGCCTGATGCCTGGTAGAAATGAACATAGATCCACAGATATGTCAGAAAAAAACCTCAGATAGACCCTTCCGAAGATTATTAACATCAACAGATGGAGGGAAATCTCATCTTCCTCAAAGAAATATGATCGGAAGGTGCCACAAAAAAGGGAAAAGGGGAGGGGAGCAAGGACGCACCCAAGATGCCACCGCAAGGGTCTGATCGGGTCGGTGCAGCAGAGGCGGCTTACTCGGAGGGGCTTGGGGCAGAAAACCGGGTCCCTGCGGTCAGAGATGATGGCGGCGAACGGGTGACTCCTCATCTCGTCGCAGGCCACCACGGCGCTCTGCTGGACCGCGCAGTGGTTCATCCTTGTTTTCGCACCGCGTCACTGATCCACAGCCTCCAACGCCTGCACCACATCAAAAACCCCGATCAACAACGAAACTATCCAAACCCACAGATCAAGACACAACCTTTGCAACATAGTACCAAAACAAGATCATCAATAAAATCCGCTCCCCCATGAAAAGGGCAGAGCTTTAACCCCCCCCCCCAACAGAGAACCACGCCCGTCTCATGGCACCCGGCGGAGACCTTCTGTAAGCTACAGAGAGGAAAGGAGGGAGGAATGAGAGGGACCACGCCATTACCTTGGCCACCCAAGCGAGTTGGGGCGTGTTAGGGTTAGCGACGGTGTTAGGAGAGGAGGGTACGGGACGAGAGGAGAGGAGAGAATGGAGGCCTCCCGCGCTCATAAATAGCGAACACATCATACCGGCGTAGACCAATCGAACGGCGCACAGATTCTCCCCATTTCTTAACACAGAAAAAAGAAATCCCGCTGGATATTTCGAAGGGAGAGTCCAATGCGATCACGACCACGCGGGCGGGGAGGTGCCCCCGAGTCGGCTCTCTTACCGCCTCCAAAATTAGATACCCGCCATTTGTGAGGTTTTATTTCGTGAAGTTTTTAAATTTATATGATAATAAAATATGATTTTTATTTTTATTATTTTATCAATTATACTCTTTACCTACGTAATATTATTATGATTATATGTCGTCCCTACTTACGTCTCTTTAACTAAAGTAACATATGGATTAAGAAAAAAGAATAATTAACCTATTTTGAGGTTAACATTCTCTCTCACACAAATATAAGGGCAAAAAGTGAGAGAGATGGATGATGGGTATGCTCATCGAGAAGGGAAGATGGGGGTTGAGAGGGGTGAGAGTAGTCGTGGAGGTGAGGGAGAGAGAGAGAGAAAAAGAGCTATCGGAGGTGGGGAAGAGAGGTCGCATGTGACACTCTTCTCTCTTTCTCAAATAAAAATATTTTTAATATTTTATATTTTTAAATAATTTTTATAAGTATCTTCTCAAAATATTTATCGAGATTGATGACTTACGAAATATGAAAATATAATTATAATAATATGAAACATACTGAAAATATATGTGTGAATATATAAAATATAAACATATAATTATAATTATAATTTTTATACATATATATATATGTATAGTTAAAATTATATTCTTTTATTCTTTCCTCTTTTTAGAGTCCGAATCCGGTCCCGCCAACAGCGAAATCACACGTCAGGCGTGTGTGAGTTTGCTCCTCGAGTAAAGTTCACCGCCTCTCTAATGACCTTACGTCAATGAAAATTTAATGAATAAATTAATCGGTCAGGCCACTGACCGGATCATTTATAATGCAAATTTAAAGCTGGAAAGAAAAGTCAAAATTGTTAGGAAAAGAGATATCTGATAAGCATGCGGGATTATGTTACTTAATATTATCCGTTATTTTAATGGTGCGGGCTAAATTAACAAATCATGGGCGGGGCTGCGCCGGTTGGATGGAGGAGCATCACGTGCCGACATCATCACGATACCTTGCCGTCCCCGAGGATAAGTGCTGGTGACCACTCGATTCGAGGGCTCCGCCCATGTTCGACGGTCCTGATGCGTTCGACTCGGGAGAAAGGCCAAGTAATGGAATCGAGGGGGAGCCACAAGTCGCGATCGGGGGGTCGGGATTCAGTGACGCCGCCCCCGATGATGGGGGTGGCAGTTTGACGTAATTTGAGGTGGATCCAGGGGCGGTTGGGGAACCTCGGAATAATCCACGTGAGAGGTGCCGGGTGAGCGCTGCTGGCGAGGAGCCACCGCTCCTCCGGATCATATAAATTTAAAAAAGCTTTGTTGAGCATGTTATTAGGTAAAAATATTATTGGACCACGATTGGATGTCGGCAAAATCAAATAAAAAGAGATGCTGGTTGTCGCCGTCCAGCGAGGCAGGCTGGGGCCCACCTGTACAGCACGTGAACCTGCCTAGGCGGGGTCCACGACAGCAATGGACCTCATCGAAGTTGATCTGCATCTCACAGGAGTTTACCCTCATCTTGCAAAACTGCTCTGCAGATCTAGCTCCGTTTGCAGAGATATTTAGGATAAATTATCTGAGGTGGATTCCATTGAATTATTTTTTAATTTTTTTTAAAATTTTATAAATTATTATTTTCTTTAAAATAATTTATTTCATGTAAAATAATAAAATAAGTTATTCTTGAAATAAGGACAACTTTAATAACAGAATAATAGATGAAGGATAAGTTATTTTGTATACTCGTCTGAGTTTGATAACATAGTTTAATTATCTACGTGCATCTGGCCGTGGGAAATAAGCTTCTTATATTTCCATAGCTTGGGTTTGCTTAAGCATGCTTTAATTGATATTTATCCACGGCTTTAATTTTTGTATATCGTGTATCTCATCACAAGAGCAGCGATTTAATAATTTAATTAGAAGCTTTGTTAGGATATGGACACAACTCATATGAAACATCTTGACAAAAGAAATATGAAACTTTAACTCGAAGGACATAAGGTAAATTGTAGTCGAACAGTGAGATTTCATTATACCAGTAAAAAAAAAAGGAAATTGCCAGAATGGCGATTGTCCTTTTTTGTATCTAGGGAAACTTCTTGACGTCCTTTTGCGCTTTGATTAGATAATATAACTATTTACCTACTGAAATATCGTCATTTTCTTGCAATTAACTTAGTTGAATTTATAGTTTGCAATGACTAATTTGCTCTTACATAGTCTTTCACACATAATGGAATGACTAATTATCTCCGAGAAAAGTATGACTCAATAAGATTCAATCGAAATCCAATGACGCCAAAAGGGCATGCCAATTACATGGTGCGAACACTCAAAACCCCGATCGAGATGCGTGGAAAGCAAATCCAAGAATCTACTTATTTTTATAACTTTCCAATGAAGTGCTTCACCTCCAACGGGAAGGTTTCTTTGCTTTAACGAAGGCGAGAATCGATGACAATTACAGAACCTAAACTAGAAATTCTCACCTCGAAAGAGCCGGGTGGGTGGCCCCATTGGGGAAAACGTAATCGAAGGAAAACCTATCTTTCCCTATAAATAATGATAGCAAATCATCATTAAGATTATTTCCTCAATTTATCTCTTACCATTCATATCCCTCGTAAGTCACAAGTCATAAACGAGAGGACATTTTCTTCGGATTTGTAATATAAGGTTATCAATGAGTCGGACTGGTCAGACAGGTGAACGAGTTTATGTCGATTTTGGGTCAAACCGTCAGATTTCTTTTCGCACGCGGGTCTTTAGTCGGACCTAAAAATCTTATTTAACTATATTCGCTGATCGGACTCGAATTTTGAGTTCGACCCGTAAATTGGCCCGACCAAGTTCACTCTTTCTTTTTCTCCCTTCGTGCTTAAAAATTAAAATTATCTTATTTTATTTTTAAATAAATTAATATTTAAAAATCTAATTAATTTAATAAAATAAAAAATTTCATATTCTTACGGATATTATTTTTTATTTTTATTCAATTTATCAGATCAATATGAAGTCGATCCTGACCCGAATCCAGTCAATTGACAATCCTATTACAAATATTAAAAGATAAGTTGAGAAATAACTAATTATAAAATTTTGAATACATTTACGAGACCACCGTGCTTCACAAATGAGCTACACAAGTATCATCTCTCAAACTCCAGATGTCTCTCAAAATTTTTACCCTCTTCTTAATCTTACTAATCTTCCTAATGACGTGAGCATCAAAGAGCTCTCTCCCATCATGCACGTCTCTTGGGACCCCTAATGGTATTCCATTGTTCACAAGTGACAAAGCTGACTCTAATTTTGTCTAATCAATTGTCGTCATCCGTCATTTTGAGGCAGTACAATAGATTAATAATTAAAATCTCTTATTTTTTTCTTCTATTAATTAAACTAAAGGGATATATATATATATATATATATATATATATATCCCTTTAGTTTAATTACTAGAAGAGATAGCACACACAAAGAAAATATCAAGAATCTAAAGGTGTTTTGTAATTATCATTTTTTTTTGTTTACAATACCATACGTGCGAACTTTCAAGTATGCAAATATCATTATTACCATTGTCCCATGTCTCTAGCTTCACCTCTAACCATTCGGACCTCAATAGCTACGCACGTGGGATTGCATGTGCGCTGCAGGCCAACCAAATGGGTCCCTCGCGCGGCCACGAGTCTTTAATGCTCCCACTTTCCAACTGGCCGGCCCACACAAACAAATGACTCTACTCCTGTGCTGTGCCACCTCTCTCACGTAGGTCGGGTGTTGACAGTCTGTGAGATCATAGGTTAAATGAACTTAACCACAACCATGACCCATCTCTCTCTCTCTCTCTCTATCTCCCCGCTGGCTGTCCACACCCGGGTTCTGATTACTGATTAAAGCAAGTGAAATAATAAAAAGTGAATATATACACAGATAAATGAAAATCTAAATGCAGCCGGGAAGAGGAACATCTCAAACAATATTGGGGTAGTTGAATATCCACAAAGTTAAATATGTAACAATCTGAATATTTTATTTTTTGTCGGAATGTTGAATGCAGTGTTATCAGAATTGACCTGGTGTCTGAACCGACTAATGAGCTGGTTCTGTTTGAATCGGTTGAGCCGTTCAATCGAATCGGTTTGAACCGTGACATCAACATAATATTGATATATAATTCGACCCGATTCTATAACCCAAGATAATAAGAAATAAGATATGATGATCAAAATAAAAAATCATACATGTATAATTATTAGTCATGATCATATAACTATACAAGTAAAAAAATAACAATAACGTGGTTAAATAAATTGATTTTAGAATTTTGTAATATTTTATTGGTCTTCACTCTTCACAATTGACATCTATGTTTCTTTAAATTTTTAAACTTAAAATATATCTAAAATAAAATGATAAATAACAACAAATCAATAATAATAAGATAATTTTATTCACACATAAATATCATTTTTAATATCTAACTATTTTTATGTTTATTTTTTTATTTTAAAGGGTGAATCGGGTTCGATTGATTCGGATCGATTCACTGGTCGAACCGCGCGGTTCGTCCAGTTCTTTAGCGTTAGATCGGACCGGCCTTAATCGGATCAGTTCTTAGATCGGTTCACGGCCGGACCGGTCCGACCGATCGATCCGATCCGATTCTGATAACAGTACGTGGTTGAATGTCGAAAATAAATTTATTCATGTTAGAGATTTTTTGAATTGGACGTGTGTTATAAAATGAATTATACGGATAATTGGAGAACATATACTCTTGCTAGAGAATTTAAAAGGTTAGGTAAAGTTTACTTATTTTGTATAATATTTGAAACATATGTGTGTTATAAGTGTTTCTTCCTTATACTTTTGCTGAAGTGATTGAAACTTAACGAGTAAAAGACAATAGACTGACTTGATGAACAAAAGATATTAATGTTAACATATTACAAAATGTATTTTGTTTGTGAACTTGAATTCTTGATCTTGAATGATGGAGTCGAACAAGAATTAGACATGATTTTTTTTTCAATAAAGAATATACTTGTTTGCATGGTCATGACTTTGGATATTTTGGAAACAGTTAGGGACTTGTAGTGTTCAATGCCTACAATATTTCATATTCACGGGGGGCTAAACAAGGTATTTATTCATGACTCTGACCCCTTTTGATAACCGGATGGGGGTATGTTAATCGACCCCGAAGGATCGATTAACTCACTCGACCCCGATTAGACATGTATGTGTGAGGGGAAGACGAGGGGGAGGCGGGGCCCACCTGCTCCCCTGTTGCGTTAACCGGGTGACAAGTCGGCTATCAAAGCGGCCCTTATAATATCAAGATATTTAACGAAGTGACCCATATCCTTACGAAGAAGTCTCTCATATGTTTGCAAAAAGAGTAATAATTAGTAGATTTAGTGCACTGATTATATCTATCGATCGGTGTAATTATTATAATATTTATTTTTAAAAAATATTTTTTGAGTGATCTTCATGTTACGTCTTCTGATAACTTGACTTAAGGATCAAATAAAAATAATTTTACCACTCGGTGAATAGTAAAAAGTAATATGTTTCACTATTTATAGGGCTCAATTTTTTTTTTTGCTTAGCTCTCAGGTGACGTGACATAGGGGCTAAACAAGTTTGGGATGAGAATTACTCAAAAAAAAGTTAAAAAATTATAAATATTACACTAATTATATCAGCGAGTGTAATTAATGAGGGCTTATAAATAAATCTCCTGGAAAATATGTTTGTTAAATAAACCTGTAATTGTGAGAGATTATGAATGAATATCTAGATTGGAGAGACTGCTTCATAGATATGAAAGATTATAGAGATTGAACATTCAAAATCTCAAACAGTTAATCTAGTTTCAAAACTTCTACATTATTTTATGAAAGTTCACTTGCTAATGGCTTCTATTGTGAAACTACCTTATTGTAGTAATGGCTGAAATGGTCTAACAACCCCTCTTGGTTTCTAATTGGGTCCTTTGACTTACATATTCAAATTTTAAATAAATTTTTCTTTTATTTAGAATACAGGTGGAATCTACCCTGCTAATTCAAGTTAGATAAACCCTAATACTGTTCGATGCATGTTGAGGTTAAAGTCAACATGTGATAAGATGCTACAACTTTTTACCTACTGAAACCGAAACCTCATACATTAGCAGCGGGTTTCATGAACAACCAAGATAATCCCTGAGATATATTATTCCCCGTGCATGGTCGGAGTATTTTGGGGGACTAATTAAATGATGGAATCATACACACGGAAATGGTTAAGCAACTCTAAAACCATTACCATGACATAAAATGTGGAAACAGCCCCATAACAGTCATAAGGCCTCAGCTCATGAAAAAAAAAAACTTGATGATATCAAATTGTGCTTGCGTTTTAGTAATGTGCATTAAATTTGAGAATGTTACCATTGTCCCCTCACCCTTCGTTAATTTTTTTTTGTTATCAATTACCAATATACACATTGTGCTAAAAATAAAATATGTAGTTGTTAAAAAAAATCTTCTAAATCATTTTAAAAGAATGTCATGACATTTGAAAGACAAACACGTGAGATTCGTGAATGTAAGAAGTGTAAATAAGGCTGATAGGGTAATCTATATAAGCATGACAATTAAATCGACGATGCAGCAGTCTCTAAGGTCTTGTTTGATTGGAGGATAAGTTAAAGAGAATAATTTAATCAAGAGTTGAGTATTCTAAAAAATAGATCATTTTATTTTGATTGGAAAATAAGATAATTCAGAATATCTTTGAGAATTGTGAAAAAGTTTAACCTATCATTGTTCTATCTTTTTGATGAAACAAATTATCCTGGGATAAATCAGAATAAGAGCATATCCCATGGAATATCTTGTACGAGCAATCAAATGGAATAAACTAACTTTTACCCATTTATCCCACTTTATCTTGACTTATCCCCCAAACAAAGAGGCCCTATGAAAGAAGTGATCTTTGCATATACTTGTTATCAAAATCCAAACATGTGAACAGTACCCCGTAGCATTTACACTTTTGGCTGCAATCCTTTGTGTTTTTTTTTTATATTTTTGCTAGGTATAAAAATAGTGTGCCATACATCTTTTGTTGAAAGTATATGTGTTTTATATCTATGTCCAACTATTTTTGGGGTTAGGACTATTTTGTGTCCTAGTGTTAAGCCCCGAGCGTGAGCTCGAAGCACAATTTATTGTAGACTTGGACTAAGTCTGGGCGAAAGATTAGGGAAATGGGCTTGGGCTACATCAGGGCCTAAGTTTTCTTAGTCTGTTTGCATTGGGCTGTGCTACGCCTGACCTGAGCCCAGCCCAGGACACTAAATCCGTCTTCTGAGCATTTCTAACACTGCCTTAATCTAAAAGTCGAAGTGGCACAAGTTGTTTTTATAATTTATTGGAATAAGAAAACATAAGTAAATATTTCTTCCCTAAGTTTTAACAATTGATTGCATACAAAACCGATCTACGTAAAAAGTTTGAGTTGCTTGTAAAATGTTTCCCATCAACTACTTGATGGAAGATAGAACTAGCTGGAAGATAAATTCAATATCTTGTAATTAATAATATTTGAAATAAATAACTAAATATTATTATGTCCATTTCGTTTTACAAACGAAACCAGAAGTATTATAAATTTATAAATCAAAATGTCGGAAAACACAAGTGGATTCTTTGAGTTTATAGTCCTGGGCCCCTTCAATCTTATAAATTAAAGTTTATAAATTAAAGTTTGTAAGATGGTATCGGAGCAGACCAAGGCCCACTATAATATTTACATCACCTCCCTTCTAATCTAATTTTCACGATCCATCTTGACTGTGAGAGGAATTGTTGGAGCCCCGAATGAGAGATAAAACACATATCGAAAAATACACGTAGGTTCTTTGAGTTTATAATCCTGGCCCCTTAATTCTTAGTACCTAGGTTTTAAGATTTATAAGAAGAATCCTATCACGGTTAAAATAAAAAATATCGATTTCGTAATCTAATCCTTTCTCCAATCCACAGTCTCATATATCTCAGGCATCATTGGATAGAATATTTTTTACGGCATTTAAATTGCCAATACTTGACGGGACAATGTTTCATTTTGGAGCTACAAAAGTATTCTCATAACGTTTTGAGAGAACATATGCCCCAAATCTAAACCCCCTCCATTTTTAGATGGAGGCTAAGTTAGGTAAACCATTTCCAATAGTTATCTTCAATATTTATCGTAAGGAGCCATCCATGTGTGTTTTTTTTTGGGGGGGTGGGGGGTGGGGGGGTGGGGTGATGTAATAAAATTAGATTAAATAATTAAAATAGATCTGAAGAGGCGTGATCTCGCGCTGGATCCTGAGCCGCACGATCTTGGATGAACCTTTATCATCGTCATCACGATTGAGGATCTATAAAGCAGGAAACGGATCAGAGGAGTCCAGGGTTGAGACTCCGGGAAAAATCCTCCGATGATTAAATAATTAAAATAGATCTGAAGAGGCATGATCTCGCGCTGGATCCTGAGCCGCACGATCTTGGATGAACATTTATCGTCATCATCACGATTGAGGATCTACAAAATAGGAAACGGATCAGAGGAGTCCAGGGTTGAGACCCCGGGGAAAATCCTCTGATGCTTAAGTCAGCAAGTTGATAGAGCGTAGGTGAAAGGGATGTGGGAGAAAAATGAGAGACACGAGATCGCTCTCCACCAGTGAGTGTGATGTTGAGTACTCGGGATCACCTTATCTTTATGGAGAGTTTTCCTGGGATTTATATAGTCGCTCGCCCCGTACAGGAATCTTGGAAGCTTAGGGGACTGAGGAGAGTTACGTCCTTATCGTGGACTTTTTAAAGGCCCGAGGACTCTTGCTCTCTCTTATCCCTTCGAGTTCCCTGTTTCGGGTTATGGCGTAACCTTCGCCTGGATAGACATTCGGCGGCCGTGTCGAGCGTGGGGCGTCCGTTTAGGGCTCTTCCCAGGTGACAGAGGCGTCGTTGGACGGTTTATACTCGGTCCCTGATTGGGGTTTTTCCAAGCAACCGTTACTCGGTCTTCCGGGCCCGAAGGTCGCCTAGGAAGTATTGGGCCGAGCAAGTTTTGGGCTTCAAATCAAGTGGGCCCGTTAAAGGGGCTATCACTTTGGGAGTCCGACCTATTTGGGTCTAGAATATACCTATTTGGGCCGCTCCGGGCCAGATGTCTTTGGGCCGCTGATTTTATCCCTCTCCAAGATCATTATTTCGATCATAAAAACATTACCGATTCCTAAAAAGTCATCAATGGAATTTCTTTTTATATGAACTTCAATTAATTGAAGCCAATAAATTTCATGGCAGCTAAAATGGTCACGTAATTAGATCCCGAATCCAACACCGTCTGGTTGATGAGAAATTTTCCTATTTTCTCGTAACAATTGAGACGGTGACGTCCCTTCCAACTCCGATCCCTCTTTTGCGAAGAAAAGTGGCCACATTTGTCCCACGCTTCCCTCTCATCGATCACAGCTACGGCTGCTAACATCGGAGATGTGAAGGCACCTAGAAAAGAGAGGCCAGTTTTAGTTGACATGACCTTGTCACTTGGCAAACCTCATCCACAGACGAGAGAATAGGGTTAATGCCATGGTCAACTAGGGTAGGTTATCACAAAAAAAATCTACTACTGTATGTTTGCATTAAAGAAATGGCAAGCTTAATTTCTTCACTTGACCATGGTGTCTACTCTAAAGAAAGTCACCTGTAAGATCTTAGAATTTTCATGTGGAAAAACCCATATCCAATGCTCAAACACCATTGTCATCATGTCATTTGTGTTTAAGGTGTCATTTGACACTGCACTTGGGGTGGTTCAGTTTTCAAAAATTTATGTGCACCTGATATTATTATTACATGGGGTATACTTTGATCCTTTCTAACGTATTAGAAGAGGGTAAAACCCTAGTGTTTGCACTATTCAGTTATTAATGTTTTTCCCAGTTTTACTTTTCTCATGCTCTGTAGTGTTTTGAAGTTAAAAGTTATGGATCAAAGAGATGAAAGATTTGCAAAATAAGGGGCCTACTTAGAAACATTAGGGGTAAAAGAGATAAAAGAATATCAAAATTGAAGCTAAAAGTATAATTCCTTGCACAAAGGGAATTAAGGTGAATATGACTCTCTAAGCTGATGGAAGCTGGAGGGGAACATGCTACATGAACTCGTATTGTGACTTGAGGTCTAAGATGACTCATTCTCTATAGGGAGAGTGAAGACTTAACCTATGGGAGAGTTTGATAACCTAACGAGGCCCCCGTTAGAGTGTCTTGTTAGGCCTTCACGCCAAAACCCGACTTTGACAGTCGTTTACGGTGCCCAGGGTTGGTCAGGTATTAATCGAGAGTTTGTTGTTTGTGTGAAGACCCCCGAATACAGTGCTCGGGGTCAGTTACTGAGATTTACGTGTAAAAATTCAAATGATATTCTCTCTCTTCAAATGGCGCACCCGAGCAGGGGGTCGGCCGACATATCCTACCCCGCAAACAAAGTCGCCCTATGGAACTAAGTTAAGAAGTAAGTCTAATGGCAATGCATTAATGTCCATTCCTATATGAACGTTTCAACTATACTGCTTGATTACAGAATAGGTTAAGTGGATAGGCTAAATCACAGGTAAAATATTCCATAAAATATATCAAAATATTTTGATTGGGAGATAAGGTAACTCGGAATATCTTTGAGAATTGTGAAAAAGTTTAACCCTCCTTATTCTAACTTTTTGGTAGAACAAGTTATCTCGAGATAAATCAGGATAAGAGTCTATCTCATGGAATATCTTGTACGAGTAACCAAAGGGAATAGGATAATTTTTAGTGGGGTATCCCGATTTATCCCCCAAACGAACGGGCCCACCGTCTTTGGTATATATCTAACATTTTACATTTTCTGATTACCCTTGCATGTCAAAAAATATCAAATAAATGGCTTTTTTAGGCGACAGAAATATGAAAAGAACGCTCGTGATCACTGCTTTTGAACGTACTACTATATATGCCACAACTGAAGTTAAAAATTATGTATCGCTATATCCATGTTAAAAATTAACTCATTTTCACTGGTGCTCTCTAATTAAGGTGGTTGATTTAGATGGCCGTTTCTTACTATCTCCAATACTAGCCTCCCAGTTCTCATTGGCAGCATCATGAGGAGCTGATGTCAGCCTCAACCAGCGGCGATCAGAGCAAGTCTGAGGGACTGCGGACGAAAGCAGGCTTAGCAGAGGTGGCAGGCCGGGAGGGACGAAAGTGGTCAAAATGATGGGCTCCTTGGGTTACATTATTGGGCAGTTCAGCCCAAACGGTCAGGCCCATTTGAAAATTCGAACTAGATGATATCATTAGTTTTGAAAACACAAAAGGAAAAAATAAAGATGACAGTTGGATGTTGTTATATCTAATTGATGTGATGCGTGTAGTAGGAAGAAAATATGGGGTCTACTTTGTAGGAAAGAAATGTAGAATGCAGGAATGAAGTATATGGTATATATATATATATAATACTATGTACGAATGAAGTAGAATTAATACTAGGACTGCATTTCATTTTCATATGATATAGTTTCATTCTCACACAACACTATATTCTTATGAAATTGCCCCCATGTCATCCTCGTGCTACATGTGCCATATCGATCAAAACATGGGTGCCCATTCGGATAATTTGACCATAATTCACATGATAATTAAAAGGATTGTCATTGGATACACAAATATACCCAGATTTGTAATTAATGGTTCAAATGGATCAGCTAATAGATCTGGACCTAGTTTGCCACCCATACATACACAAGAGGTGGTTCCATCGATCAGCAAGAATGCAGAATATATTTTTTCCCTTTTATATTCAAAATATATATATATGGACACCAAGAACCACCTGTTGCCTATCGCAAGAAGTTCAAATCAAATTCGGACCGACTGCTTATCGCACGATTAGAGTTTCATCCCGAGACTCTTCATCCAAATTCCATCCATGGAATTCATATATAAACAACTCACGTCCTCATGCATGCAATGCATGCTTGCAGAGTCACAAATCTCACATCATGAAACGTACCCACATTTCCAAGATTTGCATACACAATAAATAATTAGTCCGTGACCAAGGTTCAATTCACATCTCATTAATTCAAATCAATGTTCTTCTATTGACCAACTGTACACCAGGGGACAATTCAACATCCATTAAACAGAGGAAACAAGGGGAAATAGTGAAAGTTACAAATCATATCCTTGTTGGCTAGACTACATATTGCGTTTCATATATAATATTGTTCTAGTTAAAAGAAGGGAAATTAAGGCAATCACCATTGTCCTGCGCAATCGATCGGTTGTGACTTTCCTCGTCATTAACGTCCAGCTACCTAGTACGTAGAAGAAACAGGGCAAAGCAAGAGTGGCTTTATCTAGATCACATATACAGCAGACTCTGTTCAGTGTGCATGCATGCACAATGCCTCTGTTCACCGCTGAAAACATACTAAAGCATCATATATAGTCCTCATCATGATTTTTGCTTTCAACCACTCGAACAAAATGACACTACCACACCCATAAGTACACACACGTAGGCAATTATTAAATATATATATATATATATATATAGATGAGAGAGAGAGAGAGAGAGGAGAAGTCAAGGGACAGAGCACAACCATATATGCAACATGACATTTATTATTATCACTGATCATCATAGAGAAACGATAACGCAAGGTGGGAAGAGGATCGACCTGCAGGGATCCCAACCATATAGCTAGAGCGCAGCAGTATTTAGACAGTTGCACAAACATGATCATACATATATAGCCGAAGCTTTAGATGTTCCTCACCAACAAAAATAAACCATATTTAGCGCCATTAGTACAATCCTTTTATCTGTTGGAGAGACGGCCAGCGGTGGAGAGAGAACTGATCGAGAGTACGACTCAAAAAGGGAAAAAGGAAGAAGAAGACAAGAACGAAAGCAGGTGAGAGATCTAAGAGCCCCATGCATGCAGGGGCGGTAACGCCGATGACGACGGGCCGGGCCGGAGCTGCAGCTGGGAAGGGGGCGGGGGGCGGCGCTTAGTTGCCCGGGGGCTTGTAGGCGATGAAACTGATGCACTGCACCTGGCGTTTGTTGTCGAAGCCGATGATCCGGACGAAGTAGTTGGGGTAGGCATTGCTGCACTCCTCCAACTCCTTCATCACTTGGGAGGAGTCGGTGCAGCCGAACATGGGCAGCTTCCACATGGTCCAGTAGCGCCCGTCGTAGTATCCCGGCGAAGCGTGGTACTTGCGGGACACGAAACCCTCCTGCAGAAAAAAGAAGACGACGTCGAAGAAGAAGAAGAAGAAGAAGAGACAAGAGGGAGAGAGAGAGGCATATATGCATCAGCCGGTAGCCCAAACTGTTGTTAATTAGGGAGAAGCCTAAATTATTGTAGCCTGTAGGCATAGCTGTCTTAGGATTGCAAACCTTGCAGAATTCCAAGCAAGGAATCCAGCCACTGCGGAGGAGGTAGTCAACCTCCCTGGACAATTCCTCTTTGCTGAGGGGTGGCAGGTAGGAGAGGGTCTCGAACTTCTTCTTCCCCTCCGGCGGCCACACCTGCAAATTAAAGAATTTAAGCCAGTCCCCACAATTAACCCACATATATATGATCAGGAACTTGACCGGGCCGCGTTAATCCAACTCCGCCATGGCGCTGGCGAGGGAGGGAGGGGTATCCAAAGTATGTACCTGCATGCACTGGACCCTGCCGCCGTTGCTGGGGAGGTGGGACAGGTCGGCATTGGCCCGGCGGGTGGCGGGGAAGGCGGCGGAGGACCGGAGCCCGGTGAAGGGTGCCACCATGTTAGACTGGGCCGGGGTGGCCCGGGCCACCGCGGCGGTGGAGACCATCACGGAGGACGCCATGGGCCTAGTAGGCGCCTGGTGGAGCAGAGGAGGCCTTCTTCTGCTTCTTCTTCCTCAGATGCACACAGCAGCTTCTGCCTTCTCTTGAGAGGCCCCAGCCGTTGGTGTACCCGGTTTATATAAACCTGCTCCGCGAGGGTCTCCCTGTCTCTGCGCATCGGACGGCTAAGATCGAGAGTAGCGGATATCGGGACGAGCTGGACCGTTGGATGGGGAGGGGTGACATCTACACCTCGGACACCACACAGGAGGTAACGATGAGATGACATCCTTATCGTTACTGGGTGCCCCTCTCGTGGTGACGCGTGTCGCGCTGTGGAGGGTCTTATCCCATGACGTGAATGTGTGAAGGTGGTGAGTCTTGGCGTCGGCCTCGCCCGCTCCCTCCTTCCTCTCTTCGGGTTGGTTGGCCTGCTCTAAGTTCACCTAGGGTCGGGCATCTCTTGTTACAAGTTAAAAATTTAAAATCCATGCTTCAACTCTCAACTTACCGAGACATGCATTTGATTTTATGCTTTCCCCTTGTCAAAATTTTGCACCTGTTTATGGGATTTTTACATCTATAATCTTTGTAAAAGATCGTATTTGTATCTATCTCCTTATTTTTATCATATTATTAAGTATAAAAATCATATTTATATTTATCCCCTTACTTTTATCATATTATCAAATATATCTATGATATATCCCGTATTGTTACAAATATACCCTCATCGTAACCATCGTTTATTTAACTCGAGGATTATGTGAGTTAAGATGGATAATTAATTATCTCTCCTCGAGTTAGCATCACTCACTCTCTCTCCATCCATGGTACACGCCGGCCGCAACATAGGGCCGTCGCCATGCCCATCTCCCTCTTGCTTTTTCACTATCCCGGAAGATGTGGAGATCAATGGAGAAGGAGGTATCAGAGAGAGAGAAGGGAAGAGGGTTGTGGGCAATTTTGCATGAGAGAGAGAGAGAGAGAGGGGAGGGGGATGGTCGTGATAGAGGAGGCTCCCAGCACAGGGGGTCTCAATGGAGGGGTGGGGGCTACTGGCAGGGGGGTAGGCATCGTGACCGACAAAGCGACGGTGGCGAGGGTGTTGTTAATTTGACGCTCACTTCCTCTTCGTCCTGGGCCTCCTCCCGCCGACGATGAACGCAGCAGGGCAAATCTGGCGAGCGCATCGCACCAGGGAGGGGGATGACAAGGGAGGGCTTGGAGACGGAGACAAAGGTGGGGAGACGTCCAGCGATTCCTTCCCAACACCGTCACCGATCCCCGCCAACTCTACAGCCACCGGCCATGAACCCTAACGCTAGCTAGATCGGAGACGGAGATAAAGACTAGAGAAAATAAGCAAATTATCTTTGCAAAATGCTTTTGCGCATATAGGCCCTCTTTGGTAGTCGAATAAACACGAGTAGCTCTTTTTATTCGCGCTCAAGTGAGTTGTGCGACTTTAGCATCGCGAACAACCCGTTCGACGTCGGCTGGGATAAATCCCGTATTCGGGCGAACATCTCATTCGAGCCTCCCCCCTCGAATGAGTTACGCCATTCGAGCTTGCCCTAACTCCCGCAGCAGCTTCCATCCATACCCATGGGAAACCACGGCGATCGATCTCCCACGAACGCGGGTGTCCGGTGGCGATCGACGGCTCCTTCATCCTCTTCCCGATGAGCGGCCCTTGCGAACGCGGGTGCCCAGTGACGATCGACGGCTCCTTCATCTTCTCCCCAGTGAGCGGTCCTTGCGACGCGGCGGGGATCTCCCTTCCTCCTCCTCCCCGGTGAGCACAGTCATTATCCTTTCCTTCTCCCCGATCCGGAGCAAAGATCACTGGGGGGAATCCCCTCGCTGCCTGTTTCCCCGAGCCGCTTTCCGCACGGTGACTGATCGTCGGGAAAAGGGTACAGTGATGCTTGCTCCCGAGGGCCGCACGGTGTCCCTGTGTTCTGTCTGGTCCTCTCACTGTCCGAAAGGTTCTGCCTGGTCTTCTCAGCACTGATTAACATCGCCTTGTCATCTCTGACTGTTTCAAGCTTTCGCGCGCTCTCCTATGCTTCCGTTGACTGCTTTCCAGACTCCCAAGGGTCACGGGCCATACTGTGTCCGTAGTTCTGCAGAGCTTTCTTTACACATTGCAGGCTTCTTGTCTATAAAAATGGGTGCCCTCTGCTTCCTCCTCCGCATCAGTTTCCAGCGGGACTTCAACTTTCACCACGGAGGTCCTTTCTTCTTCCTCTTCTAACTCCCCGCCTCTCACCAGGTTTGGCGCTTAACTCGATCCCTTTTACATTATCTATCATCGTATGGCCACATTTGTATGATGGTCGGATCTTATTTGTTGTATTTTGTTCACATGCATTTGGTCTTGCATGATGAGTTCCAAGGACGGAGGGGAAAGGGGAAACCGATGATGCATGTTTTTGCTTTTCCTGTTATTTATTTTCAGTCCTTGTATCGGTTCTGTTTTGGTGTATGCATTATGTGTCCTCCTTTGGGTGGATTTGTTTTGTTGAGGGTCAGATCTTATTGTCGTATTTTACTCGTTTGTATTTGGTCTTGCTTGATGGGATCCAAGTATGCTGCGAGTTGGGAAACTGATGACTCCTATTTTTTTATTTTTGGTTTCTGTTTTGCACCCTTTAGCGGTTCTGCAACTGTTGTGCTCAGTTTACATTCTAGGCATGGTTCTACATACACGTGATGTTCATCATGTATTGGTTTGATATATAATGATGCAATGCTATACAATCTGCATTACAGAAATAATTTGTCTCTCACTTTCATCATGTATTGGTTGTATTGGGTATGTTTTGCCACATTCTATAATTTGCATGTCACTTTAGACATCCTACAATTTATATTGACTGTCACTTTATATCATGGCTACTTACTTATTATTTGACTTTCGGACATGGCATTCACAGTAATAATTTGTCAACGGGGAGGAAGCGTAAACGCTTGCCAATGTCTGCAGCATGTACATGTCTCATTCTTATATATACTTGAATTATGTTGACACACTGCCTTGTTTAGAGTAGTTAGGAGTTGGCTTCTGTGCTTCAACTGTAACAGATAATTTGTAATCTAAGTATTGATTAAGAAGAAGACCTATTTTTCTCTCCATTTCTCCATATAAGAAGAATGTTGGGATTCATCATATTTTTCATGCATGTTTTAAAGCTATTGTCCAAGACCTGCTTGTTCCTGCTGTTTTATCTCCTTGCTTCCTTAAACCAAGTTGGAATTTTTCTTTTCCTTGTCATTTCACTTTGTTCTTTTTTTTTCCTTCATGATCTTGCTTTTAAATGGATATTCATGATCTTAGCAACAACAGATACATGTTTTACTGGATAGCCAACATAACTTAGATCCTTTTGTTGTAGTTAATTTATTCACATCCGTGGCTTTGAAAAACCAAAATGAGTGATCATATTATCATTTTAGTGTACTACATGGGAGTACCATTTTAGTGTACTACAATGTGTGCTAGTTAAGGAGTTGAACATTTCTCTAACTCAAGTGGCTAAATGCTAGGTAAATAGTTGAACTTTTGTCTAACTGAAGTGGCCCAAGTTTTCTTCCCTTTATTGTTATTATGATTATATATTATCTTCCCATTTATTTAAAGGGCCATCACATAACGCTCGAAAAGGAAAGAGCCATGCACCTAATTGGTCTGACGTCCAGGATGGGAAGTTGTTAGAGTTGTTAAGGGATCATTATGACAAAAATAATATATCAGATGGGACGTTCAAGCCACATGTATGGAATGAGTGTGTTCCCATATTTAATGCAAGGACTGGCCTGGATCATGGTAGGGAACAATTATACAATCGCTGGAAAACGTTGAAAAAATTATACACTTTATATGCCCAATTGATGCGGAAAAGTGGGTGGGGCTGGGATCCATTGACCAGCATGCCTGTGCCTAGATATGAAGGAGCCTAGGAAGAGTTAATTGAGGTAATTAATCTCAATATTTGGTCCAACCGATCGCTCATTTTGCACACCATTAACTAATCTTCTAAGCTATCTTGTCTCACATTATTATCAGAGATCTCCCGAATATAGGGTCATAAAGGGCAAGGCATTCAAATTCTTCAAAGACATGGAATACTTATGCTCCAACAGTACCAGTACAGGAGTACATGCAGAAGGATCCCAGCAGCCTGTGGCTTCCCAATCCTCAATTCAAGAATATCTAACTGCTCTGGCAGGGGGTGGTGGGATAGAGAACCTTCATTTCAGCGGTGATCCCTCCCTTGATTTCTCAGTGTATGGAAGTATGACTCCTAACGTACCACTTCCATCGGAGACACCACCACTGGCTTCGAACACTGAAGGTTCTTCCATTGCACGCAAGCGACTTTCCGTGGGTGGCTCAAAACCACGTCCAAAGAGGATTGGGGATGATTTTGTTAGGGATTTCACTTCTGTCGCTCGTGACAAACTTGACTTAGTGAAGATGTTGCAAAAGAATCAGGGAGGAAGTGAAAGCAAAGTGAAGGAGGGGATACGATTCCCACCCCCCAGGAGTGCATTGTAGCATTAAATGCGCTCCCTGGACTACCTCGTCAAACGGTCGTTGCGGCATTGGATCTATTTAAAGACCCAACCAATAGGTCTCTGTTTATGATATTGAATAAGGAAGATAAGATGGATTGGGTAGTCTATCATACAGCTTGACCACAACACATTGGGTTTTTACGGTGGGAACACTTTTTGTCTGGTTGGTTATGCTGTGTAATGAACAATTTGAACCTCTTTGTCATGTACTTTATTTTATGTATGAACGTTGTGTTATGTTATGTAATGTACTCGGTCCCTTTGCTATGAACCTTTTTTTATGAACTATCTTATTCGCCATTGACTTAAGTATGATTGTCCTTTCTATGTAATGTATATGCAGGGCATTGAAAAGAAGTAGGGATGGGGAAGTATAGTTGTTATGTTGTATGGGTGGGGCGTCATCCGGGCATATATCTGACATGGCTGGAATGTCATGCTGAAGTACAAGGGTTCCCGGGGGCTCGCTATAAAGGATTTCAGTCTCTCGAGGAAGCCCAACATGCGTATAATGCATATTTTGCATTTTTGGAGAGGTCATCTAACATGTCAACGATTGTGCATCGACCCCAAGCCCTAATTATGGCTGAACCATTGACTGTAGAGGCTAGATCAACTACACATAGGAGCATTGGTCCTTCCTCGATGTCATTGCTCATCATCGGTCTCATGAGCCTACTTGTGTTATTGTTGTTCTTTATACTTATCAATGTTATTATTATCATTATTATGCATCGTTAGTTGAGTGAATTTAGTTGGTGGAATGTAACAGTTTTATCCCTTCAACTTGTGTAAGTCAACGAGAGTTGTGATCTCCATATTATGCATATATTGTTTTAGACGCTTGAACAATGTATCACATGATGTTGTGCTTAAATGTTGGAGTATCTTCAAGAGGATGATGAAATGTTCGATGTAATTGAGGAGGCGATATGGGACCAAATTGAAGAAGAAAATGCACCGGTGATTCCTAGGCGTCCAATGCACACCTCGACACACACTGGCCATGCATGGATTCATGATATTCTCAACGGCCATGAAGTTAGGTGTTACAGTGTGTTTAGGTTACATCCCACAATATTCTTCAGATTGAGAGAGTTGTTAGTGAGTAGAGGTTTGATATCTGACTCACGCTATGTTACGGCAAATGAGCAACTTGCTATGTTCTTATATGCTGTTGGCATGGTGTCTCAACCGGTGCATTATGTGAGCATTTTCACCACTCTTCTCAAACAATTAGTCACTATGTTAATCGTCTTGCACTTGCATTGGCTTCGTTGAAGACTGAATTCATCCAGCTCCCAACGCACACAAACGAATGCCATCCCCACATACGTAACAAGGATATTTTCTATCCGTTCTTTAAGGTATGGTGTACGTTATGCATGTGTAATTGTGCCATCCATCTTGGCAAATCTAACATTTCTTTTCGCATTGTAGGATGCATTGGGTGCAATCGATGGGACTCATATTCTTGCAAATGTGTCGCTCCATGATCAACCTCGCTTCTGCGGTCGAAAATAGTGCATTACCCAAAATGTGATGGCTGTGGTGTCGTTTGACATACTTTTTCAATATATTTGTGTTGGGCATGAGGGCTCTGCTTCGGACATGAAGGTCCTCAGGTGGAGCATAGATGAGGGAGGCTTCATCGTGCCCCGTGGTAAATATTATCTAGTGGATGCTGGATATGCGAACACAACATCTTTCTTAGCCCCCTATCGAGGTCACAGGTATCACATCTCTGAATTTCGGGGTAGAGGAAGAATGCCATATTCAAATAAGAAGGAGAAATACAATCACCGACTTGCTCAACTCCGAAATATTGTGGAACGAACCTTTGGTGTACTGAAGATGAGATTTCATACGCTGCGAGAGGGGAATTGTTACCCATGGCCAATTCAACGTAAGATTGTACTAGCTTGTTGTGTAATTCAGAATTTTATTTGTCGTGAGCAAGGTTTACGATTGGTACTTCAATAGGGTGACAGATAATGATGCCACCATTAAAAGATGCGGGTGACGTTGAGGTCCCAGATGATATACTTCTAAGTCAAAGGGATGTCACAGCTGGGGAGTAACGTAGAACCCAGATTGCTAATGCACTTTGGGCTACCAATAGATAGGAGAGTTCAGAATTTTTAGGAATGAAAGCGTTCATAAACATATGAAACTAGTCTATTTTAATTTCTTTGTTGTGTATTTTAGAGAGACCTTTTGGACTTTGCTTTTAATTTAT
The DNA here is from genome assembly GCA_022559845.1 of Amorphophallus konjac. Lineage (NCBI taxonomy): Eukaryota > Viridiplantae > Streptophyta > Magnoliopsida > Alismatales > Araceae > Amorphophallus > Amorphophallus konjac. Next base: position 58,755,587 of record CM040118.1, on the reverse strand, counting down.
GCAACATTATGCCATTTCATTTGCTATGTCCACTCATGTTTTATGTTCTAATTTATGCATGTAACTTGGTTCTGCAACTGAGGAGAAGGTAACCTATCAGCTGGATATGTATGCTCGGTATCCGTTTTATGTTCCATGAGTAATTCTTAATATATGCACGCATGCCCTTGACCTTTATTCATTCAATTTTGATCTGGTAATTTCAGGATTTGACAGTTGCTCCTTCGGTTGTGGTTCCATGAGTACATCTGAGACATCTTGTTTATGTATAATGTATGTTAACAGCTATGTTCTATCCTAATTTATGTAATGTCTGGATTTCAATTTGCAGGCCCTTGATACATGCAGCACGGCAGTTGTTTCACCCATATGTTATGTGATGTCGACTTACCATTTTGGTAGGGGGATGGGCAATGATGCAAAACCTGATGTCTGATAATTACCCCGACAAGAGTGAATGCATATGTGCCATTGCAACATAGTGAATATCATTATACAACTATGGAGGTTCCCATGAGCATATATGTTGTATGGGTATGAACTATGAGGGCTGGCTTATGCCCCACTCTTGTCAATGGTATGATTGTGAAGGCTAGTCTGAGCCCAATAATGCACAAAAGGAGAAATAGAATACAAAAGCGATGCACTGACTATGTGTATGCGTGAAGCACAACGATGCAAAAAGATGCACTGAGTTGGTTCGAGAATGTATAGACTTGCTAAGTCATCAAGGCAACCGTGTGCAGACTTAGTATTTAAATGCACGAACTTTACGTATGTATGGAACAAAAGTTGCACAGACAAGCCACCAAAGAATGTACAGACTTTGTGTGCAATGTACAAACGATGTACAGATATGCCACCGAAGAATGTATAGACTTCGAGTGCATGGTACAAAAGATGCACAAACATGCCGTCGAAGAATGTACAGACTTTGAAGTGAAAGATGCACATATGCACTGAGTTAGTCGCGTGCAGCAACAAATGTTGTACAGACTTGAGTTGATGCTGCAACAGGAGTTGCACGGACTTGGTGACTAAGTATGCACTAAGAAGACATGCAGTCTAGGCAAAACTCTGTACAGACTTAACATGTGCATGGGCATTTAATCAGAACAATGCACTCAAAACATCATTTCATCATCAATGCACAAGGGGCTGGACCTAACACACTCCCCATAACACTCCCCATAGCAGTTAGCATAGATCATCATCATTCTTATGTGGTGACTCATTGAGTTGCTATCATCAAAACAACAACACCCTATCATCAAAGCACAAGGGGCACAACAGTCCCCAACAAAGCTGGTACAGCTAGATGTATGCTAGTGCTATGATGTGTACCCATATCTAGTGCTATGATGTATTTCAGTTCTATTTGCAGAAGAAGCAGTTCAGTGGCAGCTGGATGCATTAAAATACATTGACCAACCTCGTCAAGATTATGGTATAGACTGCATGTACAGGGTAACAAGCTTTGGCCGTGTTATGGTTTTGTCAGACATTGATGTATGATGAACATGGAGTAAGATTAGTCAAACCCAGGATATCAGTGAATTGTCATCATGGGAAATACCACTGTCGGAAGCTCTAGGTCTAGAGATATCATCACTGGGTTGGCTGGTCTGAAGCAGACCATATTGGCAGGGGAATTATGCTGGCTAGCTTGATTAATATATTTTTCAGGATCGACAGTTGTCTTGTCATTTTTCTCCTATACGATTTTCTGTTGAGCATGAATAAGTTACCTAGTTCCTGAAAAAGTATTACTAGAAGTGGGTCCCAACCTTGTGGCTTTGCACACTTTTAAACACACTTTTAAATGTGATTTTTTATGCTGTTGATTTATCAATTTGAGCAGATATCTTTCTTGTTACACATGGATTATGATGTCTTTCAGAATTGCAGGTGTATTCATTAGCTCCTATCTGTGGTGCAGTGGTGCATAATTTTTTGAAATGTAGGTAGTCATTACATTGATCTGATTGCAATACTATGTTTGTACATGGGCAATCTCTGGAAAAACAAACTATCAGGTAAGTGAGCTCTAGGTATTTCCAGATTTCTGGAATACTATGTATTTATGGGATCTATCAGAGAGGATGCCAAATTCATTGTAATGCAAGTTTGTGACCTCCAGGTATTTTCGTGCACTGATTTTCAGGTATTTCTGTGCACTGATTTTTAGGTATTTTCGTGCACTGATTTTCAGGTATTTTTGTACACTAAGTTGATGACTCCAGTTTATTTTTTTGTTGCAGGCATGAGACCCGCAAGGAAAAACTGGTTAGGACCTTGGCTTAAGTGTATCAGTTCAGTGGCAGTTGGATGCAATAAAATACAATGACCAACCTCGTCAAGATTATGATATATAAGTTATGTACAGGGTAATAATTTAACCAATATATCAATACCTGCTATGATCTATATTTATTCTCTCCATTCAGGCTTCAGCCATGAGTGACCAGGTATGTGAATATATTATATCCACCCACCGCATCTACTAGGTAACACCATTCCTGGTGTTTGTTATCTCATTCTCATGCATCTTCTTAGTTTTTCCATGCTTTCATTTGAAGGTGTCCTGGGCTAAATTCTGTGATGTCTAATTTCTACTGTCATTTGAATTAAGGAAGCTTTCTAAATATATTTCCTTCTTAATTCCCCCAATATTATCCTTGCCAGTTGACTGTCGAGTGTCGACGGGTCTTAGGGGTTCCCTTGTTCTTAGTTGTCATCAGTCTCCCATTGCAAGTCTGTGGAAGTGCAAATTTCAAAATGTAGAATTAAACTTCTTCAGCTATCATAATTCATATTTTCAGCTCAGAGAGGATACCAAACCATTTTCAAGTAAATGTTATTTCCCTTTTCTCAGGTTTGCTGACACCATGATTGGAGCTAGAGATCTCTCTTCACAGTGGGTCGAATCCAAACAGACAGAGTTTTGAAGTTTGAAGCTTCCATTTTACGTAGTCGTGTACTCTTTCTTTTTGGTGTACAATGCTCCATGAGCCAACATGTCTAGTCATCCAAAATGTGAAGCTGATGTATTGGCTTATAACTGAACACACGTTGTGTGCATTGGATGGTAGATCATCATACCCATTATGCATTGTATTTGATTTTTTATATGTACTAAACAGCCATTTGTATTGTGCTCCCTTAATCGGGGCAAATTAATTTTCATGAACAGATACAGGTCGTTTGTTGTCGTTTCCAACATTTGTAAATTTCATTTTAGTATATAATACACCTGAATTCAGGTTCTGAAGAATGTTAATGTGGATGTCCAATGTGATTGGCTCAACTGTGCTTGCTACCACTTCAAGTCAATTTATTTTGAGTTATATATGTGCAGAGTTTGATTACTGGACAGTTAAAAATGAACAATGGCATTCTATTTGTAATGGGCGGCAGTTAGTTGAAGGGGTTTATGTTTCTGCAATGAAGAATTATGATAGGAGAGGGAGGGTTCAAGAGGCCATCGATGTGTTTGAGAGGATGGACTTCTTTGGGTGCGATCCGTCAAATGATGACCATTTTGGTCGACTGTGGATATTTTGATCAAGCCCACAAGGTTTATCTAAGAATGCTGGATAAGAATGATGTTGTGTATTGTTCTGCTTAAGAAAATAGTAGAGTCAATCCTACTCATTCTTCCAAAAAAAGGAAAGGGCAATTTAGGTATGTAAAATACTATTCTACTTTATTCAGCAAATTTATCAAACTACTCATAATAATGTCTCCTTGTTCCCTTTAACTCGAGCTAGAACAAAAGTCATTTATCAAAATAGAACAACCCAACCCCATGGATACACTGACCGCCCTTATCCTAACCCATTTATTCTAACCCGTTATCAAACATAAAGACTAGAGAAAATTTGAGTGGGGTTAGCTTAGAAATCTTCAACAATTAACACTGACAGCAAGCCCAGTTCTGATCTCATCCCCATCGGTCCATCCCACATCTCCATTCAGCGGCCACCATTCACCCCCAATATATAGATAGATAGATAGGTGAGTGTGCGCCGGCTCTGCCTACTTCAATTAATTCCCCTGACAATGTTACAGAAGAAGGGTTGGCATGGAGAAAGGGGGGGGGGGGTTCTGACTAATTGATGGTTCCCTCCATGGTAACCTTATGATCTTGTTCAAGCTTAATTTTCATATATGAACTGTAACATTGTTGTGGAGAAGGGGAATTTAATTAATTTGAAGCCGTGACACCTAGCTAGATTAATGTTTCAATCCTTCTCAGCTTCACAACAACCCTAACAGGGCGCCCTTAGCCTCTGCATGTGGCCTCCGGACCTGGCCCCTCCCCACCACCTGCCCACACCACACAAATAGAGAGCCTACTCCAAATCAATCCTCTGGGGGCCGGTGGACCGACGCTGCCATTCTCCTCCAACGGAAGAACATGCCGTTGATGTCTGCATTTCCATTGGCTGTTAGCGTTCCCACTAATTGTCCCATGCATGCATGTGCACCCATTTTGATCTAATACGTACGGGCAATGGGTCCTCTCTCTCTCTCTCTCTCTCTCTCTCTCTCTCTCTCTCTCTTAAGTTGGGCTTATCTGCAGGTGGGGTTAAGGTTTAATTAGCCTTAACTCAAAACAAGCTCAATTCATTAAGGACTTCACCCAAGTTTAATTCATCTCGAAATTACTGAAAAAAATAATAATTTATAGATGTCCAGCCGAGCATGGTCGATATATAAAAGTTTGATTCTGACGACTCAAGTAAATCATGAGCCAAGCTTGAACGTAATTTTAGGCTCAATTTCTAAACGAGCCAAGGTTGAACATAGAAATAGTCGGCTCATTTATATATGTTTGTGAATATGTTGGATTAAGACTCAACTATATTTCCTTAGTAATGTTGTCATATGATATCATTTAATAACTCATTTATAATTAATTAGACCACATCATATCTAACCATATAATTAATATATAGGTCTAAGAGAGAAATATATATATATATATATATATATATATATATATATATATATACTTCTTTTATTTCTTTCTTATTATTTAGAAGTTCAATCTATTTGACAAGCAATAGAAGTGAGGAGAAGTGAGTTTTTTTGAAGTCTTAATAGTGTACCCTTTTAACTAAGGAGGGGGTAGATCTTTGTTTTGAAAAGAAAGGTCCTTTCATTAACTTGACAGCAAAGCATGCAAGAGAGACCAAGTGACCAATACCCCCCATATACAGAACATGCGTACGTACATGCATGCCCATCCAACGGGGAAGGGAACAACAGCCACGAGTGAGGACGAGTACGACCACAGCAAAATGAAGTGAACCAACTGCCATCTACCACTTTTCTTCGACTGTAAGCTAGCTACCTCTTGATGATCTTATGGAAGATTTCCTGTCTCAACCATCAATCAGATATGATGCGAGCTAGTGTCATGTGCTGATATAATTCTCGGCTCACGACGGGGGAGATGTCAATCATACATCAGTGTTCTTTGTTTTCGGGCAACTCAAGGTACATGGTTGAGTTGCAGACATCAATCTCACGGGGGCAACATGTCCTACACTTTAAGGGTCGCTTTGTTATCGAAATATCGGGAGTGAAGCTCACACTCTCTCCTCACACATATTTTCTTTGATCGGAGTCTGACACCGTATTCGACCCTCTGAGATCGAACGCGATATCTCACTTGAATTCTAAAGAGGGCTTAACTGAATCTAATGTGCTCTTGGGGACCTACAAATCGGGACAAGTTTCAAGATAAATATCAACTCATCCACTAGTATCAACCATGTATATATGGTGCTTAATTAATTTGGATGTTACGATGAGAGAGTTGGAAAAAGGTGCATGCATGAACCCAACGAAGAATTAACTACGGTCATAGGGAATCAATTGCCCCTTTGACAGTGACGCCTGAGAAAGTAGTAGATGCAATTTTGGGTAGAAGGCCTCCCCCTTGGGGAATCAGCACTCTAGAGGCACGTTTGGAAACGCTACTCGGGAGACAGAAATTTGTAAAATTGCCTATGTCGTACGTGGTTGTAAACCGTAGAGACTTTTTAGGTGTCTCACGATAAGTTAAAATCACGTTTGAGTAAAACCTCGGTCAATTCCCGACGCGATAAAATCTTATCATTGAAATGCCCAAACTATCCATCATTTCTCTCTCCTCCAACCCTGCAGTTTTTCTCCCAACGCGATAAAATTGACTTTTACCCCGTAAAATCACTGCCCACCACGCGAGAAGCTGTCTCAGGACAGCTTCGAGGGATTCGCGAATGGCCTTCATGATGAGTCTATATTCTCACTCATCCTAGAATCTGGTTAGCACGCCCTTCAAGAATTACACGGCGTGTTTGGAACAGCTTCAATTTTTGCAGGGGATTGAAATCCCCTGGGCAGCATTTCCAAACGCGCCCTAAATCAAAGATGGCTTATATATATATATATATCCCACCTACGAAAAATCCAAGTTCACATGCATGATCAACTTGATCACTCAATCTCATTTTATAAACTCCCACTTGTTCTCTCAAAAAAGATTTGTCATACAGTATTTTGGGGACTTAAAAAAAGAGCTCATGCATCCATTTGGGCAACACTTCTATTCTTGATCAGTTTTAATTAGAACACTGATTTATGGACGTCAGACATGCACCTAATTGCATATATAAACATAAGGGGACCACAGAAAGACCCTACGGTACTCTGTTTAAAATTGTACAAACTTGATATCTGGCAAGTTCCAATAGCAGAGAAGATATTTCATCTTCTTTAATTTGAAGCTTCTGTCGGTTTGGATGTGCGCGGGTAGGATGTCAAAATGGTTCTGTACGTGCCCGTTAGCAGCTCCTTTAGGATTTAAGGACATCCATTTACCGAATAAAATATCCATTAACTTGTTTTATAAGAAATATGATCGTTTTTTTCATGAATCTAAGCCTGAAATTAAACTCATTTGCCAACTCTTTTATCTAAAGTTCATGATAAATGAATTGTTTTCTTAGATTTGCTTGAATTCCAGTGTCAAACAAATAACAGCTAGACCTCCTTAACTATTAAATTTACATATTTTTGTAAAAGTAATTTCGTCACTTGAATAATAATTAAAAAAAAAACTATTCTTACGTGCCCAGTGACCAGTGAGGATGGGGGAACAAACCAGTATTACAGGGTGACAACAACTGGAAGGCAACACTGACCCCGCGCATCTGGTCAAAACTGTAGTCAACGGAGCCGCACTACCGCCAGGATGACAACGTTGACCACAAGCGCGAAGTTCCGACTCGCGCGTCTATTTCTACGTGCTCGCGGCGTCCCTCCCCGCGATCGGCTCCCGCCTCCCGTTTCTGAAAACCAGCGCTGGATAGCATGATGACCTCTTCCGACACCCACACACCAGTTGGGCATCTCTGTTACAGCGGCCACCATCTCCCCCCGGGTTTTGCTGATGCACGGGAGACCATGCACGGCTGGGGGAACCACACCAGCCACAGCAGGGTAGAAATGGCGTATACCACGCACGCACTGTGCCCTCTTCCCCCGAGCGCCGCGCCCACCACTTAATTTCGCCGACCAAAACTCAAACTTAATTAAGCTCTGCTTGCGGCGATTGAGCTTTCCTGGCTTGTAGCAAAATCCGACCTTCTCTCCTCTTCTCATCTCACCTCCAGTGGTGGGTAATTTTACTGCGTGCGTGGGTGCGTGCGTGCGTGCGTGAACTGTGTGCACACAAGCGCGAGAGGGAAGGAGGGAGGCAGGCATGTATATATAGGAAGCACAAGCACAAGCTTTCGCCTCATCCATCAACATACCAGTGTGTAGCTATAGCTCACTCACTCTTTGCTCCCTTCTCCACCTTCCTCTCTCTCTCTCTCTCCATTTCTACTGCAATCATCCGAGCAACACGAGATGGGGAAGCATTGGAAGCTCAAGGCTTCATCCTTTCATCTACTTCTTGCCCTCCTCTTGTTCTCCTTCTCCTTGCCGTCTCTTTTGGCAGCTGATCCCCCCGATGGCCGGCAGACCTACATCGTCCACGTCCACCACCCACATCCCAACCCCTTCACTTGCCGGGAGGACCGCGAGAGGTGGCACAAGTCTTTCCTTCCGCCGCCCGCCACCGGCGGCTCCGAGGGGGGTGCCCGGCTCCTCTACTCATACGAGCATGTGATCAGCGGGTTCGCCGCCAAATTGACAGAGGCAGAGCTCAAGGCCGTCCAGGCCATGCCGGGGTTTGTTCACGCCCACCCTTCCCGGCTCGGGCGTCCGCAGACGACGTACACGCCGCAGTTCCTGGGTCTACCAGGAAATGCCGGCCCCTGGAGCCGGTCCAACTACGGCGAGGGCGTCATCATCGGCATGCTCGACACCGGCATCATCCCCACCCACCCGTCCTTCTCCGACGCCGGGATGCCGGCCCCGCCGAAGAAGTGGAAGGGCAGCTGCGGCTTCTTGAACGCCACCCAGTGCAACAACAAGATCATCGGCGCCCGGATCTTCGCCAGCGACGAAGGTGGAGACGACACGCCGGCCTCGCCGATCGACGACGATGGGCACGGGACGCACACGGCGAGCATCGCAGCCGGGGTCTTCGTCAATGGCGCCGCCGTCCTCGGTAAGGACAAGGGCACTGCCGCCGGTGTGGCGCCGCGCGCTCACATTGCCATGTACAAGGTGTGCATCCTCTTCTGCGACGAGAAGGACGTGCTCCGCGGCATGGACCAGGCCATCGCCGACGGCGTCGATGTGATCGCCTACACTGTGAACTTCCCGGCTAAGCCCTTCTACGAGGACAGCATCGCCGTGGCCACACTGCGAGCTGCGGAGAAAGGGATCTTCGTGAGCTGCTCCGCCGGGAACTCCGGGCCGGATGCCGCAAGCGTCAGCAACGACTACCCCTGGGCGATAACTGTGGGGGCGAGCACCGTCGACAGGGTTGTGAGGGCGGTCGTGAAGTTGGGCAACGGCGTCGAGCTCGACGGCGAGTCCCTCTACCAGCCCAGCAACTTCCCGTCGAGGCAGCAGCAACTCATATACCCCGGCGGCCTCAACAGCACCGACGAGGAGGCCGAGTTCTGCCAGGACGGCTCCCTGGACAAGTACGACGTCAAGGGGAAAGTGGTGTTGTGCGCCGGCGAGCTCGGCGCCGGGACCAGCAGGGGCGAGGTCGTGAAGAAGGCCGGGGGCGCCGCCATGATCTTCATGAACACGGTCAGCGGGGGCTCCACCAACGTCGCCGACGCCCACTCCCTGCCGGCGGCGTCCCTGACCTACGACGACGGCCAGACGCTGCGGGCCTACGTGAAGAACAACCTTAACATGAACACCTCTGCAACGGCGGCCATCCTCTTCAGGGGCACCCAGTTCGGGACCCCGCCGTCGCCGACGGTGGCCTCCTTCTCTTCTCGCGGCCCCAGCCCCAGCAGCAGAGGCAGCATCCTGAAGCCCGACGTGCTCGGCCCCGGCGTCAACATCCTCGGCGCGTATCCCTACGAGGTCGGGCCCCTGAAGGACCCCATGGCTTCCCACCTGGCCAAGAGGGGCTTCGCCGTCCTCTCCGGCACCTCCATGTCGACCCCCCACATCGCCGGCTTGGCGGCACTGCTCAAGGTCTCCCACCCGGACTGGACGCCGGCGGCCATCAGGTCGGCCATCATGACCACCGCCGACGTGCTGAACCGCGTCGGAGACCCTATTGCGGTCGGGGAGACGGGGAAGGCGGCGGACCTCTACGCTACAGGCGCTGGGCACATGAATCCGTCGACGGCCGTCGACCCGGGGATCGTCTACGACATCCGTCCCGGGGACTACCTGGGATTCCTCTGCGGTGCGCTGGGCTACACCGACGACCAGCTGCGGGCCGTCGCCCAGCGGAGGGTGAACTGCTCCACCATCCGGGCCGTGGGCGCTGAAGAGCTCAACTACCCGTCGGTCGCGGTGACCCTGGGGAAGTCGTCCTCACAGGGTAAGAACGTTACCCGGACGGTGACAAACGTCGGGGAGGCGGGGGCGGTGTACCGGGCGGTGGTGGAGCAGCCGGCGGGTGTGGCCGTGAGCGTGTCACCCGACCAGCTCAGGTTCGCCAGCGCGGGGAAGAAGCTCAGCTTCTTGGTGGCGTTGCGGGGCAGCTCTCCCGTGGGGACGGCGGCGGAGGGCGCCCTCAAGTGGGTGTCGGTCGACGGGAAGCACGTCGTCAGGAGTCCCATCTCCGTCGTCTTCAAGTGATCGGAGCAGAGTAGGGCGGAGGGTGCCGGCGCTGCGTCTTCTCTCCCCGGCCATGGTGACTGCTTCAAATGGTTAGATTATAATTAAGACGGTATTAAAGTATAAGTTGTAATTATTGTTTCTAGCTTAATATATATATTTATATGATTTGGTAGGAATAGGTCCGGAGAATATGGTGGAACAATCTGGACCTTAATAACTTGGCTTCACAAGGGGAAGCCATATCATGAATTGTACTGATTGTGATTTATCGTAGTTGTAAAGGGCAATGTGAATTACAAGGGGTTGTTCACAAAAATTTAAAAAAAACAGATGTTTTTAATTATTCAATTTTTGATCTGTCTATTTTTGTGAAAAAATATATTTATTCTTCTTTTGTGCGTATAGAGACAGAAAAGTGGTTCCTAATTCTCGTACCACACTTTTAAGATTTGTTTGTTGGGGAAGAGTGACCTGCAACCCGTGAAAATTTGCAAACACTAGAGAGAGGGTGTCAAAAGAAGTCGTGAGCGTGACTCCAAGAGACAACCCTCCAATGCTTAAGTCAAGTATGCACTTCAGAGAGAACTATAAGAGGGGGAGAGAGATAGGGGAGCTTAAGAATGGAGACAAGATTGTGTGTAGGAGAGCTCCTGGAGTGCTGGGAGAGCCTGGGGAGTGCTCAGAAGTGTAGGCGAAGGCATTTTCTCTCTGTGTGTGTCTCTGTCTCTGTATGTGTCTATGAGTCTCCGTGTCTCCTCATTAGGTCTAATGGGGGACCTATTTATACGGGTTATTTCAGCGATGGACATCCGCTCCTTGGTTGGCGTACTCCCGTTGAGCCTGGGATCCTCTGTTCTGGCCTTCTTCTCGAGGGGAGGTCTTCAGGTCGCCTTTCCTTGGTGGAGATCAAATAACATCTTCGGGATTCTCCCTGATCAGCTCGGACTTCTCCTACACCGTGGGGAGTGAGGAACTTTAGCTTTTGGTAGTAAGACGAGGGGACGCCTCGCAGTATGCCCAGGATTCCTCGCCCGATAATGACGTTGTACCTGGTCATTCCGCGTACGACCATGAAGTCAGCTAGAAATGTCACATCTCAAGGGGCTGTCCTGAAAGTGATCGAAAGGGAGATGCGCTCCTCCAGGAGGACAATAGTGCCAGAAAACCCATATAGGGGTGTCTGCAGTAGTGTTATGCACATCAAATCCACACCCATAAGGACAAGGCAGTCGTAGGAAATCATGTCGGGTCTGCTTCCATTATCCGTAAGAATCTGTCGTATAGTACATTGGTTAATGGTCGTGGAGACCACAAGGGCGTCAGAGTGGGGAGTGGTCACGCCCTCCAGATCATTGTCTGAGAAGATGATCGGATCCCTGAGGCGGTGTAGTTGCAGTGGCTCTCATCAGCGCAGTCCACTTGGTTAACTTTGGACGCATATCCTTGACGCCTCCTCGAACTATCACCTCCAGATGCCAACCCCCCAAAAATCATCATGATCTCCTTCCCGTTGGGTCGATTGTCGATGGGGGAGGAGTCTGGTCCTTCTGTTGTCACTTTTCTGCAACCTTGACGATGAATTTGTCGAGGAGTCCTCGCCAGATTAAATCCTCAATCGTCGGATTAAATTTCTATCTCTATTCCCGCAATATCTTGTAGTGTTTAGCTGGACGCAGTCGGCCGTATTATGGCCATGGTCATGATGAAAGTGGTAGTACCTTCTCCGGTTCCTGGATCTCAGGTCAGACTTCATCTTCGGGGGCTACCGGAGGTAGGGCTCCTCTCAGATCTCCATGAGGATCTGCTCGGGCAGAGCCGTCAGGGGAGTGTATTGTCGATATTGTCCCTTGTCCCTCACCCCTGCTAGTCGTGACACTCTCAGTCACATCGCTCGCGTTTGTTTCTCCTCTCATGAGGAGTCAGCAGGCCTCTTGCGGTCGGGCTGACCAATCCCTGCCGTTTGGCTTAATGCCGCATTTTTCTCCTCGCAACTGGCACGCCTCTGGGCCAGGGCGAGGAGATCCATTAAGGTCGACGGGGCCTGTACGCCGAGTGATCGTTGGATATGGGGCCCCGGGTGCCTTGCATCAATGCGGCCGTGGCGATGTTGACTTCGAGGCGGGGAATGCAAAGGGCCTCTTTCCAAAAGCGGGACACAGTCCCATAAGGTCTCTTCGTGCCCCTGTCTGACGGCGAGTAGACTCACTCCTAACTTGGCCTCCTTCCAATAGCCGATGAAGTTTCCTTGAACATCTTCTTCAGTTGCTGGAAAGAGGCGATGGTCCCGGCGGGCAGGGAGTTGAAGCAGGTCAGAGCGTTCTCTCGTAAGGTGGTGACGAATGCCAAGCATTTCACAGTGTCCGAAGCCCGGTGGAACACTAGGTTCGATTCGAAGCTATGCATGCGGTCGGCAGGATCGGAGGTGCCGTCGTATGGGGTGAACGTCAGCAACTGGAACTTTAGGGAATGGGAGCCTCCATGATCTCCCCGGAGAAGGGGGCATGGAAGTCCAAGTCATCGTCGATGAGCCCCCGAGTCTTCACGGTATGAAGGATATCGTCCAAGTACAAGACCTTCCCCTCCAGTTCGCTCTCCACCTCCTCATAGCGTCGCAGCCGTTGCGCCATCTCTAGGTTGGAGTGGAGCGGACTGCGAGGGCGCGGCGCGGGCGAGTTGCCCGCACGTCGGGAGTGTACGGAGAAGACGTGGGAGTGACGCGGTCGGCGTCGGAGGAAGGATCGATGGCAACTCCGGGATGCGAACAGGACCGGATAACTACTGCCTCACGCAGCTGACCTCACACCGGACGGTCTCTCACCGGGCGACACTCAAATCTCACAAAATGAGAAGGAGGGAAGGGAAAAGGCAAGAGGGGAATGACTCTTATGTGAATGCAACTTCAAAGCTTTCATATGAAAACATAACACCCTAGCCCCCCTTTATATAGGGAGGGCTATAACAACCATACATTTAACTTCACCTAATAACACTTATGTCCTAACCTAATAAAACAAAACTCACCAACCTTTTTTTGACTTTGACATAATAAAATAAAATACTTTGACTTTGGTAGTTTAATAATACAAATACCACCATAAAAATAAAATACACACAAATACACAAATACATACAAATACACGTACTCAAGACGCCGAGTCTTCAAAGGAGTCTCTGAGCCACAAGCTCGGTGTGGTCGGGGCGGTGCGGCGTCGGCTCCGAGTAGTGAGCCCGGTGTCCCCACCAGGGAGGGTTCACGCCTGGCAAGATTCTGCTACGGTGGGGGCACCTCTATTTTTGGAAAGCTTTGTCGAGGTGCGGTCCTGCCCCGCAGGTCGATTGAGGATGTCCTGGCACAACTCCATCAATGCCCGGAGCTGTCGCCGCATTTCTGCCAGTTCATTTATGGCGGGGTTGTGGGTGGCAGTGCCGCGCGGTGGTCGAGTTGAGGAGGACACTTCTTAAGATCCTCGTCGAAAACTCGGGGATTTGTGAGATCCCCGGGCCCCTTGACGATTTCTAGTGTTGCGGTAGCTTCCACAGGGTGCCATGGTGTCACGCCCCGGATTTTTTCGGAACAGGATCTGTGGGTTTCGGATCTCTTTTGTGGGTCTCGGATCGTGTTTTGTGATTTACTCGGGTTTTTGACTGTCGAGCTAGCGGAACCCTGTGTAGGGCAAACCGCTATGTTTTTTAGCCTCAGGATGTTGCAGGCGCGTTGTACGTTTCCCGAGGATCGTGAAAATTATTTTTCCCTAATTTTGTATTTTATAAAATTTTGAAATCCCAAAATTCTTTCTATTTAAACCCCCCCTCTCTCCTCTCTTTCTCTCCCTCTCTCTTCTCTAATTCTCTTCTCTCCCCCTCTCTTCTCTCCGGGCGGCCGACGGAGATGGACGAGGGCAAGGCGGCGGCATACGAGAGGCTAGGAGCAGCGTGGACGGGACGAGGATCGAAGTGGTGGAGCAGCGGTGTTCGTTTGCAAGTTCGCGGCGCCGGCGTGGGTTCGCGGGGCATTTCGCATGGAAACGGCATCCACGGTGCGCATAATCTTCGATGAAGGTAGGGGGATGGTTCCTTAACCCATGTACTTACTTTCCCCGCATTTTATGTGCCAAGGCGAGGTCGAGAGTGGGTTTATTTCACGCTAGGTTCAAAATCGCATGTTTGGGATGAGCGGCGATTTTCGGCCGATTAGGGCCCCGATTGAGGTTTGAATTCGATTTTCCGATGGTAGGAATGTCCGGGGATGAATTCCCCTTGTTTTCTCCTTCGCAGAGAGGAGAATGGGACATGGAAGCAAGCTCGGGGCGGAGCTCGATTCGTCTTCCGAAAAACGCAGGAGACGGCCACATTGGTGGTCGTCTGTGCCCTAGTCTGGGCGGCCAAGACCATGGGCGGTGTGAACGCCAAAAAAATGATGATGATGATCATGGCGACATTCGCGTCTACACATTCGAGCGCGAGTCAAAGACGGAAATGCCGAATAAACCTCATACCTCACCCGATCAAGACGAGGACTCGCTTGATGGTCCGCTAGCCGATGAGGGAGTCCCCCGGGGCGGAAGATACGGCCACAACTCTACAGCCGGCCGTGCCGAGAGCTGAATCAAAGAAGAGCCGGGAACTCCGGCACAGTCTCAGCTTGCTTTGAAAGTCACGTAAAGTTTGGGACCGAGCCCCAGAGGCTGCGAGCGGAACATTGTGGAGGCCATACATTGCAACCGGAACGTTCTGGGAATGCCAACATTCATATAAACGGCCGCGACTTCGAGAAGAATCCGTTCGGTGCTTAAAACGGCATGGAAGGGCCTTAAAGCGGCACGCCTTAAAACGGCGCGCCCCTTTGCTTAAACGGCGCGCCCCTTTGCTTAAACAGCGCGCCCCACCTTATGCTCTAATACGAGCCCCCTTGCTTTCGTTAAAACGGCGCCACTCCTCTTTATGCTAAAACGGCGCGCTCCCATTGGAGGGCCGCCCCTTTGAATGCACTAAAATGGCGCCGTTTTAACCCCTCATTCTCAAAGCCCACAGTAGACCATTCTCTGAAGCGTTTCCCCGGCGCGCAATCAACCCATCCCGTCATCAGTCCGATCCCCTATTTTCGGGCGCAGACAAAGATAACTTACCTGAAATGGCCAGGCCTCTTGCGTCCGACCAACGTGCAACCGCCTGAGTTCCTCAAGCTCCCTGGAATGGCAATCTTCGAGCTCCGCACCGAACGTCGCTTCCCTGCCGGTCACCGTCGGCCAATCCCGTGGAGGCACCATGCCTACTCTATCAACCTCTCCACCTGCAGGCCACTCGAGAGCTTCAGAGACGTAGGGGGACGAGAAGGATGGAACGAAAGGGAAGGGGGATTCAGAGACTTCTTCCCCCACCTCCAGATATATGTAACGAGCCCGTCAAGAAGAAGAGGAAGAGGGGAGGACTCTCTGAAGGGATTGGCTCTCGGCCGTGTGCTTGGGGAGAAGAAAAGAGTTAGAGGTGAGAGCTTCCGAGGAAGAGTGAGCCCAGCCGAAGGGAAAAGCGGCCTAAGCACCGCGCTGGAGAGGTGAGGTGAAATGAAAAGAAGAGAGTGAGGGTGAGAGTGGAGTCGGGAGCGGCCTGTGCTCTCCTTTCCTCCCCTTTCGTCATTATATTCTCTCCCATTTCGCAATGTATTTCTTGTTTCTCTTCTTCATCGTGAAGATGAACTTTGTCAAAAGCTCCTTCCTCCTTTGGTGCGGATGAATAAAAGAAACGACATCTTGGCAAACCTTGTGTTCTCTGTTTAAATCTATATTCTTCCTTTCCTCGTTCTCCAATCATCTGAGGTCCTTGAGGCTTGTCTCTCCATGGCATGATCCTCGAAGTGATCCATCGATGGATGAACATCTATGGCCCTTGTGGCAAACACTTGTCCCGTTTCGAAGACTCATCACCCGTGAGTCGTGGTCGCTCTCGTAGGTTGTCCCTCGAGCGTTCCACACTCACACTTGGGCTAACGGACCGCCGTGAGGCCGTTCCGCATTTTTGAGAGTTTACCCGGGAGTAATCCGTGTGGTGGCTTTCGCTTCTCTCTGGCAAGTCCCGATCCGGGGGAGATGCTGCCCGATTTTCATTAGGGGATTAAGAGCACTCAGGAATAAATGAACAATGCAACCTCCGAGGACAAGAACAACACATAGTACGCTATGTGAATCAAACCCCTCGAACGAAACACTTAAGCATTCATGTCGATCCATCTTGATAAGTAGCTAAAATGATTAAACCCCCTCTTCACCAACCTAATCCCCTAAATGGATGAACAAACGTATCATGAAACCCACCTACGGGTGAAAGAAAAGAAAAGAAACACACAATCAATCGCTTTGAAACAAACCCTCGGGAGAGTTTAATACGGCACGGTGACTATTCCGCCGCGCCGGTGTAACATCACTCTCAGAATCCCATCTCCCCCTTTGAATCTTAAATCGGCGCGCTCCCATTCCTCCATACATCTTAAAACGGCGTCCCCCCCCCCTTGCCTATTCCTAATACGGCGCACCCATTTCTCTTGTATTGCATTAAAACGGCATGGCCAAAACCGGCGCGCCCCCCTTTGTTTAACCCTTAAAACGGCATGGCCAGAACCGGCGCGCCCGTCTCGCCCCATGGTGTTCTTCTTAAATCGGCGCCCCTCCCCCCTTGAACACCATTAAACCGGCGCGCCCCTCTTTTGCAACCCATAACCGGCGCGCCTCCTCTTCTTGAGCCTATTCCGGCGCGCCCATCTCCATCTTGTTGCATTAAAACGGCGTGGCCCCTATAATCTTCTTAACACGGCGCGCCCCTTGCCTATTCTTAATACGGTGCCCTCCTTGAGGTTTCATACCCGGCGCGCTCCCTTGCCATCCTAATCCGGCGTGCCTCCTATAAAAAACACACAATTAACTAAATGGAAGAAAAGCTTAAAACTCATAAATAAATTAGAAGAAAGGACCCTAACAAATGAATGAAATAAAGGACTATGAACCACTCTTATGAGAACCCCGCGACCTGACCGCGCAGGTCGATCCGCATGAGAGGCCGCACGTTGGCGAGCTCGGGCTCTACATTTAACAATTCACACCCCCGGACTGGGTGCAAAGAGAAAATCAACGATGCCTT
This sequence comes from Amorphophallus konjac, assembly GCA_022559845.1. Lineage (NCBI taxonomy): Eukaryota > Viridiplantae > Streptophyta > Magnoliopsida > Alismatales > Araceae > Amorphophallus > Amorphophallus konjac. The sequence goes on along the minus strand of CM040118.1, from coordinate 58,738,256 downwards.
GTGGTATCGAACGTGGACCTCGGAACCTCCGACATGGCCGTGATCCGAACACATCTCGGGCCAATAGTTCGTTAACTCGACCCTCTTCAACCGGGATCTAATCCCGCAACCCCACATTAAACTTGTCGTGTCTACGGCAGACATTTGCATGATTTTATCATCGTCTTCGATGCTTCAAACGTGGACTCGCATCCGAACAATGAATGGCCCGACCGTGACCGACATGCACGTATAGCTTGGAACCTTCGTTTCCCCGAACTATGTGTGAAGAGAAAGGCAATGATGCCTCATGGCATCGGACGTGGACCTCGGGAACCCCGTTATGGCCATAGTCTGAAACCATCTCGGGCCGATAGTTCATCAGCTTGACCCACTTTTATCAGGATCCAATCCCGCATCCACATGACACGTGTCGTACCTACGGCAGACATCCGTATGTCTTTATCGTTGTCTTCGATGCCTCGAATATGGACTCTCGTCCAAATACTGAATGGTCCGTTAGTGACCGACATATATGCCTGGATCTAATCCCACACTTGTAGTAAACGTGCCGTACTCATGGCAGACATTTGCACGGACTCGCTCCCGTCACCGTCTTGTTTTCTATACGGATCTTTGTCCGAACATAAAATGGTCCATGAATGACCAACAAAATATGAATGGAACGAGACGGCTCTCGTCATCCCCGGACCCTTTGCATGGGAATATCAATAAGGCCTCCGTGGGCCACGCTTAGACCTCGGGTCCGCCCCGATCATGGTCATTGCCTGACCCATATCCTCGGCCTATAGCCCGCTCCCTTTGAACGCAGATTGGTTCTCAGATCTGGTCCCAAGACATCCTCCCGTTGCCCCCTTGGCACCGAAAATATTAACGATGCCCACGCAAGCCTCGTTTGGACCGCGGGAGGCACCCCCGGAATGGTCCTGACTCGATCTCGCACCGGGCCAATAAACTCACCGATTCCCGACCACTCTAACCGGGATTCAACCGAATGTCTCATATCCCTTTGAACAATAAATTTGTCGTACCCCGGCATACATATGCTCCGGTTTTCCCCGTGACGATCATGATTTTCTGAAGCCGGACGCTCGTCCGAATATCAAAATGGTCCCTTGAGTGACCGACATATTTCGAATACTTGCTTCCCTAGACATAGGGCTTTCCGACTGATTCTAGACCGTTATCGGCTTGTTTCTCTCGATATAGTTTCCTGGCCATGAGGCCCTGATTCCTGACGATTAATCAAGGGTGTTCCCCTCTTCGAGGGGATGTAAATGACGTCGTGGCCTTCATGGCACGGCGGGTTTTGGTCCCGACCCGAACTACACAATCGTCTGATTAGTCATATCGAGCGCACAATAAATCGTCACTTTGTGACTGGCACGCCCACACACTTAATAAACCCAATAAACGAACAACCAACGACCTTAAATAAAAAGTGCGTCCACAGGCGGCCAGGACCATGGCCACCCTCACCCAGTATGGCCAGGTCTGGGCAGCCAGAATGATGGCTGCCCAGCCCTCTGGGCGGCCAAAGATGTGGCCGCCCAGGCTATGGGGTGCCCAAGTGCTGGGCGGCCATTGGTGTGGCCACCCATCCCAATCAGCGCCCGGGGTGCCATGTTTCTCGTTCCCTTGCCCCGAGGTGTCTGTATACGGTACGGTTTCACGAGAGAGGTGTTCGCGCGACTCTTCGTGATCCGGGCTTCCTGGGTGGGTCATCATGGGCCATCCCTGTGGGAATTTGTGTCTATAGAGGGTGTTTTCCCCGTCTGGAATCATCGTGAGTTTTCTTAGCGTCCGGACAACCCCGTGTGTTCGTGGGCTTCCGTGCATTTGTTATATCGAGTCACCGTGTATCGGTATGAGTGCGATGGGATGTTCCCGCACATCATAGATTCTTCAAAAAGCGGTTTCCGTGTGGACCATGCATATGGCCTATGAAGTGTGAGTCTTATGACCCAGCCTGTGGCTGGGGGCTACAGGCCTGCACTGACGAGCGCGACCCCAGCTAGTCCTTGTTCAATGTTCCTAGTTACTATACGGTGTCTCAGTTTCTGCCTGGGGCGAGTAGGGAGACACTTGGGGTGTGGACTAAGTCGTCAGTAGACGCATCCAACCTTGCTTCTTGTAGATAGTATTCCCGTAACATGACGTGAGATTCTAGTGACTCGAGCTTCCGTTTCCCGTCTGCGAGACGTGATTTTACGTGTTGTTTTGGGTGTTTTCCCGATGTAAAGATCTAGGGTTTCTGGTAGAGTTACCGAGGTTTCTCCCCTAGATAGTGCAGGGTTCATGACTACGAGGTCGTGACTGTTTCCCCCAGACCGTGTGGTCTCGGGTCAGGCCTTAGTCAGCAAGGATGGGCCTCCAGGATAGAGCTGTCGTGATGTTTCTTCTGCCAGGGTAGCCAGAGATTTTCCTATTAGTCCGGGGGTCCCCCGACTGTGAGATCGGGGTGTGTTTCCCGGTATAGTAGGAGTAGCTGTAGAACCAAGATTTTACCGGCCACCGTGTTTGCTGTTCCTGCTGTTGTTACTGCTTTTCGCTACCGTCATTGTTTATCGGTTGGGGTTCCGCGGGACCCCTATTGAATCAATGATAAGAGGCTTACCTATACTTTTCAGGTGTAGCGGTTCGTCCTCGTGGTCCGAGGGTGCAGTGCGGAGGTTCTTAGTTGTTAGCTCGCCAGGCCGAGTGTTCACTCGACAATAGAGTACGTTTCCTTACCTTAAATTGTACTTTATTTGGACTAGACTCTATTGTTAGATTGTTTAATTTCTGTTAATTGTTGAATTATCCTGCTTTATTTCCTATTTCTTTGTACCTCCACACACCTTTTTGCCCTTTCGAGCCGTCCGGCTCGTGGACGACAGGCTAGGATTCGAATGGTATCGGGTTATTCCTGGTATCCGGATCTTGGTATCAGAGTGTGGTTGTGGACATATGTAATGTCCCGGATCTTTGCTGGATCCTTATTGGGTCTGGTTGGATCTTTATTGGGTCTTTCGGATCCTTTTCGGTGAGTTTCGGTTCACTTTTGTAGCTCCCGAGTTGAGTTTTACGATCCGGGTGGGTTTTTCTCTCGTACTAGTTACGGAACCCTGCGGTGAGTTTATTTCTCAATTCATCGACTTGTGGACGATACAGTGGCGATGTACTCTTCGAGCAGATCGTTTTGACTATTTTTGCGTATTTTTCTGAACTAGTCTATTTTCGGGCCAAAATCGGATTTTCAGAAATTAGGAAAATTTCCTAATTTCTTTCTATAAGTTCAATTCCACTATCTCTCCTGCTCATTTTCAACTTCACGCTATCTCACTTTGTTCTCTCCCGTCTCTGGTCCATTCGGCGCGGGGCGTGCACCGTTGCAGAGCTGGCTGAGGCGTGGACGTGTTCGGGTGATCGATTCGCGAGAAGGAGCAGCAGATAGAGCGTGGCGGGCGCGATCCCTCGGTGGATTCCGAGAGGGCGTCGTTAGTGATTCGGTGGTTTTCGACATGGTTTAGTCCCTTCGGGGCACGATTTCTTCGGTGGAGGTAGGGTGACGGATCTTCACTTCCTCCTGCACGTTTTCCCTGCCATTGCACGTCGTTCGGCGTGGAAACGGCTGAGTTTGGGTTCGTTTAGCCTAAACTGTGATTTCGTGAGTTTGTAGGGTTCGCCGGGAATCGGCAACCATTTTTAGATCAATTACTGTCAATGGATTCCCTGGGACATCAGCGTTCCATAGTCATTGATTTCGTCTCGTTTGGTGGTCTCGTTTGGCCGCTAGGGCTCCAAGAAGTTCAGAAACCCTTTTTGGGTGATTTCGTTAGAATCGCCCGTTTCTTGCGATTCGTGCGTCGTTTTGACTCCGGACGGAGTCTACGTGCTTGCCAGTAGGTCCATGGTTGTTTCCCCTTCGTTTTGGAACAAACGGGGCGTGGAAAGGCCTCCCTTGGGCCGAACCCACAGATTGCCCGCCGTAAGGGTTGAACGGTCGAACCAGGCACCACACATCTGGATGCGCGGTCGGCCCTGGTCCGTCCATCCCCTGGCAGGTTGTGGGTCGTGCTGTCGCACGATAGACCGCACTTCCCTTGGTGCGGTTGAAGGGTAGCCGTCCATCCCTTTGCATTGGTTTGTGCGGTGCAGTGTCGCCCGCACGTCCCTTTGAACGGTGGCATCCTGGCTGTTCATCCTGGAGTGTCGGCAAGTCATGCGGCTCGGTCAAAACCGCATTGACCGACATTGTAGTAGGTCGGTTGGGCTTGTGCGGCCAGGGTCTTGACCGCACATCCCCTTGTGCGGCCCTCTAGTGACCGCCCATCATCTGGTCTTCCGTCATTTTACCCGTTAGTCGATTCTGCCTGTTCCGTGTTTGTCTATCGTAGGTGGTGTTTAGAGGTAGGTTTGTGGCGTGTCTGTGTGTGTGTGTGTCTATGTTACGGTGATGTCTGTCGCTCCCGTGGTATGGCCGCTTTCCCCGTGGACGTCGGTCGATGTTCCTATGAAGGCTAAGACTACGTTTCCGAGTCTGTCAGCAGTTTCTTGTGCTGCCTTCGGTGGTTGAAGTACGGGTGACAGTGCATGTTTGATTATCTGTACTTCAGCTCCGTGTTTCGTGATCTCCTTGTGTCGTTGCCTTTCGTCACAGACTCTTTGTGATAGCTCGCAGAGCGGGGCACTTTCCGAGTATACAGTTTGTAAGCTAGTTTTCGTCGGCTCCTGCGGTCACTGTAGCATCCTACGGGGCGAGAAAACTAGCTAGAGGCCTGGCTCTAGGTAGGAACCAGTGTGTGCACACATGGTCAGGGGTTGAAGACTGACGCCAACGGGCGTGACCCTGACTAGTACTTGTAACTGTGGTTCCGCGTGGGTCTGCGACTCAGCCGGGTTCGCGTAGGCCGCGATCGGTGGGTAGTCGAGACACTTGTGGCATGTGTTGGGGTGCAGTGTAAGACATCAGTGGACGCATCTGGCCGTTCTCCTGATGCGGGGGTTTTCCATCACGTGGCACGCGACTCTCGTGCTTTTCCTGTGTTGTGACCTGTCCGGGTTGGCCTTCCTGCGGCTATACTCGAGGTCTGTATCTTGTCTTGTGCACGACACTCCGGTCGTGTTGTCTGTACCTGTCTAGGTCTTTTCTAGGCCTTCTTTTGCATGCCTGTTGTAGGTGTAGGTTGGGGTGTTTTGTTTGGTTTTTCCTCTTTTCTTTGCTGCTCCCTACTCCTCTTTGCCTTTCTAGGCCTGCTTGCCTGTTCGGGTTATTCCCCTCATCCTTACCTGTTCCCTACTCCTGCTTCCCATTCTTTTACAACTTTCTAATGTTGTTTCTTGCTGCTGTTCCTGTTGTTCCGTGTTACTGCGTATTTTTCAGTGGGGATCCGCGTGACCCCTACTGAGCCAGTGACACGAGGCTCACCCCTACTTTTCAGGTGGGGTGATGTGTTCGTTCTGCTTCCGCGGGTCCTGGGGTTCGAGTCGTAGCTGCCAGCTGGTACCTCCGTCGGGCTTCCCCCGACTTCCCGGTACGTCTTTCTTTTTTGTCGACTGTACTTGGTAGACTTGCTGTCTTTCCTTTGGACTTGACTCTGGGTATTTAATTGTTAATTGTAATCTGTTAATTAAAATGTAATTTTATTTCTGCTACTTTAGCAAACTGATCCAATGAAATTTAATTGCTTGCTGTTATATCTGTCAGTTCAATGTACTACATGATAATCCTTTTTTCCCTTCGAAGCTTTACCGCTCTTGGGAGGTCTCGCGGGTTCCAAGTGGTATCAGGTGTATTCGGTAGTCCTACTGGGTATATCTGGTATCCGGAATCTGGGTCGTCACAACATACATGGGAATTAGAGATATCGCAATGATCAGAGTCCATAAAGTCCAGTATAGTCGGCAGTTGGCATAGGGTTTTCTGTTTAAGTACCGCTTTATTTCTCGCGTGAGAGCTAGAGTGCGCGGCGTTGGTGCTGTGAAGGCAGTTGATGTCTCGTTGGAATGCCGACGTGGGGCCCAAGGGATGTGATAGAGAGATTTCTTCCCGATGGGTGGCGACCTCGATTATGTTGCGGTGGGCAGAGTTTGCCGGCAGGTGCGAGACTGTGGTGCTGCGTTCAAGGAATCAGCAGTGAGGTCAGGTGGCTGGCGAGGATTGCTCATGGTTAGGTGGCCGTGAGTGGACTCTGAGGGAACTGTTGTCGTTTTGGCCACCCCTGTTTGAGGTTTATCCAGCCCCTGAGGTGTTAAGTGTTGGGTGCAAGGATGAGATCTAGAGGGGGGTGAACATATCTCTCTATAAAAATATGGCTCAATTAAAATCTCGCGCTCTATTAGAAAAATGTTCGAACACTTAGCGTATAGTGAAGCAAAGCGGAAGCTAATATATCAGAAGTATCTTCACTATTCTGAAGGGGAGACTTTCTAAGCTAAGCACTCAAAAATCACAGCTCGAACACTTAGTGTGTAACTAAGATAGCTACACTTAACTAATGTGAATGAAGCGAGCCTATGCAAACATCTAGCGAACTTAACAATTCAATCAAATCACAGACTCAAAGGATTTTTAGGTGGATCAGCCAGACACCCAGTCTGCCTACATCCACCCCTCACCAGACCAGGTGAGGATTCCGCTGACACACAGCTTGAAAAACGCTGATCCACAGCTTCGAGGAATAAATCCCTACAACCGCTGAGCAATACAGCTTGCTATCCACTGAGCAACACAGCTTACTATCCGCTGATATACAACTTCACGAGGAATAGATCCTCAAAACAACTGAGCCTCACAGCTTGCTCCATTGACTAACAGCTTGATGAAATAACAAGGAAAGACAAAGAACAAAACAAAAGAACGAAAATGAAAAATAGAAACAATGTAGCTCACGAAGAGCAAAGTGGCTTGGATCTGATCTAGAGGACAACACACAAACACGTCTTCAAGGTAGCACTGGCGACACACACTCCTTCACGAGCTCTCACTCTCTCTCTCTTCTTCTTCTTCTTCTCACGGTCTTCTCTCTCAGATCTACTCTCACAGAACTTCTTCTCACACTTCAGCTCTCCTCAGCTCTCTCTCTCTCTCTTTTCTCTTCAGATCTTCTTCTCAGATAGGCTCGCTTTCTCTTCGACGGCAGCACCTGTCTTCAAGCAATATTGAGAGTATATATATGAAACATAGCCTCTGGAAAACATCCTGATAACCTAATTAACTTACTGATCTTCCATTTGTCCACTTGGCAGGGAATATTCTCTTCTAGAAGTCTCTATGATCGTGCCAGTAGTTTAGGAGCATGTGGCAATCATTGGATCTTCGAACCTGGTTGGAAGGCTTTCATGGCATACACGTGATTCAGCCTTACGACCCATTTGTTAGACTAAAAGAGCATTTTAAACCTATATCAGACATTTGTTGGCCTTAAGGACCTATTTGTCACCCTTGTCCTTGATAGCCGTCGCCTCTTCTCTTTTCTCCTTTTGCCTGGCCGTCGCTTTAGCCATTTGTCACCCTTGTGCTTATATTTTACACCGCTAAGGCTCATTTATCACCCTTGTGTGACATTTCTCAAACTTGTTCATCATTCTTACAAATTGTCACTCTTATAACAGGTGTTGACTACTTTGACTCCATGCAAACCTGCATTGGCTTCGTTGACTTTGACTTTGACGGGGTCATCCAGACTTACTTGGCTACTTTGTTGAGTTGACCATGTTGACTGTGTTGCCTTTGTTGACCTGTTGACTTTATCTGGCTCCACATTGACTTGGGTCAACAGAAGTTGAGCTTGATTGGAGTTTTCTTTAATGACGTTGACCTTGACTGGGTCAACATACATTGGTCCATATTGACTTGAGTTAACTCTCGTTTTCAATAGAGTAGACCCTCTTTCTTCAGCCTTCTTCTTCTTCAGTTCAGTCTTGGCTGCGTCGATGCTATTAATCGCTGCATCGACGTTGCATGAACACTTTACAAGGCTTTCAGCACTATCGCTTCTATTTCACCCTTGACCTCACAGTTTACACCTTTAACGGCCATATGTCTCCCTTGCAGGTCTATTTGTCACCACTAATGCCCAGAAGCCGTCGCCCTTTTTCTTCTTTCACTGCCTTGAGAGCCGTCGGCCTTTATCACCCTGGTGACCTATTTGTCACCGTTAGCAGGGTATTTTACACCATTGCTAAGCTATTTGTCTGCCTTGTGTGACTAATTGGCATACTTAACTTCTTCAGCTGGCGGGTGAGCTCAAGTCAACTCGGCCGGCTTCGGAAGTTGACTTCATCTTCATAAAGATTCATCAAATCTTCAAATCTGTTCTACTAAGCTTGATTTTCACACCCTTAGCCAAACCTTCATCCAAAACTAATCATGTCTTCACAAATCTCATTATGAAGAACATGATTTAATCAAAACATGTGAAATTCTCATGTATGAATCTTCACCAATTCTGACATCACATAGATTAACCATGTATAAAGATATACATGACTTATAGTTTTGACATCATAACTTATAGTTTTGATATCATCAAAACATAGGGACACAACATTCTTCCCCTTTTTGATGATGGCAACACTACGAGTCATTACAATCGAATCAGCATGAAGATCAATGTGACAGTCATGAACATGCAGTCATGAACATGCAATACAACATATACATCATCAATGACTCACAAACTATTCTCCCTCTTTTGAAGTCCCGCGATCAATGACACCCAAGAGGGGGGTGAATTGGGTGTTTACAAATTTTACGAAAACTTTTGGCCTTTTCAAAATATGTGATAAAATACTAACTAGGAGATACAAATCTATTCAATCACAAGTTGGATTTATCGAAAACTAATTAGTGATGAGATAGATTATGCAAGATGAATAAGAATAAAACCTGAACTATAATGTACACTCACACTCACGTAGAATGGGGGGTAGAGGAGACGTAACAAACCACACAAATCAAACACAATGCACAGCGGTTTTTAAGGTGGTTCGGATGCAACGACGGCAGTCCTACGTCCACCCCTCACCAAACCCGGTGAGGCTTCACTCGGGGATAAATCTCCAAACGGAGATGACGCTCCAACCACACACGCAGGACGACACATGCAGACACACATACGGGGATGCGCCCCAATACACACACACACACACAGAGACGAAGTCTCCAACACGATCCAACAAATGGATCAACAAAACACACACACGCTGTGACAACTGCAGCACTCCACACACACAAGCACTAACATCTGGATAAAAATCACACACACACGTAGATCTAAAAAGACCTACGCACACACGAATAAAATACGACACACACACACATGACCACGAATCCAACAACGATCCACACACATACAAGTTTTCGCAGTTTATACAAAACATGAATATGAACTTGAAACACAATAAGGCACAGTTTAGAAATCCCCTGATTTGGCTTCCTTTTCAACATTGGCTGCTGATCCTGAATGTTGCCTTCCCTCTTGCTTGAATGACTTCAAGTGGATTGTGAAAACCTTGCTCTTTTGACCCTTGTACAACCTTCTTCTCAAATAAGTGCTTGCTTGCTTATTCTTCTTTCTTCCTTGGGCAATCTTCCTTTGAATCCTTGCTTCCTTGCTTGCTTCTTTTCCTTGGAGGATGTTGGCTTCAGATCTACCTTGAATGGCTTGAAGTTGGATGAAGATTGTTGCTGCATGAGGTACTGTTCACAGCTACAGTACTCCTCCTTCTTCTTCACTTGGACAGCCTCCTCTTGATCTCCCTTGAAGCCCTCTTAGTTCCTTGGAGTTTATGGCTCCAAATGATATGTTTTATAGCCCTTGGATGGTCCATAGACAAACCCCAGACCAGATCCACAAATCATGGTGAAATTAGGGTCATTGAGATTAAATAAATGGGTAGAAAGACCTCTCCTCGAGCTTGAAACAAAAGTCAATAAAAGGGGGCCTCGGGGCTGGCGATCGACCGGAAGGCATGGGGCGATCGATCGGAACCTGCTGCAGCCAGAACTTTTTGGCTCTGGGAAAACTGGTCGATCGGAAGCCCAAGGGCGGTCGATCGTTACCTGCAGAAGTTGGAGTTTTTAGGCTCTAGCAAATCTGGTCGACCGCCCAAGGTGTGTTGGTCGACCGGAAAGACTTGTACCTGCAAAAATGAAGTGTTAGCTCAAAGAAACATGTCCATAATTCAAGGGCTTCATGTCCATATCGAATCCATGCATTTTGTGATAGGATTCACTTGGTTTATGCATTTGAAACATCTAAACCCCCGCAAGGGGCGCTGCCCCCTTGACCCCCGTGACCTGACCAGGCAGGTCGATCCCCGCGGCCTGATCGCGCAGGTCGAACCGCGGGCGAGGGCGCACGATGGCCAGAAGAGTTTCATGTTTAATGTGCATGAATGAGGTGTATTAAGAAGAAGTATATGATATACACATGGTGAGATCGATGCTAAGATAAGGTGAGAGTCTCACCAATGGTTCTTGACAGTAAATGACATATACCACCTGTTTTGGATTGTAGAACAGTAAGGTTTTGGTTCACCAGGTGACTGCCATGAGTTTGATCCTGCAAGCAAGATAGTCAGGGTTAATACCATGCTTGTTTACATTAAAGAGGTTATGAAATCTCTTGCCTCTTGATAAACCAACATATGCAAACCAATGATCAAGATCATGTAACCGTTGTCATTTGACATCTCAACCATACATACATAACAAGTGCATGAGCAATCAATCACAAGTTTAGTTATCATCACTTAATCACACATTAAGTTTAGTTATCATCAAAATCATAACTCAACAATCTCCCCCTTTTTGATGATGACAAACTTAGTGATGATGATAAACTTAAAGATGATACAATAGAATGGTACATAAATTCTTCTCCCCATGTCACACACAATCATCAATTTTTCTTTTTCTCCCCCTTTGACATAATCAAAAAGCGGGATAATGCAGATCTTTCTCCCCCTGTGACATGATCAACAATATCAACAAGTTAGAAGAAGCCAAATAAAGAAGAACAAGCTGAACTCCCTTTGAAACAGCAATAGCCCATCGTATCAAGTCAGAAGAAGTAAGGACAAATCATGGACGAACAAATCAATATGAGTCCAATCAGAGGAGACCAATGGTTGATTATTCTCACACATCAATATGATACCATCTAAAGTAGATTCAGTGAAGCATGTATAGAGACCAATTGAAGGTAATGACTGGCCTCAAGGATATAAGCTAGTGGAGATGGATGTTCACAAGATTAGGTGTTCAGCATGATAACATTCAAAATCTAGATCCCATGTCAGATTTTCACAACAAGCAAGAGCAGGAGGGCATATCAAAAGGATTTTCTTTGATTTTTATATTTTGATTTAAAATGCATGAAATGCAACACATGAAAGTGATGCCATGTGAGATGTACAATCAAACAAGTACTTATATGTACATGCAACACAGCTCCCCCGTACTTATATTAGAGAGGATAGGTATAGGAAGAGTGCATGAGGGTCATGACAATCGGAATGCACATGTGTAGCATAAGGAAGATTGTGCAATCATATAGGAGATTCATGCAATTGTTAATGCAGTCAATCAACTTTCTGAATACATATTAAATCAAATTTCCAGATGTGTAAGTGAGTAACATGAAAAATGATAGTTGCAAAATGGACATTCAGATTTTCAGATTAACACAAGGAGACATTTTACAGACTGCACTTCAATTTTGAGAATAACGTATTGGAGGCTTCGCTCTACCACAATGAGTTGTCACCATCATTTTTCAACTCAATCAATATCACATGATAGTCAGAATTTTTTTTTAAGAGTGATCAGGTTCAAATAATTCCTTTTTACGCGAGTAGACGCATGGAGCTCATGCCAAAATCCCCGGTTACTCAGAATATTGAACCATTTCACCTCATTTTGAACACAGATACTAGTCAACACTTTTCAGATATGAACCACATCACGTCTCAGGTGACATGTGCCCAGTTTACTCAGTGAGACTGAGCATTGCTCTATCTTTCATTTTCATCCCAAATTTTTAAACAGGATAGGTAGGTAACTTTTTCCTCAATTGTCTCTTCAACATACATGCAGCGAGTTTAACATCTCGAGAGTGTTGAAAAGAAATTCATATATCCTTATCTTTAACACTCATTTTCACATTTTGTGCATGAAGTGTGCGAATTTGATTCAGCATGTATACCGAAAATATCATGAAGACATAATAGTGCAACTCCCCCTAAATAGATGCACTTATGAAATATGAACTTCCCCAGAGTGTACAACATGAAGCACTCCAATAATGACTCAAACGCAGCATTATTTAGCAAAAAGGGATAAGGCTATAGAAGTGCCAAAGGATGGGGTTGAATAGCATATAATAGCACACAAGCACACAGAGGGAATGTATGCAACATGTAATGTAAGCATGCAACTGATACCAATCAAAAGGATACCAATTGAATGAACTGAATGCAGCTAATGCATGAGTTCTAATGCAATACAACATATGAGCATATAAGAATGTGATGCAATGTGCAAAGTGATTCAGACTTTTGATTTTCATTTGCATGATCTAAAAACACCTTATGTATTGAATTATGATACATGCAACCTATAACTGTATGAGAATGGAAGACATGATGCAAAAGTAAGATGAGAGCTTTGATTCCAATCCAATGTGACAACTTCCACATGAGACTATTCACAGTCAATTAATGGATCAAACAAACATTTTTTTTGACATGATCTTTTTGAATGAGGCTGCATACATGATCAAAATTAAGCAATGCAACTCAATTTTTAAAGTTGTTCAAAATCAGATTTTCAGAAGTCTTTCACATGTTTTGAAATTAGAAATCATTCACAAGCCAAATGTTTGAAACATTTCATCAAAAATACATTTTCAATTTAAATAACTCAGCTCAAGGATTTATTCAAAAATCAACCGATCATAATTTTCAAGATCTGGTACAAGGTAGAGATTTTAGTCCGAAGACCTAGCTCAACGTATACGGAATGCTTCCAAGTGGACATGATCCACTCTTCCACAGATGCCATTTGATATACCAGATATTCAGTCAAGTTGAAAAGACCTCAAGCAATTCAGATTGAAAGCTGTTCAAAAATCATCAAAAACTTTAGAGTTTGCAATGCCATTCAAACAATTTGACAAGTTCATCTCATCATGCTAGTGAAGATAACATGTCAGATTTTAAGCATTGATACCTGTCAAATGAGCAATATCACCATAGCAGGCTGGATGAATGACAATTCAAGTTTTAGAATCAATACCTGAATTCAGCATGTATCACCATGTGCCTTCAATCATATAGCTTTAAAAGAGACTAGCAGTTGATTGTTAGTCCCAAAAACTGAAGTCCCAAAACTCACACAACCATGTCATGATCAACTCAGATATGGCAATTAATATGAGATGCATTTTCACAAGGATGAGTTCAATTTATAATACAAAAACATTCATTCAAAAGCAAGCTCCCCCTTTCTATGTGCACAATTTACACAAGACATTTTTGTTTATGAAAAACATGCAACCTATGACCTAAATGGACAAGTGACTCATGGTACCAGGCGGAGGCACATTCTCACGCATGGTGATAGTGTTCAGATAAGAATGACTTACCCTTCCTCAAATCACCATTTGATATACCATGTAGTCATGCAATGATAAATAAATAGATGAATTTTCAGATTCATGAAGTGCATTGATGCAATGGTGATTCATAAAAAGTATGTAATGCATTCTAACAACAGAAATAGATTTTTTTTTATGTTTTCCAAAATAGAGATCAAAAATTTATTTTCAATACTTGTGCCTTGAGCATCCATCATCTTCCAAGCTTTTCACCTTTCATACCATGCCTTGGGTACTTACTTTTGCACGTACAAGGACTTTCACCAGCTTGTGTTTAAGTCGATCCTGGAGGTTGTTCAAATTCTGGTATCTCATCTCCTGGTGGCAATTGAGAAGGCTTTCATCATTTTTCATCCTTGCAAGGTATATCTTTAGCTGATTCAAGCCTGACTATGGATGGCCAGCATCATTTGGACTTGGGGAGTGTAATCTGCATCCAAGGACAAGAGGACTTAAGTTGTCAATTTCGATTCAAATTTATTGACAATGGCATGATAAATTATCCTAACAACCAACATCCCCTAGACAGCTCTAGATGCAATGCATGACTCATGTGTGAACCTAAACATTAAGCCCATATGACGAATGTGATTGCTCCCCTTAGTGTGTGCATGAATGTGATATGCTCAGTAAAAATATAATGACATATGCAGCCTTTTGAGTAAATGATTCATAGTGCCAGGCGAAGAACTTAGATCCGAAGATCACCTCACGCGTAGTGATAGATTTCAGACAGGCATACCATATCTTTCCACATGTCACCATTTGATATACTATGTAGTCAAGGATGATGAAGGTAGGAGGATTGCTATGCATTATGATATGAATTCACAATGTTCAACTTATGCAAGACAGTACGTGAAATGGTGTATGCAAACATGAGGGTGTATGCAAACTCAACGTATGTAGTGAAATCATGATTGGGAGGATTTCCAATCTCTCCTACAACAAGATGCTATATGATAATTGATATGCGCACAAACATGCAAACAACTGTGAATGGAATGCATGTACGGACATATGCAAGACTACACGACTATATGACTCAAAATGAATCAAAACCTTACATAGTCACCGGAGAGAGTAGGAGAGATATCACCTGAGTGCTCAGATTCAATTTTTGATTTTTCTTCCAACCTGACTTATGCCACTTGACCCGTGTGCCTTACCTTCTTGATGAAAATAGATTTCATGCTTTACATTCCCAAGGCACACCTACAAAATAGATTTCTCATTTGCCATTCTTAGGTACCCAAATCCTTTTGGAACCTTATGAGTTAGCAGCAACTTTTGCACATGGTTTCCACTTTTTGACAATATTCAAATTATCATTTTTCATCAAAGGACAACCATGCATCAACTCACAATCATGCTTAGTATGCCCAGATTCACCACAATAGAAACAACGCACAGAAGCCATTTTCCCATGTGGTCTTTTAGCATGAACATACGGATTCTCAAATCCATTTCTCCCAATTAAAACCTTTTTTGCATTTTTGAAATCATCCATTTTCTTGCATGCTCTCAAATCATCATTCTTCATAATGAAACAATCATGCATGGCATGTCCAGGTTTACCACAGTAAAAACATGAGAGTTTCTTTCTAGGTGGTTGTGTGTGTGTGGCAGAAGTATGTTTAACATGCATGGGTGTGTTAGTAGCATTTTTAGATTTTTGATGTAAATTGATTTTCTTTGTGGATGCATGTGTGTGTACAACATGATTTATCTTTTTCAGATTTTCATTTGATCTTTTTATTGTCTTTGAAGAAGATTGATTTGGGGACCCATTTGATGTGCTAGTTATGTTTGAACTATGCACAAAAGATGTATAAACCATGTTTTCAAACTTCTTTGTGTTCACAGGATTAAAACCCAGCCCTTCCCTTTGAGAGTTCACTTTCATCCCCAACAATTTGTCCAAGTTTTCTTGACCATTCACAAATCTAGACAATGAAGCATTCAAGTCAACAATCTCTTTCTCAAGAGATGCAATGTGCAATTTATAAGAAATAAGTTTATTTTCACAAGATGTGATTTTTTCATTCAAATGTTCATTGATGGTTTTGTAACTTTCCATTTCTTGTTCTAACACATGCACCTTTTCGCATTCATCAACAAGCACACATTTCCCTTTTTCAAAAATAAGCAGTCTTTTAGAAATGGCATTATTCAACTGTTTCAGTTCTTTATTTTCTTTTCTCATACATGAAATGATTTCTTCATGGTTTTTGATGTCAATCAAAAGATATTCATTTTCAATTTTGAATTCAAGGCATTTATTACATGAAGAATTTTCTTTTTGAAGTTTTTCAAGATTTTTTACGTTGCTTTCAAGTAAGGAGTTCTGAATTAACAAAGCACTATTCTCCTTTTCAAGTTCCGAGCATTTATTACAAGAAGCATTCTCAAGAAAAGCAAGTTCAGATTTCTTTTTCAATTTTATGTTTTCAGACTTAACTTTCTTGTACTTATCAACCAATTCTTCATAGGCATTCAATAACTCTTCATATTCAAATCCATCTTCATTATCAGAGTCAGAGTTTACCTTTGAGCTTGATTCACTTGGCTGATCGCTCCCTTGTTCACTCGTGCCTGCTACAAGACATTGTCTCCATGCTCTTTCCGGATTTTGGTTAATCCATCCAAGATGTCCTTCGCGGATCTGCAATGTGAGACAAAAAAAAGTGCTTAGAATTGACTGCAGCAATAAGTAATTTTAAAACTAGGCAATTTTGATCATGTTTAAGTTTTTGATTTTCAGTCCAGACATTTTTATCCTTAGGCAACTCATAAGGGCCATATGAAATAAGCTTCCATAGCTTAGGGCCATATGAGTTACAAGACTGCACATTCTTCCTATCCACATATTGAAATTGCAACCATCAAACACCGGTGGTGAATTCAAAGTGTATATAATGGTAGTCATTGATCTGGATCTCTCTAGATCGTTAGATCTATGAAATTAGAGCCTTGACTCTGATACCAATTGAAGTCCGGCGATCAATGACACCCAAGAGGGGGTTGAATTGGGTGTTTACAAATTTTACGAAAACTTTTGGCCTTTTCAAAATATGTGATAAAACACTAACTAGGAGATACAAATCTATTCAATCACAAGTTGGATTTATCGAAAACTAATTAGTGATGAGATTATTTATGCAAGATGAATAAGAATAAAACCTGAACTATAATGTACACTCACACTCACGTAGAATGGGGGGTAGAGGAGACGGAACAAACCACACAAATCAAACACAATGCACATCGGTTTTTAAGGTGGTTCGGATGCAACGACGGCAGTCCTACGTCCACCCCTCACCAAACCCGGTGAGGCTTCACTCGGGGATAAATCCCTAAACAGAGACGACGCTCCAACCACACACGCAGGACAACGCCTGCACACACACACACACACGGGGATGTGCCCCAATACACACACACACACACGGAGACGAAGTCTCCAACACAATCTAATAAACGGATCAACAAAACACACACACGCTGCGACAAGTGCAGCACTCCACATACACAAGCACTAAGATCTGGATAAAAATCACACACACACGCAGATCTAAAAAGATCTATGCACACACGAATCAAATACGACACACACAGACACGACCACGGATCCAACAACGATCCACACACACACACAAGTTTTCGCAGTTTATACAAAACACGAATATGAACTTAAAACACAATAAGGCACAATTTAGAAATCCCTGATTTGGCTTCCTTTTCAACGTATGTTGCTGATCCTGAATGTTGCCTTCCCTCTTGCTTGAATGACTTCAAGTGGATTGTGAAAACCTTGCTCTTTTCACCCTTGTACAACCTTGTTCTCAAATCCGTGCTTGCTTGCTTCTTCTTCTTTCTTCCTTGGACAATCTTCCTTTGAATCCTTGCTTCCTTGCTTGCTTCTTTTTCTTGGAGGATGTTGGCTTCAGATCTACCTTAATGGCTTGAAGTTGGATGAAGATTGTTGCTGCACGAGATACTGTTCACGGCTACAGTACTCCTCCTTCTTCTTCACTTGGACAGCCTCCTCTTGATCTCCCTTGAAGCCCTCTTAGTTCCTTGGAGTTTATGGCTCCAAATGATATATAGCCCTTGAATGGTCCATAGACAAGTCCCAGACCAGATTCACAAATCATGGTGAAATTAGGGTCATTGGGATTAAACAAATGGGTAGAAAGACCTCTCCTCGAGCTTGAAACAAAAGTCAACAAAAGGGGGCCTCGGGGCTGGCGGTCGACTGGAAGGGCAGTCGACCAGAACCTGCTGCAGCCAGAACTTTTTGGCTCTGGGAAAACCGGTTGATCGGAAGCCCAAGGGCGGTCGACCGCTACCTGCAGAAGTTGGAGTTTTTAGGTTCTGGCAAATCTGGTAGACCGGCCAAGGTGTGTTGGTCGACCGGAAAGACCTGTACCTGCAAAAATGAAGTGTTAGCTCAAATAAACATGTCCATAATTCAAGGGCTTCATGTCCATATCGAATCCATGCATTTTGGGATAGGATTCACTTGGTTTATGCATTTGAAACATCTAAACCCCCGCAAGGGGCGCTGCCCCCTTGACCCCCGTGACCTGACCAGGCAGGTCGATCCCCGCGGCCTGATCGCGCAGGTCGAACCGCGGGCGAGGGCGCACGATGGCCAGAAGAGTTTCATGTTTAATGTGCATGAATGAGGTGTATTAAGAAGAAGTATATGATATACACATGGTGAGATCGATGCTAAGACAAGGTGAGAGTCTCACCAATGGTTCTTGACAGTAAATGACATATACCACCTGTTTTGGATTGTAGAACAGTAAGGTTTTGGTTCACCAGGTGACTGCCATGAGTTTGATCCTGCAAGCAAGATAGTCAGGGTTAATACCATGCTTGTTTACATTAAAGAGGTTATGAAATCTCTTGCCTCTTGATAAACCAACATATGCAAACCAAGGATCAAGATCATGTAACCGTTGCCATTTGACATCTCAACCATACATACATAACAAGTGCATGAGCAATCAATCACAAGTTTAGTTATCATCACTTAATCACACATTAAGTTTAGTTATCATCAAAATCATAACTCAACAATCTCCCCCTTTTTGATGATGACAAACTTAGTGATGATGACAAACTTAAAGATGATACAATAGAATGGTACATAAATTCTTCTCCCCATGTCACACACAATCATCAATTTTTCTTTTTCTCCCCCTTTGACATAATCAAAAAGCGGGATAATGCAGATCTTTCTCCCCCTGTGACATGATCAACAATATCAACAAGTTAGAAGAAGCCAAATAAAGAAGAACAAGCTGAACTCCCTTTGAAACAGCAATAGCCCATCGTATCAAGTCAGAAGAAGTAAGGACAAATCATGGACGAACAAATCAATATGAGTCCAATCAGAGGAGACCAATGGTTGATTATTCCCACACATCAATATGATACCATCTAAAGTAGATTCAGTGAAGCATGTATAGAGACCAATTGAAGGTAATGACTGGCCTCAAGGATATAAGCTAGTGGAGATGGATGTTCACAAGATTAGGTGTTCAGCATGATAACATTCAAAATCTAGATCTCATGTCAGATTTTCATAACAAGCAAGAGCAGGAGGGCATATCAAAAGGATTTTCTTTGATTTTTATATTTTGATTTAAAATGCATGAAATGCAACACATGAAAGTGATGCCATGTGAGATGTACAATCAAACAAGTACTTATATGTACATGCAACACAGCTCCCCCGTACTTATATTAGAGAGGATAGGTATAGGAAGAGTGCATGAGGGTCATGACAATCGGAATGCACATGTGTAGCATAAGGAAGATTGTGCAATCATATAGGAGATTCATGCAATTGTTAATGCAGTCAATCAACTTTCTGAATACATATTAAATCAAATTTCTAGATGTGTAAGTGAGTAACATGAAAAACGATAGTTGCAAAATGGACATTCAGATTTTCAGATTAACACAAGGAGACATTTTACAGACTGCACTTCAATTTTGAGAATAACGTATTGGAGGCTTCGCTCTACCACAATGAGTTGTCACCATCATTTTTCAACTCAATCAATATCACATGATAGTCAGAATTTTTTTTTAAGAGTGATCAGGTTCAAATAATTCCTTTTTACGCGAGTAGACGCATGGAGCTCATGCCAAAATCCCCGGTTACTCAGAATATTGAACCATTTCACCTCATTTTGAACACAGATACTAGTCAACACTTTTCAGATATGAACCACATCACGTCTCAGGTGACATGTGCCCAGTTTACTCAGTGAGACTGAGCATTGCTCTATCTTTCATTTTCATCCCAAATTTTTAAACAGGATAGGTAGGTAACTTTTTCCTCAATTGTCTCTTCAACATACATGCAGCAAGTTTAACATCTCGAGAGTGTTGAAAAGAAATTCATATATCCTTATCTTTAACACTCATTTTCACATTTTGTGCATGAAGTGTGCGAATTTGATTCAGCATGTATACTGAAAATATCATGAAGACATAATAGTGCAACTCCCCCTAAATAGATGCACTTATGAAATATGAACTTTTTGGCTCTGGGAAAACCGGTTGATCGGAAGCCCGAGGGCGGTCGACCGCTACCTGCAGAAGTTGGAGTTTTTAGGTTCTGGCAAATCTGGTAGACCGGCCAAGGTGTGTTGGTCGACCGGAAAGACCTGTACCTGCAAAAATGAAGTGTTAGCTCAAATAAACATGTCCATAATTCAAGAGCTTCATGTCCATATCAAATCCATGCATTTTGGGATAGGATTCACTTGGTTTATGCATTTGAAACATCTAAACCATTTGAGCATTTCTAAATTTTGTTCCGGGGGCTCCGCCCCCGGAAACCCCCGCAAGGGGCGCTGCCCCCTTGACCCCCGTGACCTGACCAGGCATGTCGATCCCCGCGACCTGACCACGCAGGTCAATCCGCGGGCGAGGGCGCACGATGGCCAGAAGGGTTTCATGTTTAATGTGCATGAATGAGGTGTATTAAGGAGAAGTATATGATATACACATGGTGAGATCGATGCTAAGACAAGGTGAGAGTCTCACCAATGGCTCTTGACAGTAAATGACATATACCACCTGTTTTGGATTGTAGAACAGCAAGGTTTTGGTTCACCAGGTGGCTGCCATGAGTTTGATCCTGCAAGTAAGATAGTCAGGGTTAATACCATGCTTGTTTACATTAAAGAGGTTATGAAACCTCTTGCCTCTTGATAAACCAACATATGCAAACCAAGGATCAAGACCATGTAACAGTTGTCATTTACCATCTCAACCATACATACATAACAAGAGCATGAGCAATCAATCACAAGTTTTGTTATCATCACTTAATCACACATTAAGTTTAGTTATCATCAAAACCATAACTCAACACCTTTAACATTATCAAATCAAATATTAACAGAAGAAAGTAGGAGGATCCAAAAGAGTTCAGCCTTTTAAAATAAGAAATTTCAGCATATAAGCAAACAAGATTGATTTTCAGATAAGCAACTTCTGTAGCTAAGAATGAAAGATTTTTCAATCTGATACTAATCTCATAAATCAAAAATGATCAATTTTCAGACTCTTCCATTATAAATGGCTTATGATCAGTTCCTTATTTAATTGCATGGTTCAAATTTAATAAGTTCGGAGTTTATCAATGAAAGTTCTTTTGAAAAAAATTTCGCATTCATGTTTAATAGAGATGAACCAATTTCCCATATAAGAACCATGTTTAACCTCCTTTTATCTTATTTATTCAAAACTAATGAATCCTCTAGGAGTTACTAGAATTAGTATTGAGGTTAAACATATTTGACAATTCTGATTTAGTCATTAGGGTTTCAACACTTTTTCTTGACCTTTGGTCACATTTTCATATTTTTCTTTTTGGCTCATAAAATTTTTAAGAGCAATCAAGTATAGTCCACACATTTTGACTTAAGGGTACACGTTGTTTAGATGCCAGTACCCCTAGTTACTCAGTGAGACTAACTATCTTGTTTCAATTAAAATAGAGATAGCAAGGACACCTCATGACTAAGTCCACTTCATTTCTTTGATGAAGGCCTTAGTTTCTCAGTGTAACCTTAACCATTGCTCTGCCTGTGTATTGAAACACAATTTTATCATGTCCTTCCCTTTAGAATTTTCAGGTTGTTCTATGTTTAAAAATAATACTTAATCTAAGTATCTCAACCAAAGATAGCCATGATTATAGAATTTTTAGATTTAGAAGATTTTACAGGACACAACATGTGAAGGCTAGTTAAGGACTATTAAAGTTGAACACAGATATTTTCAAGACATTTAATTTTTTAAACTCAATGAATTCATTAAACTCAAACTAGCCTATTATTTTGGACATCATAATCTTATATAATGAAGATTCTTAATTCAAGATGTTCAGATTTATGATCATGGTACACAGATTGGAATCTTACTGAATTTCTGGTGATTCAAGAAGGTAATAGACAGCCAGAGACAATGTAGCAACAAGTGGGTGATTTCAAATGTAGACAATCAAGTGGGCAGGCAATAGACAGTAGGTGACTTCAAGAAAGCATACTGATGGGTAGACATCAAAGATGTTGAATTTTCAAAGAGAAACAGATAGGATCAAATTTCATGGTATTTATGACCATGGCCTGCAAGACAATTCAAGAATTTTTTCATATAAAGCTCCCCCTCAGCAAATGCAGGGGCTATCAATCAAGT